>CM065919.1:52747719-53120219 GCA_033439105.1 Magallana nippona
CAGTTTAAAAGAATCTGACACAAAGAAAGATTCTAAGCACACAAAATATTTCAACAAGACATGTTCACCTTGTCCATTCTGTCCTTCTGCACCCCAAACTTCCCTCCGTATCCGTATGATGCCTTGGGTCCCTCCTCCATCTGTTTCTGTTTGACAGTTTTGTCATCTGTCGACACGTCCTGTCTGAGCTGGGCCAGGTTCAGTGACCCCTTGTGACCCGAGCCCTCGATTGTCTTGGCTCCCCATCTCTGTTCTTGTTCACTGACATCATTCTGTTAAGATAGATAAAATGTAACTTCCTGAATTTCTAAACCTTTAAAAATTAGTTTCTTAACCATCTCCTAATCGACTGATAAAAAACAATCCAACTCTGATATACATGTATTAGTCAACATTTTGAGCACAATTTAAAATAAAATTTAAGATAATGTAGATCTACTTTTTCATTATTGCAAATCTAGCATGTATGTAGCATGCCGATGTAGCGATGCTTTGAGTGATCACACTTTCGAATCGGTGTGTATTTCAGTTGCGATTCGTAACGAAGATTCCGATTGGCACATTCTTGTAGGCACGCCGATTTATCAATTGCATGTTGAGAACATGAATCTAACACGTGGAAACAAATGTCTGTGAAAGAAAACTTATAATAATTTTATAATAAAGTTATGCTCGCAAGTAAGAAATTAAAGATAATTTGAGAACAAACGGGGCGATGTTTATGTACATGTGTAAATAATATTTGTGAAAAAAAAAAACAAAGAAAAAGTTCTCTAAAAGCAGGGAAGGGTGCATATAGTTTATAGTCACAGGTTTTTCTTCGCTCTTCAAATAAGGTTATTCAGTTTATTGTGAAGAAATTCGTCAGAACCTGTTTAGTGAACAAATATAGTTTATGATACCATTCATAATATACCATATGTGGAATATCGCATGAGTTCCACACAAATATCTTGCTGCAAAATGTAGATCCACCGGAAAATGACTCGGGTCCATAGGACGTCTGTCATTTTAACGATAGAACATTCTAAAGATTCGGGTTGACACGCCGTGAAATCCATTAGACATTAAACAGCATGAATGTCTACACTAATTTACTTACAATAAATATGGACTGAAAATCTTTGAAACATCGTCATCAGCTCCATAAAATAAAGAAATGTGGTTTGTTTATGAAAATGTAAAACTGTAAAAATGGTGTCTCAATCTGCACGAGAATTTAGCAATCCGAGGTCAGTTAGCGTGTTTGAGAGAAAGCCAGCGACAAGTAAAGCGTCAACATCAATAGTAAATATTGTCTGATGAATGTTGAGGTAAATTAATGTTCCTACAGACAGTGAGTTACAAAATAAGGTTAATCACATATCAGTCCAATTTAAACAAGTTTGACCCGTAAATTGCAAGATTCGTGTATTTTAAGACACCTGCACACTTGTATTAAGTAAGTGTGCCATTGATCGATTGAAGTTCAATAAAACGTAATTTATGTAATATTTTACTGTCAATGTCTGTTGTGAATTCTTTAGAATAAGCTCCAACAAAATAAATATTGCCACAAATTAAATTGATGCATTAAAAATGATTGAATTTATCAATGAAGTACTATGCTGAAAGATGAAATGGGGATCCTCTTTAAAATAGCTATGGACAACAGTGTGTTTTTGTGTACACCATATAAAAACCAAAAAGCAATTATTGTGAGGACACTTGTTCAACTATTGCAGTGATTTTATTTTAGATTTTGCAGTCCTGATTCAAAGTTAAATGTCACAACTGTCAGTTGGTGAATAAAATATCAATACTGCGTAAGAGTGGGCGGGTACCAAATCGGTCAATTAAAACGCTTCTTTTATAAACAGCAACCCATGATTCGACCTGTTTAAATGTTACATCAAATAGTGTCATCACTCAGCGCATCGCTATACCGGCCCAAGTGTATACATACATGCTAGATTTGCGATAATTAATCAGAAATGGTTAAGAATGAAAATGTTCTGCCAATTTCCAACCAAAAAAGATTGAAACACTGCCTGAATGTGAAAGGCAAATAAACTCATTTATAGAAACAAATACAAACCACAAAGTCTGCCTCTGTCTCCCAGTCATCATCATCGTCATTTACCGGGGGCTTCCCTGTCTTCGTGCTGTGTCCAGCAGCTGCCTTCCACATGATTGATGACTGCATAACAATATCAGCAAAAATATCACAAAGAATATATATAAATCAACAAACTGCATGATGACGATAACACAATATTCAAATACATTGATTAACAAACTAAATGTAAAAAATAAAACAACAACAAACAATTGGTACATTAAATTGAACTCCATAGGTCACTATAAGGTAATATCATCTTGTTGAAATGATAATGTCCAACTGACCTAGTTTAATTACAGTGACCTTTGAATTAATCTTTTTGGTTTATTATTTCTATTCAATTCAAATCAAAGTCATAGGCATATTTGAATGAATGTCAGACATCTCGGCCAAACGACACCTCGGCCCACAGACATCTCGGCCAATGATACCTCGGCCCAGACAGGTCGGCCCAAGATTTAAGACACCTCTGTCCACATAAAAGACACCTCGGCCCAATCAAAATTAAATTAATTTAACTATTTTTATTTGCATGTATATTTTACGTAAATATTACAAGCAGTACAAATACAAAAGAAAGTGAATTAATGAAGGAAAAAAAGACAATTGTTTATTGTTAAACAAACCAAATCGTCAGAGAAACAACCCACCATCTCATTAAATAGACTTTTTATTTACTTCAGAAAAAAAATTTAAATGTATATATAAATTATAAACAAAATACACATATATGCACAGGTATTACAATAAGAATAAAGATTGATTGAAAGTATGCTTAGTTAAGAATTCATTTCCTTTATCTATGGTCAAAATTATACATGTAGTAATTTATACATACCTAGTTAAGAATTTTAAGACTGTTTGTTAATGTTCTTGTTGAGTCGGTAAATAAATCGGTGAATCTATTTGGATCTTTCATATTTTTGAAACAAACTAGAAAGATTTTTTTCTGAATTTCAAGCAGAATACGACATGTAAACGTTTTAAATTGTAATTATTTAAACTTAAAAATCCGAAAATAGCGAACAATCTTTAGCGGCAGTCTGCCGGTTTCAAAATACACCCTAGACATATTTTGACACTTAAATTGTTTCACTCGGGACAAAATAACTTAATAATCATAATAATTATGATATATATAATAGATGATTTATCAAATGTTCTGAAATTATCTGCCCCTATTTGTTATAGATATATATTCATTATAATTTACATACAAAGACATATATACATTTTTATCTAAACCTAAAATTTTCATTGTGCCGAGGTGTCTCTTACATGGGCCGACGTGTCAATAAATTTGGGCCGAGCTGTCTGGGCCGAGGTGTCAACCGCCAGAGGCCGAGGTGTCGATGGGCTGAGATGTGCGTCTACCATTTGAATCATACAAACATGTAAATTGAACGCAGATGGATAATGCATTCTCAATTTTTTTCAATGTGCCACAAATTTATCTATCGTAAAAAGTATGTCATTAACCTAGTTTTTTTTTCAAGTGAAAAATAACGCAGCAAAGATATAAACAGTAGACGGTTTTCATCTGTTCATAGTCATCAGTGAATTCTTATCATCTTAAGTAAACATAATAAAAAAGACATTCGTCATTTTAAAAAAAAATAGAAAACGACATTGTTGTTCTCTATATCACGAACAGGAACATATATGAATTCTACTCTTCCGTCTGAAAGTTTGTTTTGCAAAACATGATATAAAAGCAAAGGTGTGTTACATGTTTTAGCGCACATCAGCCGGTTGACTCATTTTGACTCACAGTTACACGCACGATTGTCAATTTGAGTGATGCCGAATTTAGACAAGACTAGTGTTAACCAAATAAACGTCAACTCACCTGAGGATAGCGGAAAACTCACAGAAACCACAATTTTCTTCCTCGTCAAAAGTAAATAAGTGTCTGTACACAGAAACTTCCCACTTCCGCAATGTTAGTCAAAAGCTAGAGAATACCGAACCCGATATCTTTTCAATTCCTTCAGGATCTGGTGATCTCGACCCATGATCAATTTGGCCCTATCATATCTTTTATCACTGATTAAATGTTATACTTTGCTCTTTACAATATGTGTTCACATTAAATATATCATTATAATTCAATCTGAATTGGTCATATTTTGAACAATACAATACTCAGTGTTTTTCATCTTCAACAAACAATTTGCAAAAATTACACAGACGTTTCTCTCTTGGAACAGGAGGTTTAGAATATCTACCAGTTTCAATAAATAATGAATGGGCACTGATTCTTAGTTTTATTAGGACAGATCTGTCACATTTTTTTAAAGGTAGTTTTAAGTAATGTTGTAGTTCGTATTCGTTTTGGTTTACAATTTTGCTAAAAAAATTAGATAATTTTCCAGAGTCAGCGTTACATATATTGTTTAGTTGTTCATGTATTTTGTTTTGGTAATGTTCTTGTAATTTAATTGTTCTTTAAAATTTTGTGGCAGATATTCTAAGAAGTGATATTTAATTTTTTTTAGCAATGAAGACAGTTTACTTTGCCAAGACACTCTAGAAGACAATTTTTTGTCTTTTTTTGAATGCAGAATGTTACTATAAGTAATTAAGGTCTTCCGTTTCCAACGGAAGACCTTATTGTTTTCGTACTGTTTCTTATTATTAGGGTCTTCCGTCTTCAGCGGAAGACCCTTCTATTATTCTATTGTTTCTTTTTCACTTTTATTTTTAGGGTCTTCCGTCTCAGCGGAAGACCCTTCTATTATTCTATTGTTTCTTTTTCACTTTTATTAGGGTCTTCCGTCTTCAGCGGAAGACCCTTCTATTATTCTATTGTTTCTTTTTCACTTTTCTTCTTATTAAGGTCTTCCGTTTCCAACGGAAGACCTTATTGTTTTCGTACTGTTTATTAAGGTCTTCCGTTTCCAACGGAAGACCTTATTGTTTTCGTACTGTTTCTTATTATTATTAAGGTCTTCCGTTTCCAACGGAAGACCTTATAGTTTTCGTACTGTTTCTTATTAAGGTCTTCCGTTTCCAACGGAAGACCTTATTGTTTTCGTACTGTTTATTATTAAGGTCTTCCGTTTCCAACGGAAGACCTTATTGTTTTCGTACTGTTTATTATTATTATTAAGGTTTTCCGTTTCCAACGGAAGACCTTATTGTTTTCGTACTGTTTATTATTATTATTAAGGTCTTCCGTTTCCAACGGAAGACCTTATTGTTTTCGTACTGTTTCTTATTAGGGTCTTCCGTCTTCAGCGGAAGACCCTACTATTATTCTATTGTTTCTTTTTCAATTTTATTATTATTATTATTATTATTATTATTATTCTTTTTTTCCTTACACATTTTGTGCAGGCGATTTCTCGGAGATGGCTCGATTGATTTCCTTCAAATTTTCAGGGATGATGCCTCGCCATCTGAAGTTTGTACCGCCGAGACGATTTTTCAAAATTCACTTCCGATCGGAAGTTATCGTCGTTTTACGATTTTTAAAAGTCAATTTTGTCTGTCACGTTTCTCAAAAATGAGTAAAGTTATAGTGCTGAAATTTTCAGAGATGATAGATCTACCGTTTTTGTAATGTACCTCGGTCAAGAGAATGTCCGCCGTCACTTCCGTTCGTCACCGGAAGGAAATTTGAAAAATTTAATTTTTCAACTTTTTTATTTTTTAATTTTTTCCTTTGAAATTTTTACACTCTATAGTGACCCTTATACTGATTCAGAATATATAATTTCTTTTAAAATCGATCAACGCATTCTCGAGATATTAAGCATCAAAGTTTTGAAGCGAGAGTCCGAGTAGCTCAGTCGATATAGTCGCGGACATTGCCCAGGCGACCCGGGTTCAATCCCCGAGTGACGAAATTTTTTTTTCATTTTTTGCTTAGATTTACGATTTTCATCATTAAAAAGATGGGTTTTATCTCAATGAATCAAAAATCGGACGGAAGACCCACTCGTTGCTCGCAACGAGAACCATCTAGTTATTATTAAGGTCTTCCGTTTCCAACGGAAGACCTTATAGTTTTCGTACTGTTTCTTATTATTATTATTATTATTATTATTTTTTTTTCCAAATTTTGTGCACGCGATTTCTCAGAAACTATTCAACCAATTTCGACCATTTTTTCACAGATGATGAGACGTGATATGAATTTTATATGTTTTTGAAATTTGCGTTGTCGTCACTTCCGGTACCGAGTTACGGCCGATTTTGTAATTTTTGACGACCCATTTTGTGCAGAGCTGATCTCAGAAACTATTAGATATATGATAACGAAATTTTCAGGATAGGTAGACCATAGTTTGAAGTTGTGCACTATTATGTTGTTTTACGCCAGTGGCGCCATTTCTTGGAGCTCGCCTAGGCACGAAAATTGGGTACGAATTTTGAATCAAAAATTTTGTACCTTTTGGTCTGCATCTTTTTATCAGTTGATATTTTGTTAAGACATATATAACAAAAGTGGTAGAGAATCAAAAGTTCTTTCCAACAAAATCAAGAAAATGGGGCTGGCCCCTTTAATTAGGGGCCAATACAATTGTAAACTCTATTACAAATAACTTAAAAACGATAAAGATTTTGTAATGCATTATAGAAGCAAAGTTGTTGAACATAACAATATCTATCAGAAAAAAATATTGCCACGCCCATTTATTACGTAACTAGGGATTTTTTGGGGCCAAAATCCTTAAACTTTGACGCAATATATCTAGAGAAGGAGACATATTTTGTTAAGCATTGTAGAAGAGAAAATGTCTGCATTGATGATTTTAATCGATTGCACTTATCAAAACACCAATATCTGTCCCCATTAAGGATTTACAGGGCTGACCCCTAAAAGATTCAATCATTTATATCTCAAAAATGAACAACAATTTTAGATAGGTGTAAGAGCAACAAATGTTAGTATTCATAAGACCTTTTCAAACAAATCAAGAAAAAGGGGCTGGTCCTTTAAATTAGGGGCCAATACACTCGCAAACTCTATTACAAATAACTTAAAAACGATCAAGATTTTGTAATGCATTATAGAAGCAAAGTTGTTGATCATAACAATATCTGTCAGAAAAAATGATTGCCACGCCCATTTATTACGTAACTAGGGATTTTTAGGGACCAAAGTCCTTAAACTTTGACGCAATATACCTAGAGAAGGAGACTTATTTTGTTAAGCATTGTAGAAGAGAAAATGTCTGCATTGATGATTCTTATCGATTCCACTAATCAAAACACCAATGTATGTCCCCATTAAGGATTTACAGGGCTGACCCCTAAAATATTCAATCGTTTATATCTCAAAAATGAACAACAATTTTAGATTGGTTTAAGAACAAAAAATGTTAGTATTCTTAAGACCTGTTCAAGGAAATCAAGAAAAAGGGGCTGGCCCTTTAAATTAGGGGCCACGATACTCGTAAACTCTATTACAAATAACTTAAAAACGATCAAGATTTTGTAATGCATTATAGAAGCAAAGTTGTTGATCATAACAATATCTATCTGAAAAAATCATTGCCACGCCCATTTATTACGTAACTAGGGAATTTTAGGGGCCGAAATCCTTAAATTTTGACGCAATATATCTAGAGAAGGAGACATATTTTGTTAAGCATTGTAGAAGAGAAAATGTCTGCATTGATGATTTTAATCGATTGCACTTATCAAAACACCAATATCTGTCCCCATAAAGGATCTACAGGGCTGACCCCTAAAAGATTCAATCATTTATATCTCAAATGTGAACAACAATTTTAGATAGGTGTAAGAACAAAAATTGTTAGTATTCTTAAGACCTTTCCAACAAAATCAAGAAAAAGGGGCTGGCCCCTTTAATTAGGGGCCAATTACCTTCTAAACTCTATTACAAATAACTTAAAAACGATCAAGATTATGTAATGCAGTATAGAAGCAAAGTTGTTGATCATAACGATATTTATCTGAAAAAATCATTGCCAGCGCAGTTATTACGTAACTAAGAATTATTAGGGGCCAAAGTACTTAAACTTTGACGCAATATATATCTTGAGAAGGAGACATATTTTGTTAAGCATTGTAGAAGAGAAAATGTCTGCATTAATGGTTTTAATCGATTCCACTTATCAAAACACCAATGTCTGTCCCCATTAAGGATCTACAGGGCTGGCCCCTAAAATACTCAATTGTTTGTATCTCAAAAATGAACAACAATTTAAGATAGGTTTAAGAAACAAAAATAATAGTATTCTTAAGACCTTTTCAATGAAATCTAGAAAAATGCTTTGGCCCTTTACATTAGGGGCCAAAATACTCCTAAACTCCATGACAAATAACTTAAAAACGATAAAGATTTTGTAATGCATTATAAAAGCAAAGTTGTTGATCGTAACAATTAATGTCTGCTTGAAAAACTTTTTGGCACACCCATTTATTACTTAATTAGGGATTTATAGTCGCCAAAGTCATTGAACTTTTCAAAACATTGAACGGAAGACCTACTCGTTACTCGTAACGAGATCTAGTTATTATTATTATTATTATTATTTTTCTTTTCCACAAATTTTGTGCACGCGATTTCTCGAAAACTATTCGACCGATTTCCACAATTTTTTCACAGGTGATTGGACTTCATATGATCTTCAAACATTTTTGATAATTTTCCTGTCGTCACTTCCGGTACCGATTTATCGGCCATTTTGTTCATTTTTACGACCTATTTTGTGCACACAAAAACTCAAAAACTATCAGAGATATGAATATAAAATTTTCAGGATAGTTAGACCATAGTTTGAAGTTGTGCCCATTGATTTTGTTTTACTCCTGTGGCGCCATTTCTTGGAGCTCGCTATGGCTCGAAAATTGGGTACAGATTTTGAATCAAAATTTTCACACGTTTTGATCTGTATCTTTTTATCAGTTGATATTTTGTTGAGACATATATAACAAAAGTGGTAGAGTATGAAAAGTGCTTTTCACCGATATCACGGAAAAGGGGCTAGCCCCTTTAATTAGGGGCTAAAAGACTCGTAAACTTTATAACAAATAACTGAAAAATGATAAAGATTATGTAATGCATTATAGAAGCAAAGTTGTTGTTCATAACAATATCTGTCAGAAAAAATCATTGCCACGCCCATTTATAACGTAACTAGGGATTTTTAGGGGCCAAAAACCTTAAATTTTGACGCAGTATATCTAGAGAAGGAGACATATTTTGTTAAGCATTGTAGAATGAAAAATGTCTGCATTGATGATTTCAATCGATGCCACTTATCAAAACACCAATTTATGTTCCCATAAAGGATTTGCAGGGTTGACCCCTAAAAGATTCAATCATTTATATCTCAAAAGTGAACAACAATTTAAGATAGGTGTAAGAACAAAAAATGTTACTATACTTAAGATCTTTCCAACAAAATCAAGAAAAAGGGATTGGCCCCTTTCATTAGGGGCCAACACACTCGTAAACTCTATTACAAATAAGTTAAAAACGATAAAGATTTTATAATGCATTATAGAAGCAAAGTTGTTGATCATAACAATATCTATCAGAAAAAATCATTGCCAGCGCAGTTATTACGTAACTATGGATTTTTAGGGGCCAAAGTCCTTAAACTTTGACGCAATATATCTAGAGAAGGAGACATATTTTGTTAAGTATTATAGAAGAGAAAATGTCTGCATGGATGGTTCTAATCGATTCCACTTATCAAAACACCAATGTCTGTCCCCATTAAGGATCTATAGGACTGGCCCCTAAAATATTCAATCGTTTATATCTCAAAAATGAACAACAATTTTTGATAGGTTTACGAACAAAAAATGATAGTATTCTTAAGACCTTTTCAATGAACTCAAGAAAAAAGGGGCTGGCCCTTAAAATTAGGGGCCAAGATACTAGCAAACACTCTTACAAATAACTTTAAAACGATCAAGATTGTGTAATGCATTAAAGAAGACAAGTTGTTGATCGTAACAAAGTCTGTTTGAAAAACTCTTTGCCAAAACCATTTATTACTCAATTAGGGATTTATAGGAGCCAAAGTCCTTAATCTTTTTAAAAAATTGAACGGAAGACCTACTCGTTACTCGTAACGAGATCGTATGTAGTTGTTATTAGGGTCTTCCGTCTTCAGCGGAAGACCCTACTATTATTCTATTGTTTCTTTTTCACTTTTCTTATTATTATTATTATTATTATTCTTTTTTTTCTTACCGATTTTGTGCAGACGATTTCTCGGAGATGGCTGGATCGATTTCGTTCAAATTTTCAAGATAAACGCATTTTTATCTGAAGTTGATGTTTTCTAATCATTGTTAGAAAATTCACTTCCGGTCGGAAGTTATCGTCGTTTTACGATTTTTAAAAGTCAATTTTGTCGGCTGGAGATCTAAAAAACGAGTAAAGATAGAGCACTGAAATTTTTAGAGGTGCTAGACATATCGTTTTTATCTTGCACCTGGGTCAAGAAAATGTCCGCCGTCACTTCCGGTCGGAACCGGACGGAAATTCAAAAAATCGAATTTTTAAACTTTTTTGTTTTAAAATATTTTTCTGTAGGGTTGATAGTGACCCTTTTACTGATTCCGAATATGTATTTTGTTTTAAAATCGATCAACGCATTCTCTAGATATTAAGCATCAAAGTCCTGAAGCGAGAGTCCGAGTAGCTCATTCGCTAGAGTCGTGGACAAGGCCCAGGCGACCCGGGTTCAAGCCCCGAGTGACGAAAATTTCTTTTCCCTCCTTATGTGCTCAGATTTACATTTTTATCTTTAAAATGATGGATTTTATTCTTTTCCGTTTTAATTTTGTAAAAGAAGGTACAATATAAGCGCTTTTCCCCGTATTTGTGTATTGAGATCATTAGCTGTGTATTCATACTGAAATAAAGTGAAAATGTTGAGAAAAATCAATAGTTACATCTTTAATGCGACGCTTATACATTGTTCTAACATATGTATTTCATAAAGTAATTGTGTAATATGTAATATTTAGAATTTAACATTGTACGTTAAATATAGAAGTCATCACCACCCCCCCCCTCTCCCCCCCCCCCCCCCCCCCCCCCCGCCCCTTTCTCTCCGATTCACAAAATCATTTAGTTTCTCTGCCCCGATTTTACTTGATCTTTGATCTTGGACCTTTAATTTCAACCTAGTACCATTCTAGAATACTGTACTAATTACCAGACCAATTCGTTCATTTTTAACACAGTTATGAATTTTTTGGCATTTGAGTTTCAATTGGCGTACTTGACATGTACTGTAGAAAAAAATTCTAACTCCCGAGCCCTTCACTCAATCCTAATGAAATTTCGTGTAAATGTACCTCGGACCCCATTCTTATTGTCTGTCAAAAATGCAGCGGATTGAACAATTTAGAAGAAATTCCTGAGATCAAACGGCACGTATTGCCTGTACGGGGAATTAAAATTTACACAGTACACGGGATGTAAGCAGCCGTATGATATTTCTGTTGCATGTATATTTCTTGTTTTCCGCTAAGTCTGTATCTACGATAACGTGTGAACTACTTATGAATGTTAGAAGTGTGAAAACTACTGTAATTGATTTTTTAACGAATAAATTTACATGTTACCGAGTTCGTTATTTCTACATTTTTAAAGATTGTATCAATCCTGTTGAAATAAAACAGTCAAACTTAATAGTAAACGACACAAAAAAAATTCTCAACGCTGAAATACATGTGTACAATGCATCAGTCATTGTTTTAGGACTTCCCCTAATTGTCGTTAACCGAATATCCGAGATCCACACCTCAAAATTCTACTTTCGATTTATTTACGACGAAAATCAAGCTCGGGCCTATTCACCCCTCTCCGGAAACAACATGCATCAATATTTCAAATCACCTCGCATTGTTACAAAACCTAATTAGTCAGACAACTTACACGCTGTTTTTCATCTCATACAAAAAATCAGCTCCTGTCCCGGGCGGAAACGCCCCAAATTCAAAGAGAAATTCGGGAATTATTTTGCGCCAGCCATGTTTTGACGTGAACCTCCGGTGAAATATTGTTATGACAACTGTAAAAGTTGTGTGTTCTAATCTCACCACAGCCAAAATTTGTTCTTTCTCTCTTTCTCTCCATTTTTTTTTTTTTTTTTTTTTGATTTTCTAACAAAAATATTCTTCACAAAGGGGTTGTTGGAATGTAGAACAAGTCGAAAAACACTCTCCCATTTAGATTAAGACAAAAACAGTCCTTATTTATTAGGGTCTTCCGTCTTCAGCGGAAGACCCTACTATTATTCTATTGTTTCTTTTTCACTTTTCTTATTATTAAGGTCTTCCGTCTTCAGCGGAAGACCTTACTGTTATTCTACTGTTTCTCATTCTTCTATTATTTAAATATTCTTCTTGGTAGACACCCTTAATTTCTCAGCCATTTCTCCATCAATTTTAATGATTTTTACAGGGATGATGTCTTAGGTGAACCTCTCATTGCATACAACTTTTTGTCTGAAAATTCAACTCCGCTTCTGAATTATCTCCCTTTTTCATGTATTTTGGGACATGATATTGTCCACGCATCTCCTCAGAAACCGTTATAGTTAAAGACTTGAAATTTATGTGCAAGATAGAGTGGTTATGGTAGATTTGCATGCTTGTTTTAGATTTGACTAGAAATCATTGTCCTGGAAGCTCGCCTGAACCTGAAAATGTTGATGTTAACTTTTTTGACAGTTGTTTGGGAAATTTGAGATTTGATCACGAATATCTTTCTTGTCATAAATATTTTGTTAACATATGTAGAACATTAAAAGTTTATATAAACAAGACCTTTCAACTGACACCAAGCAAAAGGGGCTGACCCCTCATATTAGGGGTCCAGAAGGGTCTAAAGTCTTTCATCTATATCTCTTTAATAAGAAACATTTTGTAATGTGATATAGAAGCAAAAATGTTAATCTTCTAGCTCTTTATCTACGCATGTTAAAAGTTTTCGGATATGTTACATAATTAGGGGTTTTGAGGGGCTAGAAGTCCAATATTTTGATCATTTATATCTTAAAAAGGAGAAATATTTTGAAAAGCATTATATAAGAGAAGATGCTAAGAATAGTGTTCGTAATAAAATTTAACCATCAAAGTTTCGTCAAATGGACCCTACAGGGAGATAAAGGGTCGGCCCCTAAAGCAATCTTTCCCAAATATCTCAAGAACGGTAACACATTTCTGAACACTTAATGAACAAAATGTGTTTAAAATAATAAGATCTTTCAGTTGATATCAAGAAAAAGGGGCTGAAAAAAAAAAAAAAAAAAAAAAAAAAAAAGGAAAAAAGATAAAGAAATAGAAGAAAATTGTCTGTTCAGAATCAAGAGATCTTTTTTTTTTCTTTTTACAAATCATTTAGCTGGTAAATAGCAAAATAAAGGTCATACATGTATCTCAACTTCTAAAATTGGAAGGAAGACCTCCTCGTTGCTCGCAACGAGATCGTGTCTAGTTATTATTATTCTTTTTTTTTCAAGCAAATTCTGTGCAGACGATTTCTCGGAGATGGCTCGATCGATTTCGTTCAAATTTTCAAGATAAACGCATTTTTATTTGAAGTTGATGTTTTCATATCATTGTTTGAAAATTCACTTTCGTTCGGAAGTTATCGTCGTTTTACGATTTTTGAAAGTCAATTTTGTCGGCTGGAGATCTAAAAAACGAGTAAAGATAGAGAGCTGAAATTTTCTGAGATGCTAGACATAGCGTTTTTATTATGCACCTGGGTCAAGAAAATGTCCGCCGTCACTTCCGGTCGGAATCGGAGCGAAATTTAAAAAATCGAATTTTTGAACTTTTTTGTTTTAAAATATTTTTCTATAGGGTTGATAGTGACCCTTTTTACTGATTCAGAATATGTATTTTGTTTTAAAATCGATCAACGCATTCTCGAGATATTAAGCATCAAACTCCTGAAGCGAGAGTCCGAGTAGCTCAGTCGATATAGTCGCGGACATGGCCCTGGCGACCCGGGTTCAAGTCCCGAGTGCCGCAAAAATTTTTCACTCATTTTTCGATCAGATTTACGATTTTATCTTTAAAATGACGAGTTTTATCAAATCTCTTCAAAAATCGGACGGAAGACCCACTCGTTGCTCGCAACGAGAACGATCTAGTTAGGGTCTTCCGTCTTCAGCGGAAGACCCTTCTATTATTCTATTGTTTCTTTTTCAATTTTATTAGGGTCTTCCGTCTTCAGCGGAAGACCCTTCTATTATTCTATTGTTTCTTTTTCACTTTTCTTATTATTATTATTCTTTTTTTTTTCTTACCGATTTTGTACAGACGATTTCTCGGAGATGGCTCGATCGATTTCATTCAAATTTTCAAGATTAACGCGGTTTTATCTGAAGTTGGTTGCTTTTTTTCAATTTTTGAAAATACACTTCCGGTCGGAAGTTATCGTCGTAAAAAGATTTTACAAAGTGAATTTTGTCTGTGACGTTTCTCAAAAAGGAGTAAAGATATTGGGCTGAAATTTTCAGAGATGATAGAACTACCGTTTTTCTAATGTACCTTGGTCAAGAGAATGTCATCCGTCACTTCCGGTCGTCACCGGAAGGAAATTTGAAAAATTTAATTTTTCAATTTTTTTAGTTTTTAATATATTTCTTTGAAATTTTTACACTCAATAGAGACCCTTTTACTGATTCAGAATATGTAATTTGTTTTAAAATCGATCAACGCATTCTCGAGATATTAAGCATCAAAGTCCTGAAGCGAGAGTCCGAGTAGCTCAGTTGCTAGAGTCGTGGACATGGCCCAGGCGACCCGGGTTCAAGCCCCGAGTGACGAAATTTTTTTTTTCTCCTTATGTGCTCAGATTTACATTTATATCTTTGAAATGATGGATTCTGTTCTTTTCCGTTTTAATTTTGTAAAAGAAGGTACAATAATAGCGCTTTTCCCCGTATTTGTGTATTGAGATCATTAGCTGTGTATTCATCCTGAAATAAAGTGAAAATGTTGAGAAAAATCAATAGTTACATCTTTAATACAACGCTTATACCTTGTTCTAACATATGTATTTCATTTAGTAATTGTGTAATATGTAATATTTAGAATTTAACATTCTACGTTAAATATAGAAGTCATCACCCCCCCCCCCCCCTTCTCCCCGATTCACAAAATCATTTAGTTTTTTTCTGGCCTGATTTTACTTGATCTTTGATCTTGGACCTTTAATTTCAACCTAGTACCATTCTAGATTACTGTACTAATTACCAGACCAATTCGTTCAATTTTAACAGAGTTATGAATTTTTTGCCATTTGAGTTTCAATTAGCGTACTTGACATGTACTGTAGAAAAAAATTCTAACTCCCGAGCCCTTCACTCAATCCAAATGAAATTTCATGTAAATGTACCTCGGACCCCATTCTTATTGTCTGTCAAAAATGCAGCGGATTGAACAATTTACAAGAAATTCCTGAGATCAAACGGCGCGTATTGCCTGTACGGGGAATTAAAATTTACACAGTACACGGGATGTAAGCAGCTGTGTAATATTTCTGTTGCATGTTTATTTCTTGTTTTCCATTTAGTCTGTATCTACGATAGCGTGTGAACTACTTATGAATGTGAGAAGTGTGAAAATTACTGTCATTGATTTTTTAACGAATAAATTTACATGTTACCGAGTTCGTTATTTCTACATTTATAAAGATTGTATCAATCCTGTTGAAATAAAACAGTCAAACTTAATAGTAAACGACACAAAAAAAATTCTCAACGCTGAAATACATGTGTACAATGCATCAGTCATTGTTTTAGGACTTCCCCTAATTGTCGTTAACCGAATATCCGAGATCCACACCTCAAAATTCTACTTTCGATTTATTTACGACGAAAATCAAGCTCGGGCCTATTCACCCCTCTCCGGAAACAACACGCATCAATATTTCAAATGACCTCGCATTGTTACAAAACCTAATTAGTCAGACAACTTACACGCTGTTTTTCATCTCATACAAAAAATCAGCTCCTGTCCCGGGCGGAAACGCCCCAAATTCAAAGAGAAATTCGGGAATTATTTTGCGTCAGCCATGTTTTGACGTGAACTATTGTGATGACACCTGCAAAAGTTGTGTGTTCTAATCTCACCAGAGCCAAGATTTGTTCTTTCTCTCTTTCTCTTTCTCTCCATTTTTTTTTTATTTTTATTTTTATTTTTTTTTTGATTTTCTAACAAAAATATTTTTCACAAAGGGGTTGTTGGTATGTAGAACAAGTTGAAAAACACTCATCTATTCAGATTAAGACAAAAACAGTCCTTATTTATTAGGGTCTTCCGTCTTCAGCGGAAGACCCTTCTATTATTCTATTGTTTCTTTTTCACTTTTCTTATTATTAGGGTCTTCCGTCTTCAGCGGAAGACCCTTCTATTATTCTATTGTTTCTTTTTCAATTTTATTATTATCATTAGGGTCTTCCGTCTTCAGCGGAAGACCCTTCTAATATTCTTTTGTTTCTTTTTCACTTTTAGGGTCTTTCGTCTCAGCGGAAGACCCTTCTATTATTCTATTGTTTCTTTTTCACTTTTCTTTTTTTTCTTTTTTTTTTCTTTACAATTTTTGTGCAGAAGATTTCTCGGAGATGGGTCGTCCGAATTTTGTCAAATTTTCAGTATCGATCTATTTTGTAAAAATCACTTCCGGTTTGGAGTTATCCGCCATTTTGTCTTTTTTTCTTGACTTCTTGTCCACGCAACTCCTCTGAACCGAGTAAAGATAGAAAGCTGAAACTTTCAGGAATGATAGAGGACATGCTAGTGTAATCTCTCTAGGAAAAAGTTTTGTCCGGAAATTCCCAGAATGGAAGATAGCTAGGATCAAAATATCGGTCAAAAATTTTCAATGAATTTTCTTTAATCCACGCATCTCCTTAAAAACTCATAAAGTTGATAGTGACCCTTTTACTGATTCAGAATATGTTTTTTGTTTTAAAATCGATCAACGCATTCTCGAGATATTAAGCATCAAAGTCCTGAAGCGAGAGTCCGAGTAGCTCAGTCGATATAGTCGTGGACATGGCCCAGACGACCCGGGTTCAAGTCCCGAGTGCCGCAAAAATGTTTCACTCATTTTTCGATCAGATTTACGATTTTATCTTTAAAATGATGAGTTTTATCAAATCTCTTCAAAAATCGGACGGAAGACCCACTCGTTGCTCGCAACGAGAACCATCTAGTTATTATTATTTTTTTCCAAATTTTGTGCACGCGATTTTTCGAAAACTATTCGACCGATCTGAACCATTTTTCTACAGATGATTGGATGTGATCTGAATTTTATATGTTTTTGAAATTTTTGACGTCGTTACTTCCGGTACCGATTTATCGGTGATTTTGTTGTTTTTGACGACCATTTTTGTGCACGCATAAACTCAGAGATTATCAGAGATATGATTATGAAATTTTCAGGGTAGGTAGACCATAATTTGAAGTTGTGTCTATTGTTTTTGTTTTACGTCAGTGGCGCCTTATTTTGGAGCTCGCCTATCCTCGAAAATTGGGTACAAATTTTCATTCAAAATTTTCAGACGTTTTCATCTGTATCTTTTTATCAGTTAATATTTTGTTGAGACATATATTACAAAAGTGGTAGAGAATAAACAGTTCTTTCCAACAAAATCAAGAAAAAGGGGCTAGCCCCTATATTAAGGGGCCAAGACACTCGTAAACTCTATTACAAATAACTTTAAAATAATAAAGATTTTGTAATGCATTATAGAAGCAAAGTTGTTGATCGTAACAATATATATCAGGAAAAATCATTGCCACGCCCATTTATGACGTAATTAGGGATTTTTAGGGGCCAGAGTTCTCAAACATTGATACAATTTATCTAAAGAACGTGACATATTTTGTTAAGCATTGTAGAAGAGAAAATATTTGTATTGATGATTTAAATCGATTCCACTAATCAAAACACCAATGTCTGTCCCCATTAAGTATCTAGAGGGCTGGCCCCTAAAAGATTCAATCATTCATATCTCAAAAATGAACCACAATTTTAAATAGGTGTAAGAACAAATAATGTTAGTATTCTTAAGACCTTTCGAACAAAATCAAGAAAAAGGGGCTGGCACCTTAAAATAGGGGCCAATAAACTCGTAAACTCTATTACAAATAACTTAAAAACGATCAAGATTTTGTAATGCATTATAGAAGCAAAGTTGTTGATCGTAACAATATCTATTAGAAAAAACCATTGCCATGCCCATTTATTACGTAACTAGGGATTTTAAGGGGTCAAAGTCCTTAAACTTTGACGCAATATACCTATAGAAGGAGACTTATTTTGTTTAGCATTGTAGAAGAGAAAATGTCTGCATCGATGATTCTTATCGATTCCACTAATCATAACACCAATGTATGTCCCCATTAAGGATTTACAGGGCTGGCCCCTAAAATATTTAATCGGTTGTATCTCAAAAATGAACAACAATATCGGATAGGTTTAAGAACAAAAAATGTTAGTATTCTTACGACCTTTTCAAGGAAATCAAGAAAAAGGGACTGTCCCTTTAAATTAGGGGCCAAGATACGTGTAATTTCTATTACAAATAACTTTAAAAACGATCAAGATTTTGTAATGCATTATAGAAGCAAAGTTCTTGATCGTAACAATGTCTGTTTTAACAACTCTTTGCCACACCAATTAATTACTTAATTGAAGATTTATAGGAGGCAAAGTCCTTAAACTTTTTTAAAAATTGAACGGAAGACCTACTCGTTACTCGTAACGAGATCGTGTCTAGTTATTATTATTTTTTTCCAAATTTTGTGCACGAGATTTCTCGAAAACTATTCGACAGATCTGAACCATTTTTTCAAAGATGATTGGATGTGATCTGAATTTTATATGTTTTTGAAATTTTTGACGTCGTCACTTCCGGTACCGATTTATCGGTGATTTTGTCGTTTTTGACGACCATTTTTGTGCACGCATAAACTCAGAGACTATCAGAGATATGATTATGAAATTTTCAGGGTAAGTAGACTATAGTTTGAAGTTGTGTCTATTGTTTTTGTTTACGTCAGTGGCGCCTTATTTTAGAGCTCGCCTAGGCTCGAAAATTGGGTACGGATTTTCATTCAAAATTTTCAGACGTTTTGATCTGTATCTTTTTATCAGTTAATATTTTGTTAAGACATATATAACAAAAGTGGTAGAGAATTAATAGTTCTTTCCAACAAAATCAAGAAATAGGGGCTAGCCCCTATTTTTAGGGGCCAAGACACTCGTAAACTCTATTACAAATAACTTTAAAATGATAAAGATTTTGTAATGCATTATAGAAGCAAAGTTGTTGACCGTAACAATAGATATCAGGAAAAAATCATTGCCACGCCCATTTATTACGTAATTAGGGATTTATAGGGGCCAACGTTCTCAAACTTTGATACAAATTATCTAAAGAACGAAACATATTTTGTTAAGCATTGTAGAAGAGAAAATATTTGTATTGATGATTTAAATCGATTCCACTAATCAAAACACCAATGTCTGTCCCCATTAAGGATCTACAGGGCTGACCCCTAAAAGATTCAATCATTTATATCTCAAATGTGAACAACAATTTTAGATAGGTGTGAGAACAAATAATGTTAGTATTCTTAAGACCTTTCCAAACAAATCAAGAAAAAGGGGCTGGCCCCTTTAATTAGGGGCCAAGAGACTCATAAACTCTATTACAAATAACTTTAAAACGATCAAGATTTTGTAATGCATTATAGAAGAAAAGTTGTTGATCATCATAATATCTATCTGAAAAAATCATTGCCACGCCCATTTATTACGTAACTAGGGAATTTTAGGGGCCAAAATCCTTAAATTTTGACGCAATATATCTAGAGAAGGTGACATATTTTGTTAAGCATTTTAGAAGAGAAAATGTCTGCATTGATGATTTTAATAGATTCCACTTATCAAAACACCAATATCTGTCCCCATTAAGGATCTACAGGGCTGACCCCTAAAAGATTCAATCATTTATATCTCAAATGTGAACAACAATTTGAGATAGGTGTAAGAACAAAAATTGTTAGTATTCTTAAGACCTTTCCAACAAAATCAGGAAAAAGGGGGTGGCCCCTTTAATTAGGGGCCAAGACACTCGTAAACTCTATTACAAATAACTTAAAAACGATCAAGATTACGTAATGCAGTATAGAAGCAAAGTTGTTGATCATAACAATATCTATCTGAAAAAATCATTGCCACGCCCATTTATTACGTAACTAAGAATTATTAGGGGCCAAAGTACTTAAATTTTGACGCAATATATCTGGAGAAGGAGACATATTTTGTTAAGCATTGTAGAAGAGAAAATGTCTGCATTAATGGTTTTAATCGATTCCACTTATCAAAGCACCAATGTCTGTCTCCATTAAGGATCTACAGGGCTGGCCCCTAAAATACTCAATCGTTTGTATCTCAAAAATGAACAACAATTTAAGATAGGTATAAGAAACAAAAATAATAGTATTCTTAAGACCTTTTCAATGAAATCTAGAAAAAGGGGCTGGCCCTTTAAACAAGGGGCCAAAATACTCCTTAACTCCATGACAAATAACTTAAAAACGATAAAGATTTTGTAATGCATTATAGAAGCAAAGTTGTTGATCGTAACAATTAATGTCTGCTTGAAAAACTTTTTGGCACACCCATTTATTATTTAATTAGGGATTTATAGTAGCCAAAGTCATTGAACTTTTCAAAACATTGAACGGAAGACCTACTCGTTACTCGTAACGAGATCTAGTTATTATTAAGGTCTTCCGTTTCCAACGGAAGACCTTATTGTTTTCGTACTGTTTCTTATTATTAAGGTCTTCCGTTTCCAACGGAAGACCTTATTGTTTTCGTACTGTTTATTAAGGTCTTCCGTTTCCAACGGAAGACCTTATTGTTTTCGTACTGTTTATTATTATTATTAAGGTCTTCCGTTTCCAACGGAAGACCTTATTGTTTTCGTACTGTTTATTATTATTATTATTATTATTTTTTTCCAAATTTTGTGCACGAGATTTCTCGAAAACTATTCGACCGATCTGAACCATTTTTTCACAGATAATTGGATGTGATCTGAATTTTATATGTTTTTGAAATTTTTGACGTCGTCACTTCCGGTACCGATTTATCGGTGGTTTTGTCAATTTTGACGACCATTTTTGTGCATGCATAAACTCAGAGACTATCAGAGATATGATTATGAAATTTTCAGGGTAGGTAGACTATAGATTGCAGCTGTGTCTATTGTTTTTGTTTTACGTCAGTGGCGCCTTATATTGGAGCTCGCCTAGGCTCGAAAATAGGGTACGAATTTTCATTCAAAATTTCAACACGTTTTCATCTGTATCTTTTTATCAGTTAATATTTTGTTAAGACATATATAACAAGAGTGGTGGAGAATTAATAGTTCTTCCAAACAAAATCAAGACAAAGGGGCTAGCCCCCATATTTAGGGGCCAAGACACTCGTAAACTCTATAACAAATAACTTTAAAATGATAAAGATTTTGTAATGCATTATAGAAGCAAAGTTGTTGATCGTAACAATATATATCAGGAAAAATCATTGCCACGCCCATTTATTACGTAATTAGGGATTTTTAGGGGCCAAAGTTCTCAAACTTTGATACAATATATCTAGAGAACGAGACATATTTTGTTAAGCATTAGAGAAGAGAAAATACTTGTATTGATGATTTAAATCGATTTCACTAATCAAAACACCAATGTCTGTCCCCATTAAGGATCTAGAGGGCTGGCCCCTAAAATATTCAATCATTTGTATCTCTAAAATGAACAACAATTTAAGATGGGTGTAAGAACAACATATGTAACTATTTGTGAGACCTTTTCAAGGAAATCAAGAAAAAGGGGCTGGCCCCTTTAATTAGGGGCCTAGATACTCGTAAACTCTATTACAAATAACTGAAAAATGATAAGATTTTGTAATGCATTATAGAAGCAAAGTTGTTGATCGTGACAATATATATCAGGAAAAATCATTGCCACGCCCATTTATTACGTAATTAGGGATTTTTAGGGGCAAAAGTTCTCAAACTTTGATACAATATATCTAGAGAACGAGACATATTCTGTTAAGCAATGTAGAAGAGAAAATACTTGTATTGATGATTTAAATCTATTTCACTAATCAAAATACCAATGTCTGTCCCCATTAAGGATCTACAGGGCTGGCCCCTAAAATATTCAATCATTTGTATCTCTAAAATGAACAACAATTTTAGATAGGTTTAAGAACAAAAAATGTTAGTATTCTTAAGACTTTTTCAAGGTAATCAAGGAGAAGGGGCTGGCCCCTTTAATTAGGGGCCTAGATACTCGTAAACTCTATTACAAATAACTTAAAAACGATCAAGATTTTGTAATGAATTATATAAGCAAAGTTGTTGATCATAACAATATCTATCAGAAAAAATGATTGCCACGCCCATTTATTACGTAATTAGGGATTTTTAGGGGCCAATATCCTAAGACTTTGATGCAATATACCTAGAGAAGGAGACTTATTTTGTTAAGCATTGTAGAAGAGAAAATGTTTTCATTGATGATTCTAATTGATTCCACTTATCAAAACACCAATGTATTGTCCCCCTTTAAGGATTTACAGGGCTGGCCCCTTATATATTCAATCGTTTGTATCTCAAAAATGAACAACAATTTTAGATAGGTTTAAGAACAAAAAATGTTAGTATTCTTAAGACCTTTTCAAGGAAATCAAGAAAAAGGGGCTGGTCCTTTAAATTAGGGGCCATGATACTCGTAAACTCTATTAGAAATAACTTAAAAACGATCAAGATTTTGTAATGCATTATAGAAGCAAAGTTCTTGATCGTAACAATGTCTGTTTGAAAAACTCTTTGCTACACCCATTTATTACTTAATTAGAGATTTATAGGAGGCAAAGTCCTTAAACTTTTTAAAAAATTGAACGGAAGACCTACTCGTTACTCGTAACGAGATCGTATCTAGTTATTATTATTTTTTTCCAAATTTTGTGCACGCGATTTCTCGAAAACTATTCGACCGATCTGAACCATTTTTTCACAGATGATTGGATGTGATCTGAATTTTATATGTTTTTGAAATTTTTGACGTCGTCACTTCCGGTCCCGATTTATCGGTGATTTTGTCGTTTTTGACGACCATTTTTGTGCACGCATAAACTCAGAGACTATCAGAGATATGATTATGAAATTTTCAGGGTAGGTAGACTATAGTTTGAAGTTGTGTCTATTGTTTTTGTTTCACGTCAGTGGCGCCTTATTTTAGAGCTCGCCTAGGCACGAAAATTGGGTACGAATTTTCATTCAAAATTTTTAGACGTTTTCATCTGTATCTTTTTATCAGTTAATATTTTGTTAAGACATATATAACAAAAGTGGTAGAGAATTATTACTTCTTTCTAACAAAATCAAGAAAAAGGGGCTAGCTCCTATATTTAGGGGCCAAGACACTCGTAAACTCTGTTACAAATAACTTAAAAATGATAAAGATTTTGTAATGCATTATAGAAGCAAAGTTGTTGATCGTAACAATATATATCAGGAAAAATCATTGCCACGCCCATTTATTACGTAATTAGGGATTTATAGGGGCCAAAGTTCTCAAACTTTGATACAATTTATCTAAAGAACGAGACATATTTTGTTAAGCATTGTAGAAGAGAAAATATTTGTATTGATGATTTAAATCGATTCCACTAATCAAAACACCAATGTCTGTCCCCATTAAGGATCTACAGGACTGGCCCCTAAAATATTTAATCATTTGTATCTCAAATGTGAAAAACAATTTTAGATAGGTGTAAGAACAAAAATTGTTAGTATTCTTAAGACCTTTCTAACAAAATCAGGAAAAAGGGCTGGCCCCTTTAATTAGGGGCCAAGAGACTCGTAAACTCTATTACAAATAACTTAAAAATGATTAAGATTTTATAATGCATTATAGAAGCAAAGTTGTTGATCATAACAATATCTATCAGAAAAAATCATTGCCCTGCCCATTTATTACGTAACTAGGGATTTTTAGGGGCCAAAATCCTTAAATTTTGACGCAATATATCTAGAGAAGGAGACTTATTTTGTTAAGCATTGTAGAAGAGAAAATGTCTGCATTGATGATTTTAATCGATTGCACTTATCAAAACACCAATATCTGTCACCAATAAGGATTTACAGGGCTGACCCCTAAAAGATTCAATCATTTATACCTCAAATGTGAACAACAATTTTAGATAGGTGTAAGAACAAAAATTGTTAGTATTCTTAAGACCTTTCCAACAAAATCAAGAAAAAGGGCTCGCCCCTTTAATTAGGGGCCAAGAGACTCGTAAACTCTATTACAAATAACTTAAAAATGATCAAGATTTTGTAATGTATTATAGAAGCAAAGTTGTTGATCATAACAATATCTATCTGAAAAAATCATTGCCACGCCCATTAATTACGTAACTAAGGATTTTTAGGGGCCAAAATCCTTAAATTTTGACGCAATATATCTAGAAAAGTTGACATATTTTGTTAAGCATTGTAGAAGAGAAAAAGTCTGCATTGATGATTTTAATCGATCGCACTTATCAAAACACCAATGTATGTCCCCAATAAGGATTTACAGGGCTGACCCCTAAAAGATTCAATCATTTATATCTCAAATGTGAACAACAATTTTAGATAGGTGTAAGAACAAAAATTGTTAGTAATCTTAAGACCTTTCCAACAAAATCAAGAAAAAGGGATTGGCCCCTTTAATTAGGGGCCAACTGACTCGTAAACTCTATTACAAATAACTTAAAAACGATCAAGATTTTGTTATGCATTATAGAAGCAAAATTGTTGATCATAACAATATCTATCTGAAACAATCATTGCCACGCCCATTTATTACGTAACTATGAATTATTAGGGGCCAAAGTCCTTAAACTTTGACGCAATATATCTGGAGAAGGTGACATATTTTGTGAAGCATTGTAGAAGAGAAAATGTCTGCATTGATGGTTCTAATCTATTCCACTAATCAAAACACCAATGTATGTCCCCATTAAGGATCTACAGGGTTGGCCCCTAAAATACTCAATCGTTTGTATCTCAAAAATGAATAACAATTTAAGATAGGTTTAAGAAACAAAAATAAGAATATTCTTAAGACCTTTTCAATGAAATCTAGAAAAAGGCTTTGGTCCTTTAAGTTAGGGGCCAAAATACTCCTAAACTCCATGACAAATAACTTAAAAACGATAAAGATTTTGTAATGCATTATAGAAGCAAAGTTGTTGATCATAACAATTAATGTCTGCTTGAAGAACTTTTTGGCACACCCATTTATGACTTAATTAGGGATTTATAGTAGCCAAAGTCATTGAACTTTTCAAAACATTGAACGGAAGACCTACTCGTTACTCGTGACGAGATCTAGTTATTATTATTATTATTTTTTTTTTCCACGAATTTTGTGCACGCGATTTCTCGAAAACTATCCAGCCGATTTCAGCCATTTTTTCACAGATGATTGCCTGTGGTCATAATTCTAGAAGTTTTTTTAAATTTTGAAATCGTCACTTCTGGTTCCGATTTACGGCCGATTTTGTAAGTTTTTACGACCCATTTTGTGCAGACATAAACTCAGAGACTATCAAAGACAGAAATGTAAAATTTTCAGGATAGGTAGACTATAGTTTGAAGTTGTGCACCATATAATTTTTATACGCCAGCGGTGCCATTTCTTGGAGCTCGCCTAGGCTCGAAAATTGGGTCCGAATTTTGAATCAAAATTTTCACACGTTTTGATCTGTATCTTTTTATCAGTTGATATTTTGTTAAGACATATATAACAAAAGTGGTAGAATTTTAAAAGTTCTTTTCACTGATATCAAGGAAAAGGGGCTAGCCCCTTTAACTAGGGGCCAAGAGACTCGTAAACTCTATTACAAATAACTTAAAAACGATCAAGATTTTGTAATGCATTATAGAAGCAAAGTTGTTGATCATAACAATATCTATCAGAAAAAATCATTGCCACGCCCATTTATTACGTAACTAGGGATTTTTATGGGCCAAAATCCTTAATTTTTGACGTAATATATCTTAAGAAGGAGACATATTTTGTTAAGCATTATAGAAGAGAAAAAGTCTGCATTGATAATTTTAATCGATTCTACTAATCAAAACACCAATATCTGTCCCCATTAAGGATTTACAGGGCTGACCCCTAAAAGATTCAATCATTTATATCTCAAAAATGAACAAAAATTTTAGATAGGTGTAAGAACAAAAATTGTTAGTATTCTTAAGACCTTTCCAACAAAATCAAGAAAAGGGGCTGGCCCCTTTAATTAGGAGTCAATAAACTCGTAAACTCTATTACAAATAACTTATAAACGATCAAGATTTTGTAATGCATTATAGAAGCAAAGTTGTTGATCATAACAATATCTATCAGAAAAAATCATTGCCACGCCCATTTATTACGTAATTAGGGATTTTTAGGGGCCAAAATCCTTAAATTTTGACGCAATATATCTAAAGAAGGAAACATATTTTGTTAAGCATTGTAGAAGAGAAAATGTCTGCATTGATGATTTTAATCGATCGTACTTATCAAAACACCAATATCTGTCCCCATTAAGGATTTACAGGGCTGACCCCTAAAAGATTCAATCATTTATATCTCAAAAATGAACAACAATTTTAGATAGGTGTAAGAACAAAAATTGTTAGTATTCTTAAGTCCTTTCCATCAAAATCAAGAAAAAGGGGCTGGCCCCTTTAATTAGGGGCCAACACACTCGTAAACTCTATTTCAAAAATCTTAGAACCGATCAATATTTTGTAATGCATTATAGAAGCAAAGTTGTTGATCATAACAATATCTATCAGCAAAAATCATTGCCATGCCCATTTATTACGTAACTAGGGATTTTTAGGGGCCAAAATCCTTAATTTTTGACGCAATATATCTAAAGAATGAGACATATTTTGTAAAGCATTGTAGAAGAGAAAATGTCTGTATTGATGATACTAATCGATTCTACTAATCAAAACACCAATGTCTGTCCCCATAAAGGATCTAAAGGGCTGACCCCTTAAATAATCAATCATATGTATCTAAAAAATGAACAACAATTTAAGATAGGTGTAAGAACAAAAAAATTTTGTATTTGAGACACCTTTCGAATGAACTCAAGAAAAAGTGACTGGCTCCTCAAATTAGGGTCCAAGAGACTCGTAAACTCTATCACAAATATCTTGAAAGCGATCAAGATTTTGTGATGCACTATAGAAGCAAAGTTGTTGATCGTAACAATATCAGTTTGTAAAACTCATTCCAACACCCATTGGTGACGTAATTGGGGATTTTAGGGGACCAAAAGCTTAAATCTTTAATGTGCTGTATGTGAAAAAGCAAAAAACTTTGTTTAGCATTGTACATGATATTGATAATCTTATACATTCTCTGAAAGGGAAGAGGTGAGGTGAGAATTTTAGATAGGTGTAAGAACAAAAATTGTTAGTATTCTTAAGACCTTTCCAACAAAATCAAGAAAAGGGGCTGGCCCCTTTAATTAGGGGTCAATAAACTTGTAAACTCTATTACAAATAACTTATAAACGATCAAGATTTTGTAATGCATTATAGAAGCAAAGTTGTTGATCATAACAATATCTATCAGAAAAAATCATTGTCACGCCCATTTATTACGTAATTAGGGATTTTTAGGGGCCAAAATCCTTAAATTTTGACGCAATATATCTAAAGAAGGAAACATATTTTGTTAAGCATTGTAGAAGAGAAAATGTCTGCATTGATGATTTTAATCGATTCCACTTATCAAAACACCAATATCTGTCCCCATTAAGGATTTACAGGGCTGACCCCTAAAAGATTAATCATTTATATCTCAAAAATGAACAACAATTTTAGGTAGGTGTAAGAACAAAAATTGTTAGTATTCTTAAGACCTTTCCAACAAAATCAAGAAAAAGGGGCTGGCCCCTCTAATTAGGGGCCAATAAACTCGTAAACTCTATTACAAATAACCTAAAAACGATCAAGATTTTGTAATGCATTATAGAAGCAAAGTTGTTGATCATAACAATATCTATCAGAAAAAATCATTGTTACGCCCATTTATTACGTAACAAGGGATTTTTAGGGGCCAAAATCCTTAATTTTTGACGCAATATATCTAGAGAATGAGACATATTTTGTTAAGCATTGTAGAAGAGAAAATGTCTGTATTGATGATACTAATCGATTCTACTAATCAAAACACCAATGTCTGTCCCCATTAAGGATCTAAAGGGCTGACCCCTTAAATAATCAATCATATGTATCTAAAAAATGAACAACAATTTAAGATAGGTGTAAGAACAAAAAATGTTTGTATTTGAAACACCTTTCGAATGAACTCAAGAAAAAGGGGCTGACCCCTCAAATTAGGGTCCAAGAGACTCGTAAACTCTATCACAAATATCTTGAAAGCAAGATTTTGTGATGCACTATAGAAGCAAAGTTGTTGATCGTAACAATATCAGTTTGTAAAACTCATTCCAACACCCATTGGTGACGTAATTGGGGATTTTAGGGGACCAAAAGCTTAAATCTTTAATGTGCTGTATGTGAAAAAGCAAAACAGTTTGTTAAGCATTGTAAATGATATTGACAATCTTATACATCATGTGAAAGGGAGGAGGTGAGGGAGAATTCCGAAATTTTATTGATATTTTAATCATATGGTTTATAAAATTGAACGGAAGACCTACTCGTTACTCGTAACGAGATCGTATCTAGTTAAGGTCTTCCGTTTCCAACGGAAGACCTTATAGTTTTCGTACTGTTTCTTATTATTAAGGTTTTCCGTTTCCAACGGAAGACCTTATTGTTTTCGTACTGTTTATTATTATTATTATTATTATTATTTTCCAAATTTTGTGCACGCGATTTTTCGAAAACTATTAGACCGATCTGAACCATTTTTCTACAGATGATTGGATGTGATCTGAATTTTATATGTTTTTGAAATTTTTGACGTCGTTACTTCCGGCACCGATTTATCGGTGATTTTGTTGTTTTTGACGACCATTTTTGTGCACGCATAAACTCAGAGATTATCAGAGATATGATTATGAAATTTTCAGGGTAGGTAGACCATAATTTGAAGTTGTGTCTATTGTTTTTGTTTTACGTCAGTGGCGCCTTATTTTGGAGCTCGCCTATCCTCGAAAATTGGGTACAAATTTTCATTCAAAATTTTCAGACGTTTTCATCTGTGTCTTTTTATCAGTTAATATTTTGTTGAGACATATATTACAAAAGTGGTAGAGAATAAACAGTTCTTTCCAACAAAATCAAGAAAAAGGGGCTAGCCCCTATATTAAGGGGCCAAGACACTCGTAAACTCTATTACAAATAACTTTAAAATAATAAAGATTTTGTAATGCATTATAGAAGCAAAGTTGTTGATCGTAACAATATATATCAGGAAAAATCATTGCCACGCCCATTTATGACGTAATTAGGGATTTTTAGGGGCCAGAGTTCTCAAACATTGATACAATTTATCTAAAGAACGTGACATATTTTGTTAAGCATTGTAGAAGAGAAAATATTTGTATTGATGATTTAAATCGATTCCACTAATCAAAACACCAATGTCTGTCCCCATTAAGGATCTAGAGGGCTGGCCCCTAAAAGATTCAATCATTCATATCTCAAAAATGAACCACAATTTTAAATAGGTGTAAGAACAAATAATGTTAGTATTCTTAAGACCTTTCGAACAAAATCAAGAAAAAGGGGCTGGCACCTTTAAATAGGGGCCAATATACTCGTAAACTCTATTACAAATAACTTAAAAACGATCAAGATTTTGTAATGCATTATAGAAGCAAAGTTGTTGATCGTAACAATATCTATCTGAAAAAATCATTGCCACGCCCATTTATTACGTAACTAAGAATTATTAGGGGCCAAAGTCCTTAAACTTTGACGCAATATATCTAGAGAAGGAGATATATTTTGTTAAGCATTGTAGAAGAGAAAATGTTTGCATTGATGATTCTAATTGATTCAACTGATCAAAACACCAATGTCTGTTCCCATTAAGGATCTACAGGGCTGGCCCCTAAAATACTCAATCGTTTGTATCTCAAAAATGAACAACAGTTTTGAATAGGTTTAAGAAACAAAAATAATAGTATTCTTAAGACCTTTTCGATGAAATCTAGAAAAAGAGGCTGGGCCTTTAAATTAGGGACCAAGATACTCCTAAACTCCATGAATAATAACTTAAAAACGATAAAGATTTTGTAATGCATTATAGAAGCAAAGTTGTTGATCGTAACAATGTCTGCTTGAAAAACTTTTTGCCACACCCATTTATTACTTAATTAGAGATTTATAGTAGCCAAAGTCATTAAACTTTTCAAAACATTGAACGGAAGACCTACTCGTTACTCGTAACGAGATCTAGTTATTATTTCTTTTTTCCACGAATTTTGTGCACGCAATTTCTCAAAAACTATTCAGCCGATTTCGGCCATTTTTTCACAGATGATTGCCTGTGGTTATAATTCTAGAAGATTTTTTAAATTTTGAAATCGTCACTTCCGGTTCCGATTTACGGCCGATTTTGTAAGTTTTTGCGACCCATTTTGTGCAGACATAAACTTAGAGACTATCAAAGACATAAATGTGAAATTTTCAGGATAGGTAGACTATAGTTTGAAGTTGTGCACCATATAATTTTTATACGCCATGGGCGCTATTTCTTGGAGCGCGCTATGGCTCGAAAATTGGGTACGGATTTTTAATCAAAATTTCCATACGTTTTGATCTGTATCTTTTTAGCAGTTGATATTTTGTTAAGACATATATAATAAAAGTGGTAGAATTTTACAAGTTCTTTTCACCGATATCATGGAAATGGGGCTAGCCCCTTTAATTAGGGGCCAAGAGACTCGTAAACTCTATTACAAATAACTTAAAAACGATCAAGATTTTGTAATGCATTATAGAAGCAAAGTTGTTGATCATAACAATATCTATCAGAAAAAATCATTGCCACGCCCATTTGTTACGTAACTAGGGATTTTTAGGGGCCAAAATCCTTAAATTTTGACGCAATATATCTAGAGAACGAGACATATTTTGTTAAGCATTGTAGAAGAGAAAATGTCTACATTCATGATTTTAATCGATTGCACTTAACAAAACACCAATATCTGTCCCCATTAAGGATTTACAGGGCTGACCCCTAAAAGATTCAATCATTTATATCTCAAATGTGAACAACAATTTTAGATAGGTGTAAGAACAAAAATTGTTAGTATTCATAAGACCTTTCTAACAAAACCAAGAAAAAGGGGCTGACCCCTTTAATTAGGGGTCAATAAACTTGTAAACTCTATTACAAATAACTTAAAAACGATCAAGATTTTGTAATGCATTATAGAAGCAAAGTTGTTGATCATAACAATATCTATCTGAAAAAATCATTGCCACGCCCATTTATTACGTAACTAAGAATTATTAGGGGCCAAATTCGTTAAACTTTGACGCAATATATCTGGAGAACGAGACATATTTTGTTAAGCATTGTAGAAGAGAAAATGTCTGCATTGATGATTCTAATCGATTCCACTTATCAAAAAAAACAATATCTGTCCCCATTAAGGATTTACAGGGCTGACCCCTAAAAGATTCAATCATTTATATCTCAAAAATGAACAACAATTTTAGATAGGTGTAAGAACAAAAATTGTAAGTATTCTTAAGACCTTTCCAAAAAAAAAAAAAAAAAGGGGGCTGGCTCCTTTAATTAGGGGCCAAGAGACCCGTAAACTCTATTACAAATAACTAAAAAACGATCAAGATTTTATTATGCATTATAGAAGCAAAGTTGTTGATCATAACAATATCTATCAGAAAAATTCATTGCCACGCCTATTTGCTACGTAACTATGGATTTTTAGGGGCCAAAATCCTTAAATTTTGACGCAATATATCTAGAAAAGGTGACATATTTTGTTAAGCATTGTAGAAGAGAAAATGTCTGCTTTGATGGTTCTAATCGATTCCACTGATAAAAACACCAATGTATGTCCCCATTTAGGATCTACAGGGTTGGCCCCTAAAATACTCAATCGTTTGTATCTCAAAAATGAACAACAATTTTAGATAGGTTTAAGAAACAAAAATAATAGTATTCTTAAGAACTTTTCAAAGAAATCTAGAAAAAGGGTTTGACCCTTTAAATTAAGGGCCAAGATACTCTTAAACTCCATGAAAAATAACTTAAAAACGATAAAGATTTTGTAATGCATTATAGAAGAAAAGTTGATGATCGTAACAATATCTATCAGAAAAAATTATTGCCACGCCCATTTAATGTGTAAGTAGGGATTTTTAGGGGCAAACAACCTTAAACTTTGACGCAATATCTCTAGAGAAGGAGACATATTTTGTTAAGCAATGTAGAAGAGAAAATGTCTGTATTGATAATACTAATCGATTCCACTAATCAAAACACCAATGTCTGTCCCGATATAGGATCTAAAGGGCTGGCCCCTTAAATATGCAATCATTTGTATCTCCAAAATGAACAACAATTTAAGATAGGTGTAGGAACAAAAAATGTTAGTATTCGTGAGACCTTTCGAATGAAATCACGAAAAAGGGACTGGTCCCTTAAATTAGGGTCCAAGGCACTCGTAAAGTCTCTTACACATAACTTAAAAACGATCAAGAGTTTGTAATGTATTATAGATGCAAGTTGTTGATCTTAACAATATCAGTTTGTAAAAATCATTGCCACAACCATTGATGACATAAATAGGGATTTTAGGGGACTAAAATCTTGAATCTTTAATGTGCTGTATGTGAAAAAGCAAAGCAATTGGTTAAGCATTGTAAAAGATATTGACATTGTATCCATTATCTGAAACGGGGAGTTTAGGGGGAATTCTGAAATTCCATTGATATTTTCATCATATTGTTTAAAAAATTGAACGGAAGACCTACTCGTTACTCGTAACGAGATCGTATCTAGTTATTATTATTATTATTATTATTTTTTTCCAAATTTTGTGCACGCGATTTCTCGAAAACTATTCGACCGATCTGAACCATTTTTTCAAAGATGATTGGATGTAATCTGAATTTTATATGTTTTTGAAATTTTTGACGTCGTCACTTCCGGTACCGATTTATCGGCCATTTTGTTGTTTTTGACGATCATTTTTGTGCACGCATAAACTCAGAGACTATCAGAGATATGATTATGAAATTTTCAGGGTAGGTAGACTATAGTTTGAAGTTGTGTTTATTGTTTTTGTTTTACGTCAGTGGCGCCTTATTTTGGAGCTCGCCTAGGCTCGAAAATTGGGTACGGATTTTCATTCAAAATTTTCAGACGTTTTGATCTGTATCTTTTTATCAGTTAATATTTTGTTAAGACATATATAACAAAAGTGGTAGAGAATTAATAGTTCTTTCCAACAAAATCAAGAAAAAGGGGCTAGCCCCTATTCGTAGGGGCCAAGACACTCGTAAACTCTATTACAAATAACTTTAAAATGATAAAGATTTTGTAATGCATTATAGAAGCAAAGTTGTTGACCGTAACAATATATATCAGGAAAAATCATTGCCACGCCCATTTATTACGTAATTAGGGATTTATAGGGGCCAACGTTCTCAAACTTTGATACAATTTATCTAAAGAACGTGACATATTTTGTTAAGCATTGTAGAAGAGAAAATATTTGTATTGATGATTTAAATCGATTCCACTAATTAAAACACCAATGTCTGTCCCCATTAAGGATCTACAGGGCTGACCCCTAAAAGATTCAATCATTTATATCTCAAATGTGAACAACAATGTTAGATAGGTGTGAGAACAAAAATTGTTAGTATTCTTAACACCTTTCCAACAAAATCAAGAAAAAGGGGCTGGCCCCTTTAATTAGGGGCCAAGAGACTCGTAAACTCTATTACAAATAACTTAAAAACGATCAAGATTTTGTAATGCATTATAGAAGCAAAGTTGTTGATCATAACAATATCTATCTGAAAAAATCATTGCCACGCCCATTTATTACGTAACTAGGGATTTTCAGGGCCCAAAATCCTTAAATTATGACGCAATATATCTAGAGAAGATGACATATTTTGTTAAGCATTGTAGAAGAGAAAATGTTTGCATTGATGATTTAAATCGATTCCACTAATTAAAACACCAATGTCTGTCCCCATTAAGGATCTACAGGGCTGACCCCTAAAAGATTCAATCATTTGTATCTCAAATGTGAACAACAATTTTAGATAGGTGTTAGAACAAAAATTGTTAGTTAAATTAGGGTCCAAGGCACTTGTGAAGTCTCTTACACATAACTTAAAAACGATCAAGATTTTGTAATGCATTATAGAAGCATGTTGTTGATCGTAACAATTAATGTCTGCTTGAAAAACTTTTTGGCACACCCATTTATTACTTAATTAGGGATTTATAGTAGCCAAAGTCATTGAACTTTTCAAAACATTTAACGGAAGACCTACTCTTTACTCGTAACGAGATCTAGTTATTATTATTTTTTTCCAAATTTTGTGCACGCGATTTCTCGAAAACTATTCGACCGATCTGAACCATTTTTTCACAGATGATTGGGTGTGATCTGAATTTTATATGTTTTTGAAATTTGTGACGTCTTCACTTCCGGTACCGATTTATCGGCCATTTTGTTGTTTTTGACGACCATTTTTGTGCACGCATAAACTCAGATACTATCAGAGATATGATTATGAAATTTTCAGGGTAGGTAGACCATAGTTTGAAGTTGTGTCTATTGTTTTTGTTTTACATCAATGGTGCCTTATTTTGGAGCTCGCCTAGGCTCGAAAATTGGGTACAAATTTTCATTCAAAATTTTCAAACGTTTTGATCTATATCTTTTTATCAGTTAATATTTTGTTAAGACATATATAACAAAAGTGGTAGAAAATCAATAGTTCTTTCTAACAAAATCAGGAAAAAGGGGCTAGCCCCTATTCTTAGGGGCCAAGAGACTCGTAAACTCTATTACAAATAACTTTAAAATGATAAAGATTTTGTAATGCATTATAGAAGCAAAGTTGTTGATCGTAACAATATATATCAGAAAAAAACATTGCCACGCCCATTTATTACGTAATTAGGGATTTTTAGGGGCCAAAGTTCTCAAACTTTGATACAATTTATCTAAAGAACGTCACATATTTTGTTAAACATTGTAGAAAAGAAAATATTTGTATTGATGATCTAAATCGATTCCACTAATCAAAACACCAAAATCTGTCCCCATTAAGGATTTACAGGGCTGACCCCTAAAAGATTCAATCATTCATATCTCAAAAATGAACCACAATTTTAGATAGGTGTAAGAATAAAAATTGTTAGTATTCATTAGTCTTTTCCAACAAAATCAAGAAAAAAGGGCTGGCCCCTTTAATTAGGGGCTAAGATACTCGTAAACTCTATTACAAATAACTTAAAAACGATCAAGATTTTGTAATGCATTATAGAAGCAAAGTTGTAGATCATAACAATATCTATCAGGAAAAATGATTGCCACGCCCATTTATTACGTAACTATGGATTTTTAGGGGCCAAAGTCCTTAAACTTTGACGCAATATACCTAGAGAAGGAGACTTATTTAGTTAAGCATTGTAGAAGAGAAAATGTCTGCATTGATGATTCTTATCGATTCCACCTATCAAAACACCAATGTCTGTCCCCATTAAGGAATTAAAGGGCTGGCCTTTAAAATTTTGAATCGTTTGTATCTCAAAAATGAACAACAATTTAAGATAAGTGTAAGAACAAAAGATGTTAGTATTCTTAAGACCTTTTCAACACAATGAAGAAAAAGGGGCTGGCCCCTTTAATTAGGGGCTAAGATACTCGTAAACTCTTTTACAAATAACATAAAAACGATAAAGATTTTGTAATGCATTATAGAAGCAAAGTTGTTGACCATAACAATGTCTTTCAGAAAAAATTATTGTCACGCCCATTTGTTACATAATTAGGGATTTTTAGGGGCCAAACAATGTTTGAAGCATTATACCTAGAAAATGAGAAATATTTTGTTAAGTATTGTAGAAGAAAAAATATCTGCATTGATGATTCTAATCGATTCCCCTTATCAAAACACAAATGTCTGTCCCCATTAAGGATTTACAGGGCTGACCCCTAAAAGATTCAATCATTTATATCTCAAAAATGAACAACAATTTAAGATAGGGTTAGGAACAAAAAATAATAGTATTCTGAAAATCTTTTCAAGGAAATCAGGAAAAAGGGGCTGGCCCTTTAAATTAGGGGCCAAGATATTCGTAAACTCTATTACAAATAATTAAAAAATGATAAAGATTTTGTAATGCATTATAGAAGTAAAGTTGTTGATCGTAACAATGTCTGTTTGAAAATCTCTTTGCCACACACATTTGTGACCTAATTAGAGATTTATAGGAAGCAAAGTCCTTAAACTTTGTTAAAAAATTGAACGGAAGACCTACTCGTTACTCGTAACGAGATCGTATCTAGTTATTATTATTATTATTATTTTTTTCCAAATTTTGTGCACGCGATTTCTCGAAAACTATCCGACCGATCTGAACCATTTTTTTACAGATGATCGGATGTGATCTGAATTTTATATGTTTTTGAAATTTTTGAAGTCGTCACTTCCGGTACAAATTTATCGTTGATTTTGTTGTTTTTGACGACCATTTTTGTGCACGCATAAACTCAGAGACTATCTGAGATATGATTATGAAATTTTCAGGGTAGGTAGACTATAGTTTGAAGTTGTGTCTATTGTTTTTGTTTTACGTCAGTGGCGCCTTATTTTGGAGCTCGCCTAGGCACGAAAATTGGGTACAAATTTTCATTCAAAATTTTTAGACGTTTTCATCTGTATCTTTTTATCAGTTAATATTTTGTTAAGACATATATAACAAAAGTGGTAGAGAATCAATAGTTCTTTCCAACAAAATCGAGAAAAAGGGGCTAGCCCCTATTCGTAGGGGTCAAGGCACTCGTAAACTCTATTACAAATAACTTTAAATAATAAAGATTTTGTAATGCATTATAGAAGCAAAGTTGTTGATCGTAACAATATATATCAGGAAATATCATTGCCACGCCCATTTATTACGTAATTAGGGATTTATAGGGGCCAAAGTTCTCAAACTTTGATACAATTTATCTAAAGAACGAGACATATTTTGTTAAGCATTGTAGAAGAGAAAATATTTGTATTGATGATTTAAATCGATTCCACTAATCAAAACACCAATGTCTGTCCCCATTAAGGATCTACAGGACTGGCCCCTAAAAGATTCAATCATTCATATCTCAAAAATGAACCACAATTTTAGATAGGTGTAAAAACAAAAATTGTTAGTATTCATTAGACCTTTCTAACAAAATCAAGAAAAAAGGGCTGGCCCCTTTAATTAGGGGGCAATACACTCGCAAACTCTATTACAAATAACTTAAAAACGATTAAGATTTTACAATGCATTATAGAAGCAAAGTTGTTGATCATAACAATATCTATCAGAAAAAATCATTGCCCTGCCCATTTATTACGTAACTAGGGATTTTTAGGGGCCAAAATCCTTAAATTTTGACGCAATATATCTAGAGAAGGAGACTTATTTTGTTAAGCATTGTAGAAGAGAAAATGTCTGCATTGATGATTTTAATCGATTGCACTTATCAAAACACCAATATCTGTCACCAATAAGGATTTACAGGGCTGACCCCTAAAAGATTCAATCATTTATACCTCAAATGTGAACAACAATTTTAGATAGGTGTAAGAACAAAAATTGTTAGTATTCTTAAGACCTTTCCAACAAAATCAAGAAAAAGGGCTCGCCCCTTTAATTAGGGGCCAAGAGACTCGTAAACTCTATTACAAATAACTTAAAAATGATCAAGATTTTGTAATGTATTATAGAAGCAAAGTTGTTGATCATAACAATATCTATCTGAAAAAATCATTGCCACGCCCATTAATTACGTAACTAAGGATTTTTAGGGGCCAAAATCCTTAAATTTTGACGCAATATATCTAGAAAAGTTGACATATTTTGTTAAGCATTGTAGAAGAGAAAAAGTCTGCATTGATGATTTTAATCGATCGCACTTATCAAAACACCAATGTATGTCCCCAATAAGGATTTACAGGGCTGACCCCTAAAAGATTCAATCATTTATATCTCAAATGTGAACAACAATTTTAGATAGGTGTAAGAACAAAAATTGTTAGTAATCTTAAGACCTTTCCAACAAAATCAAGAAAAAGGGATTGGCCCCTTTAATTAGGGGCCAACTGACTCGTAAACTCTATTACAAATAACTTAAAAACGATCAAGATTTTGTTATGCATTATAGAAGCAAAATTGTTGATCATAACAATATCTATCTGAAACAATCATTGCCACGCCCATTTATTACGTAACTATGAATTATTAGGGGCCAAAGTCCTTAAACTTTGACGCAATATATCTGGAGAAGGTGACATATTTTGTGAAGCATTGTAGAAGAGAAAATGTCTGCATTGATGGTTCTAATCTATTCCACTAATCAAAACACCAATGTATGTCCCCATTAAGGATCTACAGGGTTGGCCCCTAAAATACTCAATCGTTTGTATCTCAAAAATGAATAACAATTTAAGATAGGTTTAAGAAACAAAAATAAGAATATTCTTAAGACCTTTTCAATGAAATCTAGAAAAAGGCTTTGGTCCTTTAAGTTAGGGGCCAAAATACTCCTAAACTCCATGACAAATAACTTAAAAACGATAAAGATTTTGTAATGCATTATAGAAGCAAAGTTGTTGATCATAACAATTAATGTCTGCTTGAAAAACTTTTTGGCACACCCATTTATGACTTAATTAGGGATTTATAGTAGCCAAAGTCATTGAACTTTTCAAAACATTGAACGGAAGACCTACTCGTTACTCGTGACGAGATCTAGTTATTATTATTATTATTAAGGTCTTCCGTTTCCAACGGAAGACCTTATTGTTTTCGTACTGTTTATTATTATTATTATTATTATTTTTTTCCAAATTTTGTGCACGCGATTTCTCGAAAACTATTCGACCGATCTGAACCATTTTTTCACAGATGATTGGATGTGATCTGAATTTTATATGTTTTTGAAATTTTTGACGTCGTCACTTCCGGTCCCGATTTATCGGTGATTTTGTCGTTTTTGACGACCTATTTTGTGCACGCATAAACTCAGAGACTATCAGAGATATGATTATGAAATTTTTAGGGTAGGTAGACTATAGTTTGAAGTTGTGTCTATTGTTTTTGTTTTACGTCAGTGGCGCCTTATTTTGGAGCTCGCCTAGGCTCGAAAATTGGGTACGAATTTTCATTCAAACTTTTTAGACGTTTTGATCTGTATCTTTTTATCAGTTAATATTTTGTTAAGACATATATAACAAAAGTGGTAGAGAATTATTACTTCTTTCTAACAAAATCAAGAAAAAGGGGCTAGCCCCTATATTTAGGGGCCAAGACACTCGTAAACTCTGTTACAAATAACTTAAAAATGATAAAGATTTTGTAATGCATTATAGAAGCAAAGTTGTTGATCGTAACAATATATATCAGGAAAAATCATTGCCACGCCCATTTATTACGTAATTAGGGATTTATAGGGGCCAAAGTTCTCAAACTTTGATACAATTTATCTAAAGAACGAGACATATTTTGTTAAGGATTGTACAAGAGAAAATATTTGTATTGATGATTTAAATCGATTCCACTAATCAAAACACCAATGTCTGTCCCCATTAAGGATCTACAGGACTGGCCCCTAAAATATTAAATCATTTGTATCTCAAATGTGAAAAACAATTTTAGATAGGTGTAAGAACAAAAATTGTTAGTATTCTTAAGACCTTTACAACAAAATCAAGAAAAAGGGCTGGCCCCTTTAATTAGGGGCCAAGAGACTCGTAAACTCTATTACAAATAACTTAAAAATGATCAAGATTTTATAATGCATTATAGAAGCAAAGTTGTTGATCATAACAATATCTATCAGAAAAAATCATTGCCACGCCCATTTATTACGTAACTAGGGATTTTTAGGGACCAAAATCCTTAAATTTTGACGCAATATATCTAGAGAAGGAGACTTATTTTGTTAAGCATTGTAGAAGAGAAAATGTCTGCATTGATGATTTTAATCGATTGCACTTATCAAAACACCAATATCTGTCCCCAATAAGGATTTCCAGGGCTGACCCCTAAAAGATTCAATCATTTATATCTCAAATGTGAACAACAATTTTAGATAGGTGTAAGAACAAAAATTGTTAGTATTCTTAAGACCTTTCCAACAAAATCAAGAAAAAGGGCTCGCCCCTTTAATTAGGGGCCAAGAGACTCGTAAACTCTATTACAAATAACTTAAAAATGATCAAGATTTTGTAATGTATTATAGAAGCAAAGTTGTTGATCATAACAATATCTATCTGAAAAAATCATTGCCACGCCCATTAATTACGTAACTAAGCATTTTTAGGGGCCAAAATCCTTAAATTTTGACGCAATATATCTAGAAAAGGTGACATATTTTGTTAAGCATTGTAGAAGAGAAAATGTCTGCATTGATGATTTTAATCGATCGCACTTATCAAAACACCAATGTATGTCCCCAATAAGGATTTACAGGGCTGACCCCTAAAAGATTCAATCATTTATATCTCAAATGTGAACAACAATTTTAGATAGGTGTAAGAACAAAAATTGTTAGTAATCTTAAGACCTTTCCAACAAAATCAAGAAAAAGGGATTGGCCCCTTTAATTAGGGGCCAACTGACTCGTAAACTCTATTACAAATAACTTAAAAACGATCAAGATTTTGTTATGCATTATAGAAGCAAAATTGTTGATCATAACAATATCTATCTGAAAAAATCATTGCCACGCCCATTTATTACGTAACTATGAATTATTAGGGGCCAAAGTCCTTAAACTTTGACGCAATATATCTGGAGAAGGTGACATATTTTGTTAAGCATTGTAGAAGAGAAAATGTCTGCATTGATGGTTCTAATCGATTCCACTAATCAAAACACCAATGTATGTCCCCATTAAGGATCTACAGGGTTGGCCCCTAAAATACTCAATCGTTTGTATCTCAAAAATGAATAACAATTTAAGATAGGTTTAAGAAACAAAAATAAGAATATTCTTAAGACCTTTTCAATGAAATCTAGAAAAAGGCTTTGGTCCTTTAAGTTAGGGGCCAAAATACTCCTAAACTCCATGACAAATAACTTAAAAACGATAAAGATTTTGTAATGCATTATAGAAGCAAAGTTGTTGATCATAACCATTAAAGTCTGCTTGAAAAACTTTTTGGCACACCCATTTATGACTTAATTAGGGATTTATAGTAGCCAAAGTCATTGAACTTTTCAAAACATTGAACGGAAGACCTACTCGTTACTCGTAACGAGATCTAGTTATTATTATTTTTCTTTTCCACAAATGATGTGCACGCGATTTCTCGAAAACTATTCGACCGATTTCCACAATTTTTTCACAGATGATTGGACTTAATATGATCTTCAAACATTTTTGATAATTTTCCTCTTGTCACTTCCGGTACCGATTTATCGGTCATTTTGTTCATTTTTACGACCTATTTTGTGCACACAAAAACTCAAAAACTATCAGAGATATGAATATGAAATTTTCAGGATAGTTAGACCATAGTTTGAAGTTGTGCCCATTGGTTTTGTTTTACTCCTGTGGCGCCATTTCTTGGAGCTCGCTATGGCTCGAAAATTGGGTCCGAATTTTGAATCAAAATTTTCACACGTTTTGATCTGTATCTTTTTATCAGTTGATATTTTGTTGAGACATATATAACAAAAGTGGTAGATTATTAAAAGTTCTTTTCATCAATATCAAGGAAAAGGGGCTGGCCCCTTGAACTAGGGGCCAAGAGACTCGAATTGAACAACAATTTTAGATAGGTGTAAGAACAAAAATTGTCAGTATCCTTAAGACCTTTCCAACAAAATCAAGAAAAAGGGGCTGGCCCCTTTAATAAGGGGCAAATGCACTCCTAAACTCTATTACAAATAACTTAAAAACGATCAAGATTTTGTAATGCATTATAGAAGCAAAGTTGTTGATAGTAACAATATCTATCAGAAAAAAATCATTGCCACGCCCATTTCTTACGTAACTAGGGATTTTTAGGGCCAAAGTCCTTAAACTTTGACACAATATATCTAGGGAAGGAGACATATTTTGTTAAGCATTGTAGAAGAGAAAATGTCTGCATTGATGGTTCTTATCAATTCCACCTATCAAAACACCAATGTATGTCCCCATTAAGGATCTACAGGGCTGGCCCCTAAAATATTCAATCGTTTGTATCTCAAAAATGAACAACAATTTTAGATAGGTGTAAGAACAAAAAATGTTAGTATTCTTAGAGCTTTTCACGGAAATCAAGAAAAAGGGGCTGGCCCCTTTAATTAGGGCCCAAGACACTTGTAAACTCTATTACAAATAACTTAAAAATGATAAAGATTTTGCTATGCATTATAGAAACAAATTTGTTGATCGTAACAATATCTATCAGAAAAAATCATTGCCACACCCATTGATGACGTAACAAGGGACTTTTAGGGACCAAAGTACTTAAACTTTGACGCGATATATCTAGAGAAGGAGACATATTTTGTTAAGCTTTGTAGAAGAGAAAATGTCTGCATTGATGATACTAATCGATTCCATAAATCAAAATACCAATGTATGTCCCCCTTAAGGATCTAAATGGCTGGCCTCTTAAATATTCAATCATTTGTATCTAAAACATGAACAACAATTTAAGATAGGTGTAAGAACAAAAAACATGTTAGTATTCGTGAGACCTATCGAATTAAATCAAGAAAAAGGAGCTTGGCCCATAAATTAGGGTCCAAGGCACTCGTAAAGTCTCTTACACATAACTTAAAAATGATCAAGATTTTCTAATGCATTATAAAAGCAAGTTATAAATCTAATTGCCACACCCATTGATGACGTAATTAGGGATCTTAGGGGACTAAAATCTTAAATCTTTAAAGTGCTGTATGTGAAAAAGCAAAACACTTTGTTAAGCATTGTAAAAGATACTGACAATCGTATACATTATCTGAAAGGGCGGAGTTGAGGGGTAATTCTGAAATTTCATTTATTTTTTAAACATATCGTTTAAAAAATTGAACGGAAGACCTACTCGTTACTCGTAACGAGATCGTATCTAGTTATTATTATTATTATTATTAAGGTCTTCCGTTTCCAACGGAAGACCTTATTGTTTTCGTACTGTTTCTTATTATTATTATTATTATTATTATTTTTCTTTTCCACAAATTTTGTGCACGCGATTTCTCGAAAACTATTCGACCGATTTCCACAATTTTTTCACAGGTGATTGGACTTTATATGATCTTAAAACATATTTGATAATTTTCCTGCCGTCACTTCCGGTACCGATTTATCGGCCATTTTGTTCATTTTTACGACCTATTTTGTGCACACAAAAACTCAAAAACTATCAGAGATATGAATATGAAATTTTCAGGATAGTTAGACCATAGTTTGAAGATGTGCCCATTGATTTTGTTTTACTCCTGTGGCGCCATTTCTTGGAGCTCGCTATGGCTCGAAAATTGGGTACAGATTTTGAATCAAAATTTTCACACGTTTTGATCTGTATCTTTTTATCAGTTGATATTTTGTTGAGACATATTTAACAAAAGTGGCAGAGTATGAAAGGTTCTTTTCACCGATATCACGGAAAAGGGGCTAGCCCCTTTAATTAGGGGCCAAGAGACTCGTAAACTTTATAACAAATAACTGAAAAATGATAAAGATTTTGAAAAGCATTATAGAAGCAAAGTTGTTGATCATAACAATATCTGTCTGAAAAAATCATTGCCACGCCCATTTATAAGGTAACTAGGGATTTTTAGGGGCCAAAAACCTTAAATTTTGACGCAATAAATCTAGAGAAGGAGACATATTTTGTTAAGCATTGTAGAAGAAAAAATGTCTGCATTGATGATTTCAATCGATGCCACTTATCAAAACACCAATGTATGTTCCCATAAAGGATTTGCAGGGTTGACCCCTAAAAGATTCAATCATTTATATCTCAAAAGTGAACATCAATTTAAGATAGGTGTAAGAAAAAAAATGTTACTATACTTAAGATCTTTCCAACAAAATCAAGAAAAAGGGATTGGCCCCTTTCATTAGGGGCCAACACACTCGTAAACTCTACTACAAATAAGTTAAAAACGATAAAGATTTTGTAATGCATTATAGAAGCAAAGTTGTTGATCATAACAATATCTATCAGAAAAAATCATTGCCAGCGCATTTATTACGTAACTAGGGATTTTTAGGGGCCAAAGTCCTTAAACATTGACGCAATATATCTACAGAAGGAGACATATTTTGTTAAGTATTATAGAAGAGAAAATGTCTGCATGGATGGTTCTAATCGATTCCACTTATCAAAACACCAATGTCTGTCCCCATTAAGGATCTATAGGACTGGCCCCTAAAATATTCAATCGTTTATATCTAAAAAAAATAACAACAATTTTTGATAGGTTTACGAACAAAAAATGATAGTATTCTTAAGACCTTTTCAATGAACTCAAGAAAAAGGGGTTGGCCCTTAAAATTAGGGGCCAAGATACTAGTAAACACTCTTACAAATAACTTAAAAACGATCAAGATTGTGTAATGCATTATAGAAGACAAGTTGTTGATCGTAACAAAGTCTGTTTGAAAAACTCTTTGCCACAACCATTTATTACTCAATTAGGGATTTAAAGGAGCCAAAGTCCTTAATCTTTTTAAAAAATTGAACGGAAGACCTACTCGTTACTCGTAACGAGATCGTATATAGTTATTATTATTAAGGTCTTCCGTTTCCAACGGAAGACCTTATTGTTTTCGTACTGTTTCTTATTATTATTATTATTATTATTATTATTATTATTTTTCTTTTCCACAAATTTTGTGCAGGCGATTTCTCGAAAACTATTCGACCGATTTCCACAATTTTTTCACAGATGATTGGATTTCATATGATCTTCAAACATTTTTGATAATTTTCCTGTCGTCACTTCCGGTACCGATTTATCGGCCATTTTGTTCATTTTTACGACCTATTTTGTGCACACAAAAACTCAAAAACTATCAGAGATATGAATATGAAATTTTCAGGATAGTTAGACCATAGTTTGAAGATGTGCCCATTGATTTTGTTTTACTCCTGTGGCGCCATTTCTTGGAGCTCGCTATGGCTCGAAAATTGGGTACGGATTTTTAATCAAAATTTTCGCACGTTTTGATCTGTATCTTTTTATCAGTTGATATTTTGTTGAGACATATTTAACAAAAGTGGTAGAGTATGAAAAGTACTTTTCACCGATATCACGGAAAAGGGGCTAGCCCCTTTAATTAGGGGCCAAGAGACTCGTAAACTCTATTACAAATAACTTAAAAACGATAAAGATTTTGTAATGCATTATAGAAGCAAAGTTGTTGATCATAACATTATCTGTCAGAAAAAATTATTGCCATCCCCATTTATTACGTAACTAGGGATTTTTAGGGACCAAAACCCTTAAATTTTGACGCAATATATCTAGAGAAGGAGACATATTTTGTTAAGCATTGTAGAAGAGAAAATGTCTGCATTGATAATCTTAATCGATTGCACTTATCAAAACATCAATATCTGTCTCCATTAAGGATTTACAGGGCTGACCCCTAAAAGATTCAATCAATTATATCTCAAAAATGAATAACAATTTTAGATAGGTGAAAGAACAAAAATTGTTAGTATCCTTAAGACCTTTCCAACAAAATCAAGAAAAAGGGGCTGGCCCCTTTAATTAGGGGCCAATAAACTCGTAAACTCTATTACAAATAACTTAAAAACGATCAAGATTTTGTAATGCGCTATCGAAGCAAAGATGTTGATCGTAGCAATGTCTATCTGAAAAATCATTGCCACGTCCATTTATTACGTAACTAAGGATTATTAGGGGCCAAAGTCCTTAAACTTTGACGCAATACATCTAGAGAAGGAGACATATTTTGTTAAGCATTGAAGAAGAGAAAATTTCTGCATTGATGATTTCAATCAATGCCACTAATCAAAACACCAATGTATGTTCCCATAAAGGATTTACAGTGCTGACCCCTAAAAGATTCAATCATTTATATCTCAAAAATGAACAACAATTTAAGATAGGTGTAAGAACAAAATATGTTACTAAACTTAAGATCTTTCCAACAAAATCAAGAAAAAGGGACTGGCCCCTTTCATTAGGGGCCAACACACTCGTAAACTCTATTACAAATAACTTAAAAACGATAAAGATTTTGTAATGTATTATAGAAGCAAAGTTGTTGATCATAACAATATCTATCAGAAAAAATCATTGCCAGCCAATTTATTACGTAACTAGGGATTTTTAGGGGCCAAAGTCCTTAAACTTTGACGCAATATATCTGGAGAAGGAGACATATTTTGTTAAGTATTATAGAAGACAAAATGTCTGCATGGATGGTTCTAATCGATTCCACTCATCAAAACACCAATGTCTGTCCCCATTAAGGATCTACAGGACTGGTCCCTAAAATATTCAATCGTTTATATCTCAAAAATTAACAACAATTTTTGATAATTATTAATTTTTATAATTATTAACAACAATTTTTGATAGACTAACGAACAAAAAATAATAGTGTTCTTAAGACCTTTTCAATGAATGCAAGAAAAAGGTGCTGGCCCTTAAAATTAGGGGCCATGATACTAGTAAACACTATTACAGATAACTTAAAAACCATCAAGATTGTGTAATGCATTATAGAAGACAAGTTGTTGATCGTAACAAAGTCTGTTTGAAAAACTTTTTGCCACAACCATTTATTACTTAATTAGGGATTTATCGGAGCCAAAGTCCTTAAACTTTTTTAAAAATTGAACGGAAGACCTACTCGTTACTCGTAACGAGATCGTATCTAGTTATTATTATTTTTCTTTTCCACAAATTTTGTGCACGCGATTTCTCGAAAACTATTCGACCGATTTCCACAATTTTTTCACAGGTGATTGGACTTCATATGATCTTCAAACATTTTTGATAATTTTCCTGTCGTCACTTCCGGTACAGATTTATCGGCCATTTTGTTCATTTTTACGACCTATTTTGTGCACACAAAAACTCAAAAACTATCAGAGATATGAATATAAAATTTTCAGGATAGTTAGACCATAGTTTGAAGTTGTGCCCATTGATTTTGTTTTACTTCTGTGGCGCCATTTCTTGGAGCTCGCTATGGCTCGAAAATTGGGTACAGATTTTGAATCAAAATTTTCACACGTTTTGATCTGTATCTTTTTATCAGTTGATATTTTGTTGAGACATATATAACAAAAGTGATAGAGTATGAAAAGTTCTTTTCACCGATATCACGGAAAAGGGGCTAGCCCCTTTAATTAGGGGCTAAGAGACTCGTAAACTTTATAACAAATAACTGAAAAATGATAAAGATTTTGTAATGCATTATAGAAGCAAAGTTGTTGATCATAACAATATCTGTCAGAAAAAATCATTGCCACGCCCATTTATAACGTAACTAGGGATTTTTAGGGGCCAAAAACCTTAAATTTTGACGCAATATATCTAAAGAAGGAGACATATTTTGTTAAGGATTGTAGAGGAGAAAATGTCTGCATTGATGATATCAATCGATGCCACTTATCAAAACACCAATGTATGTTCCCATAAAGGATTTGCAGGGTTGACCCCTAAAAGATTCAATCATTTATATCTCAAAAGTGAACAACAATTTAAGATCTTTCCAACAAAATCAAGAAAAAGGGATTGGCCCCTTTCATTAGGGGCCAACACACTCGTAAACTCTATTACAAATAAGTTAAAAACGATAAAGATTTTGTAATGCATTATAAAAGCAAAGTTGTTGATCATAACAATATCTATCAGAAAAAATCATTGCCAGCGCAGTTATTACGTAACTAGGGATTTTTAGATGCCAAAGTCCTTAAACTTTGACGCAATATATCTAGAGAAGGAGACATATTTTGTTAAGTATTATAGAAGAGAAAATGTCTGCATGGATGGTTCTAATCGATTCCACTTATCAAAACACCAATGTCTGTCCCCATTAAGGATCTATAGGACTGGCCCCTAAAATATTCAATCGTTTATATCTCAAAAATTAACAACAATTTTTGATAGGTTTACGAACAAAAAATGATAGTATTCTTAAGACCTTTTCAATGAACTCAAGAAAAAGGGGCTGGCCCTTAAAATTAGGGGCCACGATACTAGTAAACACTCTTACAAATAACTTTAAAACGATCAAGATTGTGTAATGCATTATAGAAGACAAGTTGTTGATCGTAACAAAGTCTGTTTGAAAAACTCTTTGCCACAACCATTTATTACTCAATTAGGGATTTATAGGAGCCAAAGACCTTAAACTTTTTAAAAAATTGAACGGAAGACCTACTCGTTACTCGTAACGAGATCGTATCTAGTTATTATTATTATTATTATTTTTCTTTTCCACAAATTTTGTGCACGCGATTTCTCGAAAATTATTCGACCGATTTCCACAATTTTTTCACAGATGATTGGACTTCATATGATCTTCATACATTTTTGATAATTTTCCTGTCGTCACTTCCGGTACCGATTTATCGGCCATTTTGTTCATTTTTACGACCTATTTTGTGCACACAAAAACTCAAAAACTATCAGAGATATGAATAGGAAATTTTCAGGATAGTTAGACCATTGTTTGAAGATGTGCCCATTGTTTTTGTTTTACTTTTATGGCGCCATTTCTTTGAGCTCGCTATGGCTCGAAAATTGGGTCCGAATTTTGTATCAAAATTTTCATACGTTTTGATCTGTATCTTTTAATCAGTTGATATTTTGTTAAGACATATATAACAAAAGTGGTAGAGAATCAACAGTTCTTTCAAACAAAATCAAAAAAAAGGGGCTGGCCCCTTTATTTAGGGGCCAAGACACTCGTAAACTTTATTACAAATAACTGAAAAATAATAAAGATTTTGTAATGCACTATAGAAGCAAAGTTGTTGATCGTAACAATATATATCAGGAAAAATCATTGCCACGCCCATTTATTATGTAATTAGGGATTTATAGGGGCCAACGTTCTCAAACTTTGATATGATATATCTAGAGAACAAGACATATTTTGTTAAGCATTGTAGAAGAGAAAATACTTGTATTGATGACATAAATCGATTCCACTAATGAAACCACAAATTCCTGTCCCCATTAAGGATCTAGAGGACTGACCCCTAAAATATTCAATCATTTGTATATCAAAAATGAACGACAATTTTAGATGGGTGTAAGAACAAAAAATGTTAGTATTTGTGAGACGTTTTTAGGGAAATCAAGAAAATTGGGCTGGTCCCTTTAATTAGGGGCCAAGACACTCGTAAACTCTATTACAAATAACATAAAAACGATAAACATTTTGTAGTGCATTAAAGAAGCAAAGTTATTAATCATAACAATATCTATCAGAATAGATCATTGACACGCCCATTTATGACGTAATAAGGGATTTTTAGGGGCCAAAGTACTTAAACTTTGACGCAATATATCTACAGAAGGAAACATATTTTGTCAAGCATTGTAGAAAAGAAAATGTTTGCATTAATGATTCTAATCGATTCCACTAATCAAAACACCAATGTCTGTCCCCATTAAGGGTCTACAGTGCTGGCCCCTAAAATATTCAATCATTTGTATCTCAAAAATGAACAACAATTTTTGATGGGTGTAAGAACAAAAAATGTTAGTATTTGTGAGACCTTTTCAATGAAATCAAGAAAAAGGGGCTGGCCCCTTAAATTAGGGGCCAAGATACTGGTAAACTCTATTACAAATAAGTTAAAAACGATAAAGATTTAGTAATGCATTATAGAAGCAAAGTTGTTGATCGTAACAATATCTGCTTTAAAAACCATACCCATTTATTACTTAATTAGGGATTTATAGGAACCAAAGTCCTTAAACTTTTTTTAAAAAATTGAACGGAAGACCTACTCGTTACTCGTAACGAGATCGTATCTAGTTATTTTTCTTTTCCACAAATTTTGTGCACGCGATTTCTCGAAAACTATTCGACCGATTTCCACAATTTTTTCACAGATGATTGGACTTCATATGATCTTCATACATTTTTGATAATTTTCCTGTCGTCACTTCCGGTACCGATTTATCGGTCATTTTGTTCATTTTTACGACCTATTTTGTGCACACAAAAACTCAAAAAGTATCAGAGATATGAATATGAAATTTTCAGGATAGTTAGACCATAGTTTGAAGATGTGCCCATTGTTTTTGTTTTACTCCTATGGCACCATTTCTTGGAGCTCGCCTAGGCTCGAAAATTGGGTTCGAATTTAGTATCAAAATTTTCATACGTTTTGATCTGTATCTTTTTATCAGTTGATATTTTGTTAAGACATATATAACAAAAGTGGTAGAGAATCAACAGTTCTTTCCAACAAAATCAAGAAAAAGGGGCTGGCCCCTTTATTTAGGGGCCAAGACACTCGTAAACTTTATTATAAATAACTGAAAAATGATAAAGACTTTGTAATGCACTATAGAAGCAAAGTTGTTGATCGTAACAATATATATCAGGAAAAATCATTGCCACGCCCATTTATTATGTAATTAGGGATTTATAGGGGCCAAAGTTCTCAAACTTTGATATGATATATCTAGAGAACAAGACATATTTTGTTAAGCATTGTAGAAGAGAAAATACTTGTATTGATGACGTAAATCGATTCCACTAATGAAAACACCAATTCCTGTCCCCATTAAGGATCTAGAGGACTGAATCCTAAAATATTCAATCATTTGTATATCAAAAATGAACGACAATTTTAGATGGGTGTAAGAACAAAAAATGTTAGTATTTGTGAGACGTTTTTAGGGAAATCAAGAAAATGGGGCTGGTCCCTTTAATTAGGGGCCAAGACACTCGTAAACTCTATTACAAATAACATAAAAACGATAATCATTTTGTAGTGCATTAAAGAAGCAAAGTTATTAATCATAACAATATCTATCAGAATAGATCATTGACACGCCCATTTATGACGTAATAAGGGATTTTTAGGGGCCAAAGTACTTAAACTTTGACGCAATATATCTACAGAAGGAAACATATTTTGTTAAGCATTGTAGAAAAGAAAATGTTTGCATTAATGATTCTAATCGATTCCACTAATCAAAACACCAATGTCTGTCCCCATTAAGGATCTACAGTGCTGGCCCCTAAAATATTCAATCATTTGTATCTCAAAAATGAACAACAATTTTTGATGGGTGTAAGAACAAAAAATGTTAGTATTTGTGAGACCTTTTCAATGAAATCAAGAAAAAGGGGCTGGCCCCTTAAATTAGGGGCCAAGATACTGGTAAACTCTATTACAAATAAGTTAAAAACGATAAAGATTTAGTAATGCATTATAGAAGCAAAGTTGTTGATCGTAACAATATCTGCTTGAAAAACCATACCCATTTATTACTTAATTAGGGATTTATAGGAACCAAAGTCCTTAAACTTTGTTTTAAAAAATTGAACGGAAGACCTACTCGTTACTCGTAACGAGATCGTATCTAGTTGCATTTATATTTGCCAGAGGATTACAAAAAGTATTTGATAAATTAATAAGAAATCAGGTTCTATAAAAGGAAGATTTATTGGCAACAATGTTAGACTTATTTAAGATATTTTTGAATATTGCGTAAATACAAATAAAAAAGGAATTCTCTAATTTGCCGACATCCAAAAAAGCATTCGACTCGGTTGAATGAAACTTTTTAATTTTTGATAAAATTACTAGAAAAATTCAATCTTGGGGGAAAATCTTAATTAAATAGATAAAAATGTTGTATACGAATTGGAATTTCTTTATCAAAAACAATGGGTGGATTTTTAAAAAAAAATGTAAAATGTACAGAGGAATACGGCAAGGATGTTCCGTACATGTATAAGCATTTTTTTAAAATTTGTAATGGAAATCCTAAATGAAAAAATGAATAGCTAAAATTCAATTCGAGACTTTAGAATGGAAAATATGGAGAAAGAAATAAAATGTATACCAGAAACTGATGATAGCAACTTCCTATTAAGAGACATAAACTCTTAAGAAAAAGCAATTCAAACCGTAGACAAAGGAAATGTCTCAGAAACAAAATTAAATATATCAAAAACTTAATGTATAGTATTAGATTAGATTAAAGAGTGTCTCTGAAAGTGCACCTCAAAAACATGCCTTAAAAATAAACTTGCAGGATATAGTACAAAGTAGCCGTTTTCAATTTTCATGGCTATTTCGAATATATGTTGAAGGGAAAAAAATTATTTTTTTAACAATATTTTTTGAACTACAAGAAACTTGAAAGATCCTAGAATGGAAAATGTTTGACCCAAGCTCTTTAGGTCATCTGAGTCACTCAGTGACCTATTGCTAGCGGTCTTCGTCCGTCGTCCGTTAATTCTACAAATTTAACTTCTTCTTGAAAATTACAAGGTCAATTGTTGCCATTTTTGTTTTGAAGCATTTCTACGAGAAGAGGAATCTAAATTGTGAAATTCCTGATTTTACCACCCCCGGGCCCACATGGGCTTTAGCAGATATGCAATCAAAGGGCGTTTTTAGAAGAAAAAAAACTCTTCTTCTCTACTCCTACACACGTGGGAAACAAACAAGATGCAAGTCTTTGATATCAATTAAGCTCTCTACAAAAATTGTCTAATTGCCCCTGGGTCAGGGTTTCAGGCCCAAGGGGGCCAATATGGCCATGTAGTAAAAGTATATACAATCTCGAAAATCTTCTTCTATACTTCCATTTATATTTAAGAAAACAAAATGAACGATTATGAGTCCATGAAGCCCTCTACCAATGTTGTGAAATTCATAGCCTCTGGGTCAGAGGTTCAGGCCATATGGCGGGGCCAATATGGCCATATAGTAAAAATGTATTAAATCTCGAAAATCTTCTTTTATACTTTCATTTATATTTGAGAAAAACAAAATGAACGATTATGTAGTCCATGAAGCCCTCTACCAAAGTTGTGAAATTCATAGCCCCTGGGTCAGGGGTTCAGGCCCTAGGGCGGGGCAAATATGGCCATATAGTAAAAATGTATTCAATCTTAAAAGATCTTCTATACTTTTATAATGGAGAAAATTTGAATGCACGGTAAAATTCATGACCCCTGGGTTAGGGTTCAGGCCCTTTGGATAGGGCCAAAAGGTAACAAAGTGAATCTTATTTAAATTTTAAATATTTTCTTCTGTACTTTCACTTTCTTTGGAGTTAAACCAAATGCATTGTTATTGTGTCCACATTGTCCTTTTTTAGCTCACCTGAGCGTAAAGATCAAGTGAGCTTTTCTGATCACATTTTGTCCGTCGTCCGTCCGTCCGTCTGTAAACTTTTACATTTTGAAATTCTACCTAAAACCACCTGGCCAATGTCAACCAAATTTGGCACAAAGCAGTCTTATGGAAAGGTGAATATAAATTGCAGAAATGAAAGACCAATCTTTATTCAAAGTGGAGAAAACCTCGAAACTGTAGAGAAAAGGGGCGCATTTTTAAAAATCTTCTTCTCAAGAATTACTTAGTCAATGTTCAACGTAATTTAGCTTTAAAAAAATCCGTATTGAAAGGAAGATATAAATTGCAAAAATCATGGGCTAATTCTGTTTCAAATTTGAGTAATTTAAAAATAATAATAAAGAGAGAACGGGGTCAATCAGTTTATAACTTCGAGTTCGGTATTTCGTATATCGAAAGCCAGGTTCTTTGTTCGAAGCAGCCATGTTGGACGCATGATAAACGGGTCAAACTGACAAAGATGAATTTGCTTGTTGTGCAAAAGTTTACGTGCGAAGGGAATATTTGAAACATGCAAAATATATTTGTGACGATTTTGTGAAGTAAATTGAGGTTAAATATTTCAATGTGTTGACATTTTCACTTGTGACGGTGGTTTTAGATTGTTTTGATTTTAGTTTCATTTTCGTTAATTATCCCTTTTAACTTGAGGGGAACTATCGCCTGTATTTTGGAATTTTTACGTATCAAATCAATCATAGACTTCGTTAAATTAGACAGCCAATTGTTTACCTGCGCAAAATAAGCAAAATCTGATGCACTAACAACTATTATAAAATACTTCTAATTCTGTTCGTAATTCGGTACGATCTTTACGTAATGGTTGATTAATGCAACGTGTTTTGTTAAGATGCTTAGCATTTTCAGTCTAAACGGAGATTATTTTCGCTGCTAGAAATATGTAGGTATATTTATGATGAAAAATAAATTGTGCTTTCTTTGTTTAGTGCATTTTCCTTGTTTTAATTGTTTACAATTTTTTATAATTTACTAACCTATCTAAGAGTCAAGTTTCGAGTTATAAGCAAGATACAGAGCTTTGTGCACAATGCTATGTTTGTACACCGAGCTGAGGTCATGCTTTAGTTTTTTTTATATATTTTAAATGCTGGAAAGGAAATACCAAGTTTAAAAATCTTAAGTTGACTGTAATAAACTCATGTAAACAAAAACATGACTCAAACCAAGCTCTGTATCTTGCTTATAATTCTACGATTGATGCTGAAATTTTGGTTGATCATTAGAAATGTCTTGCTAAAAGGAAGATATGCTGTAACTACTTTCTTGTGCCCCTTCTTATACGATGAATTATATAAAATCTACACCAATTTTGATAGTTTTTCAAACACAAGTAAATAAAAACGACGTCTTATAAACAGTCCCCATAGTTCTGACACATTATTATTATGAGGATAAAAGCATTATCGTTGTTGTTAAAAAATTATTGCAGCGGAAAATTATCTTTGTTTGTAGCCATTTGTTCTTTTTTAATAAAGATGAAAATAATGGGTTGGCCTTAGTACAATAGAGCGATATGCCTGTCAATACATTGATTAGAATTATCATATCATGTGACAACATTTTTCAGTCAAGTTTGTTCATCAAGTGAGTAAGGTAATAAAACGTCATACGAAATGAATTCACGCCAGGTAAACGACAATCGTTTATAATGGAGAAGATCAATTAAATTTTTGAATGATTTTAATTTGAGAATTGAAAATGATATTCCATAAAGGTACAATGTCAAAGATTAAGTGTATGCAAAAATAAGTGTAAAATTTGGATACTTTACAGTATTTTGTTTTTTATTCTACCGAGGGGCCATATGACACAATATCCTTTGAACGCCCATATAAAGCCAATGTTGCTCAGGTGAGCGATGTGGCCCCATCGGCCTCTTGTTTTAAATGTGAAATCAACTGCCCATGGGGCAGGGGTTGAGGCTTTTTTGGAGGGGGCAATATGGCTATATAGTGAACATGTATTTTATGTCACTTGAGACACTTGGGTAACCTATTGCCGTTGGTCGCACGTTGTCTGTAAACAATTTAACATTTTCAACTTTAAAACTTTAAAGTTAAATGTCATAGGCACTTCGCCATATTAAATTAAATATATGTTCTATTTTCTGAAATCTACTTTAGTTTTCATGCATTGTAAGCATTGTCTGCATTTTAAATGAAACTTTGAATATTATAAGATTGACCATTAAAAGCCTGCAGCTCTCTTTTTACAAAAAGTGTATCATTTTTGCCCCATAGAGCTAGGGTATAGATAATCCGAGATTTTTCTGACACTTGCCTCCCCTTTCCCCTCCCCCTATTTATGAATTGATGTTTGCAAACGTCAAGTAATAAAAACGGGTATACTTGTCAGAGCAGTCTGTACACTGTCGTCTTTTTTTGCTTAAATGCCCACAGGGAGAGTTTCTGTCTGCCCCTGGGGATGGGGGATGGGATGTTGTTTTAATAAAACATGTCTACTAGCCACCTTGTTTAAGTTTATCTATGAAAACATATACAAATAAAACCTATCTTGAAAGTTAACAAATATCGGAAAATTATTTTCGACTATTTTCTTGTACCTTTTCAATATCAGGTAATGTACTCTATTATGATCTTTATAAGTTTTTCGCTAAAATTATAGGTTTCATAGTCCTTTTTGAAAGATTTCATGCAGGAAGGTGGTCATCATTACAATATTATAATTTTTTTTACTCCAGAATAAAACTTAATTAAATGCATATAAGAGACTCCTCGACAAGTTTGTGTATGGGCTATGGTACTCAGGTGACCGTTAAGGCCTATTGGCCTCTTGTATTTTATCTCATACGTGTGGTGTATACTACCCGTGTGATAAACCTTTGCTTTATCAAACGGGTGATGTTTTATCAAATACATCCGGCCCGAACTATTTTTGACACAGCCCCTCGCTTCAACGCTTCAGTGACCTATTTTCGAAGACTTTCTAGTATTTACCATATAGCTATATCTAGTACCAAAAATTTGTTTAAAATGGATTTTGTCGAATATTTAAATTACAAATATAAAGGAAAACACATAACCGTGAAGCTCGTTGGAATGGTTATATTCGCTCGGCAAGCCGCGCGAATATATACACCATTTCAACTCGTTGGATAAAGCAAATATAAAATCTCACAATATAGATATCCTCTATATATCACATTATATTGTGTCGAACAACGCTACGATGTCTTATATTTTGGTATAAAAGATCATTAACTATGATTTTCATATTCATGTATTATGATCAAGGTGGTCTTATAAAGTTGATGTTTCGTCTCGGCTTTGAGCTTTGTAATCTGTGATTACCTAGGTATGTTTTTTTAGATGATACTGTATTTGTGTTGCAAATGATGGTTTTGAAATAAGCACCATTAGATTTAAGTTAATTCATTAAAAACATAGTTTATTGAATAACCTAATATATAAGTAATGAGATTATTGAATGTACAATATTACATGTAGTATCATTGGTTAAGAGAGTTTTTGAGAAAGTATATGTACATAAGATACCAGTTATAGAAAATTATCAAAATAATACGAGGGTCAATAAAAAGATACGAAGACAATGTGGCTGTCTATTATATATTTTTCATAATAGTCATAACTAACAGATTGATTTATGCAATGACACTTATTTTATTGATATACGACGTTTCATTCCATTTGATGAAAAGGTAATTTTGTTATCCGATTTTAAAAACAACATGTTTTGTCACCACGGAACACGGTAACGTTCAAAACTTGGCGTCAAGTAACGCGCACCAAGTTGATAAAAATACCCAAATTGAATCTTTATATCACGCCGAGTCTCTTGTGCTTTTCACCGTACAATTTAAAACGGCACTGTATCACTTGGCACCATATATGTTCACATTTGTGCGAGAAGCATAAGTTAGTTCTTCGAAGTTTTATTTTTTTTTTACCGTACGTCTTTGTTTCGGTATGAAAACCCAGATGACGTCCTTTGGGTTTTTTTTTTTTACCAAATATTTACATATATTCTATTTTCTTCCGGGCTTTTTCATGTCAAAACTACAGTTATCACCACACACAATGTACTATAGTTAAACACAAATGTGCAAATAATTGTTGATATATTATATGCACCATTGCGCATTTTCACAGTTTTTGTATAGGCTTTTTCCTGAGATACAAAATGTAAATCCATACTGTTTGTATCTCCTGTTGCACCATACGTGACGTCCGGCGACGTTCACGTTTTTAGTCAACTTTAAAGAAGACTATCTGGATTTAGTACCTGATTTCTATTCAACGAAACAGTATATATCGTCATTATTTGGTACATAAGATAGCAAGACAATACAATACTTAATTTGAGGTTTCAATAAGTCACTCTAATTGTGACAATTGATACCGTCCACCCTTTTTCCTCCTGTTTATTATGCATGCTATGTGTGGTCTCAAACGTTTATTTCGAGCATTTGTTTGGTACAATTCTTTTATGGGCAAGCTGTTTTCAAGTTAGTCTTTTATACATGTTTATGTATCTGTAGTTGGGGGCTAGTCCTTTATATTATAGTGCATTATTTCTTATAGTTTTTTAAGTATTTTAACCCCCCTACACTACACTGATGTACAGTAAAACTTGTTCAGTACGAATACGAATATAGCGAATTCTCGGATATAGCGAATTTTTTGTTGAGTCCCCGGTAAAATTCTTAACAAACCTTTCCAAAATTTTACGGTTATTACGAATTTACGGATATAGCGAACTGATTTTGAGTCCCGTAGAGGTGAATAATAACGAAATTTTACACTTTTATAACGAATTTCTTTACAGTTTAAAAAGATTGCACTACCATTTAACAAAATAGTTTGAATGAATTTATTTTCATATAATTTTCTCAATTCACAATCCCATTATTGAAGGTATCAAAAGAATGTATTTTCATTTTAAGCCTCAATTAACAAAAACTATAGTCTTGTAAAAGAAAACATGAATATAGTGAATTTGTTATAGTAAATCCATTGGTCCCTAGAACTCCGCTATAACCGAGTTTTACTGTATATACATTAAGTATTTACTATGTTGCTTTTATAAAGTTGTATGAGTCGTAGGAAGTAAAATAAAACCACATGGAGTATCTACACTATGTGTATTTGCTTTTATCATCAGTTGCCTAATTGATAATATTTTTTCTTTATCAGTTAAGTGTTTTGCCTGTCTCACAAAAACAAGCATAGTATGTTTGATTGGTTTATCGATACATTATTAAAAATGGTACATTGTTAAACCATTTCGTTGTCTTAAACGAACGCAGAAACAAAATAAACAGTGAATACCAACATAAAAGGCAGGTTGTTTTTTTACAAAACAATTACATAGTTGTTTATTAAATGTATACATAAACATTAACAACGTGTTGGTGAATATGCAGTAAATTAAACCTTGTTACAATAACGATTTAGTAGCGTTGTCTTCGATGATTTTGCTGTTAAATTAAAAATTAACTGATTGAGTTTAATGTTCAATCAAGTTATTTCGATCAAGTTATATTCATATGAAGCAGAATTCATTCAAAAACTTGTATGTGAAAAAAATAAAACATTCGTTGTGGCCTTCAACTCAACATCCAGGAATATCGACGACGTATTATCAATTAACAATTGTTCCATACACGTACCTACGTCGACTCGATATAACGCAGTGAACTTGAAATGAAAGATACCACAGAGTCTGCGTCATCTGTTTCATATTTGGATATTTTACTGGAAATGGACGTTGATGGTAACCTAACAACAAATTTTTGTGATAAACGTGATGACTTCAATTTTTCTATAGTCAACATTTCTTACTTATAAAGCAATATACATTCATCACCTGCATATGAAGTTTTTGTATCACAGTTAATTCGATACGCAAGGGCATGCTCTTTGCAAGTTCTATGGTCGGTACAACGACCTTGTCAGCAAATACATGCTTACTGACGTTTTTCATACTTATTATTAGACCATAATTAATCACCTAATTGTCTACGGACTTTTCCGTTTTTCCCAATTACGACAAAGAGCACACGGCGGGTGTGACCGGTAAGCAGAGGATGCTCACTCCTCCATGGCACTCATCCTACCTCTATTTTTTTAGAGGTCCGTGTTTGCTCTGTTCCTGTTTTGTAATTGTCGTTTGGACTTTTGAATTTGAAGACGGTTTATCACATGTCATTCATTAGTCATTTGGTTGTATTTGTTGTAATGGTAGGTTAATGGAATATTAGAACATATTTATAAACGTTATCGTTTCAATCGATATGTCATAATTAGAGGATATGCATAACAGAAAAATAAATGGAACATATATCAATGATTTTTTATTAGATGTAATAAAATCATATCAAAAATATCATTTCTGTTTCGATTTCCATTTTTAATCGATTTAATGAATGACTTTACTTCCTTCTTCTCCTGTTTCGCTTTTCGTTTCGTTTTCAGTTCTGCGTTTTAGAAAACTCATAGACTAGACAAAGAGCAATTAAATTTCCAAATCCTATGCCAATTCATAACAATTATTTCAAAGACACGTAATAAAGACCACATATACCTAACAATTCCTTTACGTAATACTAACCAAATTGCAAACTATTGAAATATTTTTTTATTCTTTCTCATGAAAGATCAAATTTCAACTGTTACGTATATTGTCTCTTGTTTATCAGATTTCACTTGTGCATAACCATAAACTACATGGTATTGAAAACATTTAAATGACAAATTTGGAAAATCAATATCTCTCCCATGACAACGCATGTTGACGAGCTTTATATGCACCTTCAACTTAGAATAGCTGGTAAAGATTAATCCCACAGAGACGTTGGAACAGCATTTTAAAACATCAGAGTAAGGTATTCTTTTTTTAATTCTTTTCATGAAGAAATACAATTAAATTAATTCGTAATTAATTAAAATTTATAATAGAATTAATCCTTCTATTACATTTAAGTAATCTTAAAGTAAATTTCTTTTTTAATATATATATATATATATATATATATATATATATATATATATATATATATATATATATATATATATATATATATATATATATATTTGAGGTTGTTGATATGATTTATCTAAAAAAACGCCCCTTACTTTTTCTTATTGTCTTCTAAATAGATTAAAATTATTCTTGATTAATACTAAATATAGTGAATACCTGTTTGCTACGCCAATTGCAACATTCATGATTGGCCAGCATAGAAACCTCTCATTACTGGATTTTTATTAATGAGATAGAGAGAAAACATTACAAAATCCAATTAAGTACAGATTCTTAAATTTAAGTTACGATTTAATTAAGCTTTAAAATACATCCTTTTGGTTTGTTTTTAGGGATTAATAAAACAACATGCAAGCGCATGCATATTTATGTTTTATTTTTGAAACCAAAGTTACCCAATTTGGAACATGTTCTTGAAAAGCGAAAATTGCAAATCAAAATACGACTTGGCGCTTATGATTTTTTTTGTTAATTTGTGATATCGTAATTTCTATGCTCCGTCATAGTGGTCGCCATTTTTTCGACAGAGTTAACTCGATCATTAGTGCCTGTAATTAAAATGAAAACAATTAATATGCAAACCAAATGTTTTAATTAGGAGATATGAATTGTTTCACGTGTGTATTTGCAAATACAAGAATAATCGAATTAGCTCAACATTATTTTTTAAGCTTAAATTATTTTTTTAAATAAGTATAAGTGTTCTCTTCTAATCGTGCATAAGATATGGTTATTATATTTAAACTTCAGAGGATTTTTTAAAACATAAGGACTTTTAGGTTTTATCAGTGTGATTGTTTTCTGTTGTAACCCTGTAACCATTAAGGAATATATATATATATCTTAAAATGGCTAACTACACGAACATTTGATATTGTCAAATTTTCGGAACAACCAGTCCCTTCTTTAGGACACAAGAAATGAATTCATGGGTGTTAACAAAAAAACCCCAAAATCTAGCACTACAACTAGCACTACTAAAGAAACATTCACAGTGTTGGAGAAGGTGTTTGTAATGCGGCCGATCGCTTTGGAGTAATCAATCAACTGCCAACTACACGCCTGATTGAGTTAATTAGCTAATTAAAATTGGCGTAGTAGTAAACAACGGGGCTTTAAATTGTCATTTATTAACTCGGACGTCAATTTAAATTAGCTAATTAGCCCAATTATTTAGTTTCTTTCTTAGTGTTAGTTTTGCTGCTAGATTTTGTTTTCTTTGTGTTTACCCATGTAATTTATTTCTTCTGTCCTGAAAAAGAGACTGGTTGTCCCGAAAATTTGACAATATTCATTGTTCGTGTCGCTAGCTATTTTTAGTGCTTTATATATTCAGATTACTGGCTTAGTATCTATATAATAGATCCGACACTTTAAATATGCCTAGTGTTGTTGATTCTATTCAGTGCTTCATATATATATGTGTGTGCGTGCGTGCGGATTCATAATTTTATTTTAACCAGTTCTTGTCTATGCAATTATTATATAGGATTATAATTAAGGTCTTCCGTTTCCAACGGAAGACCTTATAGAGATTGTAATGTTTTTGATTGTAATGTTTCTTATTATTAAGGTCTTCTGTTTCCAACGGAAGACCTTATAGTGATTGTAATGTTTCTTATTAAGGTCTTCCGTCTTCAGCGAAAGACCTTACTGTTTTTCTACTGTTTCTCATTCTTCTATATTATTAAGGTCTTCCGTCTTCAGCGGAAGACCTTACTGTTTTTCTACTGTTTCTCATTCTTCTATATTATTAAGGTCTTCCGTCTTCAGCGGAAGACCTTACTGTTTTTCTACTGTTTCTCATTCTTCTATATTATTTAATTATTCTTCTTGGTTCTTTTTCACTTTTCTTCTTATTATTATTAGGGTCTTCCGTCTTCAGCGGAAGACCCTACTATTATTCTATTGTTTCTTTTTCAGGTTTCTTATTGTTATTATTAGGGTTTTCCGTCTTCAGCGGAAGACCCTACTATTATTCTATTGTTTCTTTTTCAGGTTTCTTATTGTTATTAAGGTCTTCCGTTTCCAACGGAAGACCTTATTGTTTTCGTTCTGTTTATTAAGGTCTTCCGTTTCCAACGGAAGACCTTATTGTTTTCGTACTGTTTCTTATTAAGGTCTTCCGTTTCCAACGGAAGACCTTATTGTTTTCGTACTGTTTCTTATTATTATTATTAAGGTCTTCCGTTTCCAACGGAAGACCTTATTGTTTTCGTACTGTTTCTTATTATTATTATTATTATTATTATTATTTTTCTTTTCCACAAATTTTGTGCACGCGATTTCTCGAAAACTATTCGACCGATTTCCAAAATGTTTTCACAGATGATTGGACCTTATATGATCTTCAAACACTTTTGATAATTTTCCTGTCGTCACTTCCGGTACCGATTTATCGGCCATTTTGTTCATTTTTACGACCTATTTTTTGCACACAAAAACTCAAAAACTATCAGAGATATGAATATGAAATTTTCAGGATAGTTAGACCATAGTTTGAAGTTGTGCCCATTGTTTTTGTTTTACTCCTGTGGCGCCATCTTCTATTCTTCTATATTATTTAATTATTCTTCTTGGTTCTTTTTCACTTTTCTTCTTATTATCATTAGGGTCTTCCGTCTTCAGCGGAAGACCCTACTATTATTCTATTGTTTCTTTTTCAGGTTTCTTATTGTTATTATTAGGGTTTTCCGTCTTCAGCGGAAGACCCTACTATTATTCTATTGTTTCTTTTTCAGGTTTCTTATTGTTATTAAGGTCTTCCGTTTCCAACGGAAGACCTTATTGTTTTCGTTCTGTTTATTAAGGTCTTCCGTTTCCAACGGAAGACCTTATTGTTTTCGTACTGTTTCTTATTAAGGTCTTCCGTTTCCAACGGAAGACCTTATTGTTTTCGTACTGTTTCTTATTATTATTATTAAGGTCTTCCGTTTCCAACGGAAGACCTTATTGTTTTCGTACTTTTTCTTCTTATTAAGGTCTTCCGTTTCCAACGGAAGACCTTATTGTTTTCGTACTGTTTCTTATTATTATTATTAAGGTCTTCCGTTTCCAACGGAAGACCTTATTGTTTTCGTACTGTTTCTTATTATTATTATTATTATTATTATTATTTTTTTCCAAATTTTGTGCACGCGATTTCTCGAAAACTATTCGACCGATTTCAACCATTTTTTCACAGATGATGGAACGTGACCTGAATTTTATATGTTTTTGAAATTATTTCCGTCGTCAATTCCGGTCCCGATCTACGGCCGATTTTTCAATTTTTTACGACCCATTTTGTGCACTGGTGATCTAAAAAACTATCAGGATAGGTAGTCTATAGTTTGAAGTTGTGCCCTATTATGTCGTTTTATGGCAGTGGCGCCTTATCTTGGAGCTCGACTAGGCTCGAATATTGGGCACCAATTTTCATTCAAAATTTTCATACGTTTTGATCTGTATCTTTTTATCAAATGATATTTTGTTAAGACATATATAACAAAAGTGGTAGAGAATCAACAGATCTTTCCGACAAAATCAAGAAAAAGGGGCTGGCCCCTTTGTTTAAGGGCCAAGACACTCGTAAACTCTATTACAAATAACTGAAAAATGATAAAGATTTTGTAATGCATTATAGAAGCAAAGTTGTTGATCGTAACAATATATATCAGGAAAAATCATTGCCACGCCCATTTATTACGTAATTAGGGATTATTAGGGGCCAAAGGTCTCAAACTTTGATACAATACATCTAGAGAACAAAACATATTTTGTTAAGCATTGTAGAAGAGAAAATACTTGTATTGATTATGTAAATCGATTCCACTAATGAAAACACCAATTCCTGTCCCCATTAAGGATCTAGAGGGCTGGCCCCTAAAATATTCAATCATTTGTATCTCAAAAATGAACAACAATTTTAGATGGGTGTAAGGACAAAAAATATTAGTATTTGTGAGACCTTTTCAGGGAAATCAAGAAAAGGGGGCTGGTCCCTTTAATTAGGGGCCAAGACACTCGAAAGGTCTATTGCAAATAACATAAAAACGATAAAGATTTTGTAATGCATTATAGAAGCAAAGTTGTTGATCATAACAATATCTATCAGAAAAAATTATTGCCACGCCCATTTATTACGTAACTAGGGATTTTTAGGGGCCAAAATCCATAAAGTTTGACGCAATATATCTAGAGAAGGAGACATATTTTGTTAAGCATTGTAGAAGAGAAAATGTCTGCATTGATGATTGTAATCGATTTCACTTATCAAAACACCAATATCTGTCCCCATTAAGGATTTACAGGGCTGAACCCTAAAAGATTCAATCATTTATATCTCAAAAATGAACAATAATTTTAGATAGGTGTAAGGACAAAAATTGTTAGTATTCATTAGACCTTTCCAACAAAAGCAAGAAAAAAGGGCTGGCCCCTTTAATTAGGGGCCAATACACTCGCAAACTCTATTACAAATAACTTAAAAGCGATCAAGATTTTGTAATGCATTATAGAAGCAAAGTTGTTGATCATAACAATATCTTTCAGAAAATATGATTGCCACGCCCATTTATTACGTAACTATGGATTTTTAGGGGCCAAAGTCCTTAAACTTTGACGCAATATACATAGAGAAGGAGACCTATTTTGTTAAGCATTGTAGAAGAGAAAATGTCTGCATTGATGATTCTTATCGATTCCACTAATCAAAACACCAATGTATGTCCCCATTAAGGATTTACAGGGCTGGCCGCTAAAATATTCAATCGCTTGTATCTCAAAAATGAACAACAATTTAAGATAGGTTTAAGAACAAAACATGCTAGTAATCTTTAGACCTTTTCAAGGAAATCAAGAAAAAGTGGCTGGTCCTTTAAATTAGGGGCCAGGATACTCGTATACTCTATTACAAATAACTTAAAAACGATCAAGATTTTGTAATGCATTATAGAAGCAAAGTTCTTGATCGTAACAATGTCTGTTTGAAAAAACTTTTTGCCATACCCATTTATTACTTAATAAGAGATTTATAGGAGGCAAAGTCCTTAAACGTTTTAAAAAATTGAACGGAAGACCTACTCGTTACTCGTAACGAGATCTTATCTAGTTAAGGTCTTCCGTTTCCAACGGAAGACCTTATTGTTTTCGTACTGTTTCTTATTATTATTATGGTCTTCCGTTTCCAACGGAAGACCTTATTGTTTTCGTACTGTTTCTTATTATTATTATTATTATTAAGGTCTTCCGTTTCCAACGGAAGACCTTATAGTTTTCGTACTGTTTCTTATTATTATTAAGGTCATCCGTTTCCAACGGAAGACCTTATAGTTTTCGTACTGTTTCTTATTAAGGTCTTCCGTTTCCAACGGAAGACCTTATTGTTATTGCTTTGTTTCTTTTTCACTATTATTATTATTGTTTTTTTTTTTCTGTCACGTTTTCTCAAAAACGTTTCAGCCGATTTTGATGAATCTCTTAGATCTTATTCATGACAAAATTTGTAAGAAAATTACACGAGATTTTTTCGGTCGTCACTTCCGGTCCCGAGATATTAAAGATTTTATGTTTTTGCTTGTTCACGATTTTTCTCCAAAAGTATTTCAGATAGAACTTTCGAATTTTCAGGGATGGTAGAAAGTGTCCTGCCGCAGTGCCCTTCGCATATCCGAACGTCCGCCGTCACTTCCGGTCGTCACAGGAAGGAAACAAACAATAGTCATTTTTCAACTTTTTTGTTTTGAATTTTTTTAATATTACTATTCGATAAAGACGCTTTAATAACGTCAGAATATGAAATTTGTTTTAAAATCGATCCACGCATTCTCGAGATTTTGGGATCCAAAGTCCTGAAGCGAGAGTCCGCGTAGCTCAGTCGTTAGAGTGGTGGACTTTGGCCCAGGCGACCCGGGTTCAGTCCCCAAGTGCCGAATGTTTTTTTTCTTTTTTAATTGTGATTTGTTTAACGATTTTATCTTTAAAACGATGGATTTTAATGTTTTCCGTTTTAATTTTATCATAAATCAAAATAATACCAGCTTTTTTCAGTACAAATATAGAGCCCGTTTCAAAATACCATCAATTTCCCGCATTGTGACAGTCTTGTTTCTGTCAGCAGCTCGCTAAATTCAGACGCTCGTCGCATCGCCGGCATCAAAGACATGCCGCCGAAGCACCTTTGCAGTACGACCGCATTAGAGCTCGCCAGGTCGCTTTGCCGGTATCAAAGAAATGCCGCCTTCTCATTGACTGTATGCACAAAACATTTAGCAATGCGCCCACATTTCAAGTATTCTACAGGACTTTAAAAGGAGGACTGTTTAGTATTTATTTAGATATATAGATACATGCATGCATGTATATATGCGTTTATTGACATATGTTGTTTATATATTGATTTCCTGAACACTATAAAACACTATAAAATCAATCAATCTCTCTCTCTCTCTCTCTCTCTCTCTCTCTCTCTCTCTCTCTCTCTCTCTCTCTCTCTCTCTCTCTCCAACGTACGAATATTTTAGTATTTGAATAAGAACTACTACAGGTAACATGCAGTAATGTGGCTAAAGCCTAAATGTACATTTGACGTTTAAAAATTATATATGTATTTATTTCTAGTTACAGGATATTGTCTTTGGATTTAAATGATTTGAAATTAATTTTTTAATGATTGTCTTCTTACTGATTGGAAGTCAATGCTAAAAAGTCATTTTTTATTATAGACGGTGTACTTTCTCCTTCTTTGTATATTTCTACAGATACATATCTGTTGTCTGTCTTGGATTAAGAAACACCCCGAATTTTACACACGGAACTATACAAACGACCTGGTGACTGCGACAAGGTGTGAAAACTGACCACCCGTGTATGTGTGCTTGAGCTTAGGAATAAACAGCTGTAATCACTGATCGGGGAAATATACTGTTAAAACAAAAAGTCTGATTTTTCACTTTTGATAAAAAAAAAGTCATTACGGCAGGGTGCATCGGGATTATAATCATTTAAAATCTGCCTTAAGTTTATAATTATTTACAAAGGTCTACATACATGTAATGTTCACCCAAAAAGCTGGATTTATTATATCTGTTTAGTGATTAAGCATCGAGGTCAAAATTCATAAATTTCGTAATATATTAACCGATTGCTTAACACTGGTCATTTAGACATAACACTGGGGTATTGAGTGGATTCGGGAAAAGGGGGATAATTAACCATACTACATTTGTAAGATGTAGGTTATTTTATTTGCCGACTTAGCAAAACTTTTTATCATACAGTGTGAGTCGGCAAAGATAAACTTGACACAAAAAAAAAATAATCGATATGCAAAAGAAGCAGATAAAAAGATAATCAATTTCTTTATCAAATCGATTTCTGATTAATTCATCTCTCTCTCTCTCTCTCTCTCTCTCTCTCTCTCTCTCTCTCTCTCTCTCTCTCTCTCTCTCTCTCTCTCTCTCTCTCTCTCTCTCTCTCTCTCTCTCTCTCTCTCTCTCTCTCTCTCTCTCTCTCTCTCTCTCTCTCTCTACAAATGCAGTTTATAGCGTATGACATTTTATATATCTTATTTCTAAAACATTTAGAAGTAAAGAGTTCATCCATAAATTAACGATGTATTAAGAAAACAGTTACGCTGTTAAACCTTCCTTCATTTCGATCCTTTTATTTTTTGCTGAAATTAATTACGCCGTTTAATATGTCACTGATTGTGTTCAAAATTCATGATGTATACTGCTGTAGGTGTTACTATGTAAAATTGAAACCCGACATTTTAAAATGTATAATTAAGACCGCGGAACATTAACTGGCAAGATTGGAAATATACAGCTTACGTCAATTTCACTTGTTACAGTCAAAACTTTTGAAATGGGTGGGAACAAATTGACGCGGACGTCTGAGAAAACATTGGATTGAAACTGTAGCTATAGGAAGTGTATCAGTGGCGACTGATTCTCTGAAGTCATCGGACAATGCTTTGCCTTGCGTAATATCTCCCGAATTTGGATCTTCTCATATTTGCTGATTGTATAATTATTGATGAAATAAAATGGGTTTTTTTTATCGCTTTGCTGATACTAAATAAAATGTGTTTCGATCGCATAAGTAATATAGCAAGTTAGGAACGCTGAGGTGGATTGAAAATACACTTCCAATATTAACTACAGTTTGAATCCAATGTTTTCCCAGACATCCGCGTCAATTTGTTCCCGTCCATATCAAATGTTTTGACTGTAATAGCTTTTTAAAAACAAATTTTGTACCCGCGAGATCTCAGAAACTGTAAGTGATTAAGACACGAAACTTACATGGACGATAGACATTCGATTGAGGATGCGTTTAACTGTTTCCATTTTATCGCCCGTCACTTCCGGTCGTCACCGGAAGGGTACAAACAACTGGTTATAATAATTTTAACTGTTTTTCTTTGACAGTTTTAGATTGCTTGATAAACAAAACTGTACAATAGGAAAACGTTAAAAAAATATATATACTTTAATTTTGATTGAGCACTTCTGTTGGTCCGTTTCCTGTCCCGAGACAAAAACCTTGCCTCAACGATATCTCAAAAATAGTAACTACTTGGAGAACCAAACTGTGTCGGATGATAGACATATGTATATTCATTTGTTTACTCTAATTTGTTTGATCGTCTAACTTCCGGTCGTCACCGGAAGTACTTTAAAAATTATTTTCGTATTTAATTTATTTTTCATAGAATTAATATATTAGTATCTTTACATATTTTATTTATGCAATGTTAAATAGACAAAAAGTTCTACTTCCGATGAGATATCTCGAATATCTCAGGTAGCTGCTTTTAAACAAAATTTGTACCAGCGAGATCTCAGAAACTGTAAGTGATCAAGACACAAAACTAACAAGGATGATAGACATTTGATTGAAGATGTGTTTAACGGGTTTCACTTCCGGTCCCGCCGAAAGGGTTCAAACAAATCAAGCTTTTTATAAGTTTAAATGATTTTCTTTGACAGTTTTAGTTAGATTTTAAATAATAATATATGATGGAAAAGTATTTAATAAATACTATCTTTAATTTTCATTGAGCACTGCCGTTTATATGTATGAAGATATGTTTACTATATTCTGTTAGATCCGGCGTAAATGTAACTTCCAGTCTCACAGAAAGTTCTCAAAAATGACTTTTTGTCTTTTCTCAGACGTCCGTGTCAATTTGTTCCCGCCCATATCAAATGTTTTGACTGTAACAGGTGAAATTTATGTAAGCTGTATATTTTCAATCTTGCCAGTTAATGTTCCGCGGTCTTATAGATAGAAAAGAACAAGAATCCCGATAGCGTAAGGTGTATTCAAACGGAAGACCTCTCGTTGCTCGCAACGAGATCGCGTCTAGTTATTATTATTATTATTTTTTTCCCCAAATTTTGTGCACGCGATTTCTCAGAAACTATTTAACCAATTTCGACCATTTTTTCACAGATGATGAGACGTGATCTGAATTTTATATGTTTTTGAAATTTGCGTTGTCGTCACTTCCGGTACCGAGTTACGGCCGATTTTGTAATTTTTGACGACCCATTTTGTGCAGAGCTGATCTCAGAAACTATTAGATACATGACAACGAAATTTTCAGGATAGGTAGACTATAGTTTGAAGTTGTGCACCATGTAATTTTTATACGCCAGCGGCGCCATTTCTTGGAGCTCGCTATGGCTCGAAAATTGGGTACGGATTTTTAATCAAAATTTTCACACGTTCTGATCTGTATCTTTTTATCAGTTGATATTTTGTTAAGACATATATAACAAAAGTGGTAGAATTTTAAAAGTTCTTTTCACCGATATCAAGGAAAAGGGGCTGGCCCCTTTAATTAGGGGCCAAGACACTCGTAAACTCTATTACAAATAACTTAAAAAGGATCAAGATTTTGTAATGCATGATAGAAGCAAAGTTGTTGATCATAACAATATCTATCAGAAAAAATCATTGCCACGCCCATTTATTACGTAACTAGGGATTTTTAGGGGCCAAAATCCTTAAATTTTGACGCAATATATCTAGAGAAGGAGACATATTTTGTTAAGCATTGTAGAAGAGTAAATGTCTGCATTGATGATTTTAATCGATTGCACTTATCAAAACACCAATATCTGTCCCCATTAAGGATTTACAGGGCTGACCGCTAAAAGATTCAATCATTTATATCTCAAAAATGAACAACAATTTAAGATAGGTGTAAGAACAAAAATTGTTACTATTCTTAAGACCTTTCCAACAAAATCCAGAAAAAGGGGCTGGCCCCTTTACTTAAGGGCCAAGACACTCGTAAACTCTATTACAAATAACTTAAAAACGATCAAGATTTTGTAATGTATTATAGAAGCAAAGTTGTTGATCATAACAATATCTATCTGAAAAAATCATTGCCACGCCCATTTATTACGTAACTAATAATTATTAGGGGCCAAAGTCCTTAAACTTTGACGCAATATATCTGAAGAAGGAGACATATTTTGTTAAGCATTGTAGAAAAGAAAATGTCTGCATTGATGGTTCTAATCGATTCCACTGATTAAACACCAATGTATGTCCCCATTAAGGATCTACAGGGCTGGCCCCTTAAATACTCAATCGTTTGTATCTCAAAAATGAACAACAATTTTAGATAGGTTTAAGAAACAAAAATAATAGTATTCCTAAGACCTTTTCTATGAAATCTAGAAAAAGGGTTTGGCCCTTTATATTAGCGGCCAAGATACTCCTAAACTCCATGACAGATAACCTAAAAACGATAAAGATTTTGTAATGCATTTTAGAAGCAAAGTTGTTGATCGTAACAATGTCTGCTTGAAAAACTTTTTGCTACACCCATTTATGACTTAATTAGGGATTTATAGTAGCCAAAGTCATTAAACTTTTCAAAACATTGAACGGAAGACCTACTCGTTACTCGTAACGAGATCTAGTTATTAAGGTCTTCCGTTTCCAACGGAAGACCTTATTGTTTTCGTACTGTTTCTTATTAAGGTCTTCCGTTTCCAACGGAAGACCTTATTGTTTTCGTACTGTTTCTTATTATTATTATTATTATTATTATTTTTCTTTTCCACAAATTTTGTGCACGCGATTTCTCGAAAACTATTCGACCGATTTCCACAATTTTTTCACAGGTGATTGGACTTTATATGATCTTAAAACATTTTTGATAATTTTCCTGCCGTCACTTCCGGTACCGATTTATCGGCCATTTTGTTCATTTTTACGACCTATTTTGTGCACACAAAAACTCAAAAACTATCAGAGATATGAATATGAAATTTTCAGGATAGTTAGACCATAGTTTGAAGATGTGCCCATTGATTTTGTTTTACTCCTGTGGCGCCATTTCTTGGAGCTCGCTATGGCTCGAAAATTGGGTACAGATTTTGAATCAAAATTTTCACACGTTTTGATCTGTATCTTTTTATCAGTTGATATTTTGTTGAGACATATTTAACAAAAGTGGCAGAGTATGAAAGGTTCTTTTCACCGATATCACGGAAAAGGGGCTAGCCCCTTTAATTAGGGGCCAAGAGACTCGTAAACTTTATAACAAATAACTGAAAAATGATAAAGATTTTGAAAAGCATTATAGAAGCAAAGTTGTTGATCATAACAATATCTGTCTGAAAAAATCATTGCCACGCCCATTTATAAGGTAACTAGGGATTTTTAGGGGCCAAAAACCTTAAATTTTGACGCAATAAATCTAGAGAAGGAGACATATTTTGTTAAGCATTGTAGAAGAAAAAATGTCTGCATTGATGATTTCAATCGATGCCACTTATCAAAACACCAATGTATGTTCCCATAAAGGATTTGCAGGGTTGACCCCTAAAAGATTCAATCATTTATATCTCAAAAGTGAACATCAATTTAAGATAGGTGTAAGAAAAAAAATGTTACTATACTTAAGATCTTTCCAACAAAATCAAGAAAAAGGGATTGGCCCCTTTCATTAGGGGCCAACACACTCGTAAACTCTACTACAAATAAGTTAAAAACGATAAAGATTTTGTAATGCATTATAGAAGCAAAGTTGTTGATCATAACAATATCTATCAGAAAAAATCATTGCCAGCGCATTTATTACGTAACTAGGGATTTTTAGGGGCCAAAGTCCTTAAACATTGACGCAATATATCTACAGAAGGAGACATATTTTGTTAAGTATTATAGAAGAGAAAATGTCTGCATGGATGGTTCTAATCGATTCCACTTATCAAAACACCAATGTCTGTCCCCATTAAGGATCTATAGGACTGGCCCCTAAAATATTCAATCGTTTATATCTAAAAAAAATAACAACAATTTTTGATAGGTTTACGAACAAAAAATGATAGTATTCTTAAGACCTTTTCAATGAACTCAAGAAAAAGGGGTTGGCCCTTAAAATTAGGGGCCAAGATACTAGTAAACACTCTTACAAATAACTTAAAAACGATCAAGATTGTGTAATGCATTATAGAAGACAAGTTGTTGATCGTAACAAAGTCTGTTTGAAAAACTCTTTGCCACAACCATTTATTACTCAATTAGGGATTTAAAGGAGCCAAAGTCCTTAATCTTTTTAAAAAATTGAACGGAAGACCTACTCGTTACTCGTAACGAGATCGTATATAGTTATTATTATTAAGGTCTTCCGTTTCCAACGGAAGACCTTATTGTTTTCGTACTGTTTCTTATTATTATTATTATTATTATTATTATTATTATTTTTCTTTTCCACAAATTTTGTGCAGGCGATTTCTCGAAAACTATTCGACCGATTTCCACAATTTTTTCACAGATGATTGGATTTCATATGATCTTCAAACATTTTTGATAATTTTCCTGTCGTCACTTCCGGTACCGATTTATCGGCCATTTTGTTCATTTTTACGACCTATTTTGTGCACACAAAAACTCAAAAACTATCAGAGATATGAATATGAAATTTTCAGGATAGTTAGACCATAGTTTGAAGATGTGCCCATTGATTTTGTTTTACTCCTGTGGCGCCATTTCTTGGAGCTCGCTATGGCTCGAAAATTGGGTACGGATTTTTAATCAAAATTTTCGCACGTTTTGATCTGTATCTTTTTATCAGTTGATATTTTGTTGAGACATATTTAACAAAAGTGGTAGAGTATGAAAAGTACTTTTCACCGATATCACGGAAAAGGGGCTAGCCCCTTTAATTAGGGGCCAAGAGACTCGTAAACTCTATTACAAATAACTTAAAAACGATAAAGATTTTGTAATGCATTATAGAAGCAAAGTTGTTGATCATAACATTATCTGTCAGAAAAAATTATTGCCATCCCCATTTATTACGTAACTAGGGATTTTTAGGGACCAAAACCCTTAAATTTTGACGCAATATATCTAGAGAAGGAGACATATTTTGTTAAGCATTGTAGAAGAGAAAATGTCTGCATTGATAATCTTAATCGATTGCACTTATCAAAACATCAATATCTGTCTCCATTAAGGATTTACAGGGCTGACCCCTAAAAGATTCAATCAATTATATCTCAAAAATGAATAACAATTTTAGATAGGTGAAAGAACAAAAATTGTTAGTATCCTTAAGACCTTTCCAACAAAATCAAGAAAAAGGGGCTGGCCCCTTTAATTAGGGGCCAATAAACTCGTAAACTCTATTACAAATAACTTAAAAACGATCAAGATTTTGTAATGCGCTATCGAAGCAAAGATGTTGATCGTAGCAATGTCTATCTGAAAAATCATTGCCACGTCCATTTATTACGTAACTAAGGATTATTAGGGGCCAAAGTCCTTAAACTTTGACGCAATACATCTAGAGAAGGAGACATATTTTGTTAAGCATTGAAGAAGAGAAAATTTCTGCATTGATGATTTCAATCAATGCCACTAATCAAAACACCAATGTATGTTCCCATAAAGGATTTACAGTGCTGACCCCTAAAAGATTCAATCATTTATATCTCAAAAATGAACAACAATTTAAGATAGGTGTAAGAACAAAATATGTTACTAAACTTAAGATCTTTCCAACAAAATCAAGAAAAAGGGACTGGCCCCTTTCATTAGGGGCCAACACACTCGTAAACTCTATTACAAATAACTTAAAAACGATAAAGATTTTGTAATGTATTATAGAAGCAAAGTTGTTGATCATAACAATATCTATCAGAAAAAATCATTGCCAGCCAATTTATTACGTAACTAGGGATTTTTAGGGGCCAAAGTCCTTAAACTTTGACGCAATATATCTGGAGAAGGAGACATATTTTGTTAAGTATTATAGAAGACAAAATGTCTGCATGGATGGTTCTAATCGATTCCACTCATCAAAACACCAATGTCTGTCCCCATTAAGGATCTACAGGACTGGTCCCTAAAATATTCAATCGTTTATATCTCAAAAATTAACAACAATTTTTGATAATTATTAATTTTTATAATTATTAACAACAATTTTTGATAGACTAACGAACAAAAAATAATAGTGTTCTTAAGACCTTTTCAATGAATGCAAGAAAAAGGTGCTGGCCCTTAAAATTAGGGGCCATGATACTAGTAAACACTATTACAGATAACTTAAAAACCATCAAGATTGTGTAATGCATTATAGAAGACAAGTTGTTGATCGTAACAAAGTCTGTTTGAAAAACTTTTTGCCACAACCATTTATTACTTAATTAGGGATTTATCGGAGCCAAAGTCCTTAAACTTTTTTAAAAATTGAACGGAAGACCTACTCGTTACTCGTAACGAGATCGTATCTAGTTATTATTATTTTTCTTTTCCACAAATTTTGTGCACGCGATTTCTCGAAAACTATTCGACCGATTTCCACAATTTTTTAACAGGTGATTGGACTTCATATGATCTTCAAACATTTTTGATAATTTTCCTGTCGTCACTTCCGGTACAGATTTATCGGCCATTTTGTTCATTTTTACGACCTATTTTGTGCACACAAAAACTCAAAAACTATCAGAGATATGAATATAAAATTTTCAGGATAGTTAGACCATAGTTTGAAGTTGTGCCCATTGATTTTGTTTTACTTCTGTGGCGCCATTTCTTGGAGCTCGCTATGGCTCGAAAATTGGGTACAGATTTTGAATCAAAATTTTCACACGTTTTGATCTGTATCTTTTTATCAGTTGATATTTTGTTGAGACATATATAACAAAAGTGATAGAGTATGAAAAGTTCTTTTCACCGATATCACGGAAAAGGGGCTAGCCCCTTTAATTAGGGGCTAAGAGACTCGTAAACTTTATAACAAATAACTGAAAAATGATAAAGATTTTGTAATGCATTATAGAAGCAAAGTTGTTGATCATAACAATATCTGTCAGAAAAAATCATTGCCACGCCCATTTATAACGTAACTAGGGATTTTTAGGGGCCAAAAACCTTAAATTTTGACGCAATATATCTAAAGAAGGAGACATATTTTGTTAAGGATTGTAGAGGAGAAAATGTCTGCATTGATGATATCAATCGATGCCACTTATCAAAACACCAATGTATGTTCCCATAAAGGATTTGCAGGGTTGACCCCTAAAAGATTCAATCATTTATATCTCAAAAGTGAACAACAATTTAAGATCTTTCCAACAAAATCAAGAAAAAGGGATTGGCCCCTTTCATTAGGGGCCAACACACTCGTAAACTCTATTACAAATAAGTTAAAAACGATAAAGATTTTGTAATGCATTATAAAAGCAAAGTTGTTGATCATAACAATATCTATCAGAAAAAATCATTGCCAGCGCAGTTATTACGTAACTAGGGATTTTTAGATGCCAAAGTCCTTAAACTTTGACGCAATATATCTAGAGAAGGAGACATATTTTGTTAAGTATTATAGAAGAGAAAATGTCTGCATGGATGGTTCTAATCGATTCCACTTATCAAAACACCAATGTCTGTCCCCATTAAGGATCTATAGGACTGGCCCCTAAAATATTCAATCGTTTATATCTCAAAAATTAACAACAATTTTTGATAGGTTTACGAACAAAAAATGATAGTATTCTTAAGACCTTTTCAATGAACTCAAGAAAAAGGGGCTGGCCCTTAAAATTAGGGGCCACGATACTAGTAAACACTCTTACAAATAACTTTAAAACGATCAAGATTGTGTAATGCATTATAGAAGACAAGTTGTTGATCGTAACAAAGTCTGTTTGAAAAACTCTTTGCCACAACCATTTATTACTCAATTAGGGATTTATAGGAGCCAAAGACCTTAAACTTTTTAAAAAATTGAACGGAAGACCTACTCGTTACTCGTAACGAGATCGTATCTAGTTATTATTATTATTATTATTTTTCTTTTCCACAAATTTTGTGCACGCGATTTCTCGAAAATTATTCGACCGATTTCCACAATTTTTTCACAGATGATTGGACTTCATATGATCTTCATACATTTTTGATAATTTTCCTGTCGTCACTTCCGGTACCGATTTATCGGCCATTTTGTTCATTTTTACGACCTATTTTGTGCACACAAAAACTCAAAAACTATCAGAGATATGAATAGGAAATTTTCAGGATAGTTAGACCATTGTTTGAAGATGTGCCCATTGTTTTTGTTTTACTTTTATGGCGCCATTTCTTTGAGCTCGCTATGGCTCGAAAATTGGGTCCGAATTTTGTATCAAAATTTTCATACGTTTTGATCTGTATCTTTTAATCAGTTGATATTTTGTTAAGACATATATAACAAAAGTGGTAGAGAATCAACAGTTCTTTCAAACAAAATCAAAAAAAAGGGGCTGGCCCCTTTATTTAGGGGCCAAGACACTCGTAAACTTTATTACAAATAACTGAAAAATAATAAAGATTTTGTAATGCACTATAGAAGCAAAGTTGTTGATCGTAACAATATATATCAGGAAAAATCATTGCCACGCCCATTTATTATGTAATTAGGGATTTATAGGGGCCAACGTTCTCAAACTTTGATATGATATATCTAGAGAACAAGACATATTTTGTTAAGCATTGTAGAAGAGAAAATACTTGTATTGATGACATAAATCGATTCCACTAATGAAACCACAAATTCCTGTCCCCATTAAGGATCTAGAGGACTGACCCCTAAAATATTCAATCATTTGTATATCAAAAATGAACGACAATTTTAGATGGGTGTAAGAACAAAAAATGTTAGTATTTGTGAGACGTTTTTAGGGAAATCAAGAAAATTGGGCTGGTCCCTTTAATTAGGGGCCAAGACACTCGTAAACTCTATTACAAATAACATAAAAACGATAAACATTTTGTAGTGCATTAAAGAAGCAAAGTTATTAATCATAACAATATCTATCAGAATAGATCATTGACACGCCCATTTATGACGTAATAAGGGATTTTTAGGGGCCAAAGTACTTAAACTTTGACGCAATATATCTACAGAAGGAAACATATTTTGTCAAGCATTGTAGAAAAGAAAATGTTTGCATTAATGATTCTAATCGATTCCACTAATCAAAACACCAATGTCTGTCCCCATTAAGGGTCTACAGTGCTGGCCCCTAAAATATTCAATCATTTGTATCTCAAAAATGAACAACAATTTTTGATGGGTGTAAGAACAAAAAATGTTAGTATTTGTGAGACCTTTTCAATGAAATCAAGAAAAAGGGGCTGGCCCCTTAAATTAGGGGCCAAGATACACTACTGGCTCTAAAAACCCCTGTCCGTATGAAAATCCCCTGTCTTTCCCTGTCAACCCCTGTGTTTTCCCTGTCATCCCCTGTGCACCCCCTGTCAGCCCCTGTACACATTCCCTGTACACCCTGCAATCCCCTGTGAGCCACTGTACACATCCCCTGTGTGCCACTGTAAGCCCCTGTCACCCCCTGTACGCCCCTGTCACCCACTGTAAGCCACTGTATTTCCCTGTACATGCCCCTGACACCCCCTGTACGGTGTTTGACTGCTTGATAAGGTAAAGAAAAAGTTTTTAATTAGTAAACGTTTTTGGATTTTCTTCAATATATATTTAGCAGTTTCTGATACATAAGGAAATGGAAAGAAAGAAAAGCATTCATGGTTTAGACGGTGTTTGTTTTTTCTTTGTATTTCATAGAGGGCAATATTGTTACAAACGTGAATAATTCTGACTCAACAGTGACAAATATCAAGATAAGTATATACTGATAAACCGCTTAACATTTCATTCCATGTATTTAAACAAACGACCGTGTTTTGTAATTTGTAAAAAAAAAAACCTAAGTGGAGAATGAGTACGGGATATCCGCGACGTTCTGTGCCATGTAACCTGCCTGAGTTAAAGCGCTTAATCACACAACATGATTAGCACGTGCAGATAATCACAGACCGACCGAAATGATCACCTAAATTTTGATGTTTTGCCTGGTATAATGATGCATAGAATTACATCGTCCCAATGAAATGCATGTTGATTCTATTTAGCAGGAAGTTAATTAGTTAATATCTAAGTCATGTAAATCGCAGTCGATGATATTTGCTGTCAGCCATTGTTTTTCGTGGGGTTTTTTTCTGATAAATTATGTGTGTGTGTGTGTGTGTGTGTGTGTGTGTGTGTGTGTGTGTGTGTGTGAGAGAGAGAGAGAGAGAGAGAGAGAGAGAGAGAGTTGAATTTTTAGGAGGGGTAATTTAGTACGGCCCTTTGACACTTTTATTTTTTATGAGGGTGCATTGTCCAGTTTAGTAATTCATATGCATTATTGTATAGAATTGTCCTCATACATTTAAAACAATAATACAGTTCATGATCATGAATAATTTCATACATGTATACAAATACCGGTAACGGGTAATGTAAAGACATGCATGTATGATCTTAAAAGAATGTTCCGGGTTTCGAGTTTTAGATTAGAAAAATATCATACATTTATTTAAATTCTGAATTTTAAAAAATGAAAAATATGAGAGCATTACGGTTTAATTCATAATTATGACTGTGTCAAATAATGTTCCGAATTTTAAGCTCTTTCTTCTCATGTTTGATATTCTTACATGTAGTACTGAGAAATCAAAATTTTCTTTACTTGACAGACTGGGAAAGAAAGTCATAAGCGGCGTTTAAACAACATATTGAATAATTGTTCCGCATTACCGAGCATTCAGATCTTAGGAAAACGGTGTGTGTATATATACACGTGTGTCTGTCACCTCATTGTTCCCATCCTCGCTACCGTGCACTGCAAATTGTCAAGAAGGGCTGTGTACAGTAGCTATAATTATATAATCAGTGACCGACCATTCAGATCTGAGGAACTGTGTGTATATACATGTACACGCGTGTCTGTCATCTCATTTTCCCAACCTCGTTACCGTGTTCTGCAAATTGTCAAGAAGGGCTGTGTACAGTAGCTATTACATAACCACTGACCGAGTGAAAAAATAATATCAACATTCTCTCCTTTGAAAACTGTAACTTCAATCAATTCTTTGAATAATTGATATGGTGTAAACTAAAACATTGGTGGATTAAAATTAATATTATCGTTTTAAGTTAATCTAATTAATAATAAAGTATTGGGAATGAAATTAGGATTGCATGTTAACTTTTTATGAAAGTAATTCCCGGGTAAACTTTTAGTAACTTTTGATTCAAAATCAATGCAAACTCTCTCTCTCTCTCTCTCTCTCTCTCTCTAGCTCTCTCTCTCTCTCTCTCTCTCTCTCTCTCTCCGTATCTATATAAACTCCTACATGTACAGAAAACACTAGTGCTATATTTATATGTACAGGTATGTTGTGAATGTTCTGACCAAGGCCACAGATTTCTGTTCACTGGCAATAAATAACATTATATTTGATATCTTCCATTTTGCAGTAAAAAAAGGGAAATGAAAATTAGATTTTAGAAATTATTAAATTGCTTATGAGAGTTAATCATCAGTTAAAATTCAATTCAAGGGTCCAATAAGCCGCTCAGAAACATATTAAACAAACATACTAAAATTATTTCTTAGGCAAACTTATAAGCTATTGAAGCTTTATTTTTTTATTCACGGGAAATTAATAAAGATATAATCAGGAACTTGTTATAAAAAAAAACCCACAGACGTGCTCTATCGTAACATGGCTGCTTATACATGTACATTCTACATTCTGACAGATTAACATGTTTCAGTGTGCAAATATTTGTTTAGATACACAAAATCAAATGCTTAACACCATGTGCTGCGCTTGATCTTTGTAGAAATAATTCACAGTATTTCTTACATTTATTTTTCAAATATTACGGAGTAGTGATGTTCCCGACCGCTAAAGGACTAAATGCCCTGAAGGCTTTCACACCGCCCTCACCTGAGATTTACCACCCGGTGAATCTCGAGCCTTTAGTTGTAAGCATGATTATTTAAGTACTGTGTCAATAAATTATTAATGAAAACATCTTATAATTTCTAAAATTACTATAACAGTGTGTCTTGTGAGTCGACGCTCTGTTGAGTGCAAAAATTGATTTATATCTCAAACTATAACACATGAGAGTTAGATAATTGAATTAAGAAAAAAATATTGAAATTAAATAACAGGAAAGGCTGTTATAAACATTCAAACACAGTACAGGGGGTGTCAGGGGCATGTACAGGGAAATACAGTGGCTTACAGGGGATGACAGTGGTGTACAGGGGGTGACAGGGGCTTACAGTGGCACACAGGGGATGTGTACAGTGGGTGACAGGGGATTACAGGGTGTACTGGGGCTGTGTACAGGGGCTGACAGGGGGTGCTCAGGGGATGACAGGGAAAACACAGGGGATGACAGGGAAAGACAGGGGATTTTCATACGGACAGGGGTTTTTAGAGCCAGTAGTGATACTGGTAAACTCTATTACAAATAAGTTAAAAACGATAAAGATTTAGTAATGCATTATAGAAGCAAAGTTGTTGATCGTAACAATATCTGCTTTAAAAACCATACCCATTTATTACTTAATTAGGGATTTATAGGAACCAAAGTCCTTAAACTTTTTTTAAAAAATTGAACGGAAGACCTACTCGTTACTCGTAACGAGATCGTATCTAGTTATTATTATTTTTTTTCCCCAAATTTTGTGCACGCGATTTCTCGAAAACTATTCGACCGATTTCCACAATTTTTTCATAGAAGATTGGACTTCATATGATCTTCATACATTTTTGATAATTTTCCTGTCGTCACTTCCGGTACCGATTTATCGGCCATTTTGTTCATTTTTACGACCTATTTTGTGCACACAAAAACTCAACAACTTTCAGAGATATGAATATGAAATTTTCAGGATAGTTAGACCATAGTTTGAAGATGTGCCCATTGTTTTTGTTTTACTCCTGTGGCGCCATTTCTTGGAGCTCGCTATGGCTCGAAAATTGGGTCCGAATTTTGTATCAAAATTTTCATACGTTTTGATCTGTATCTTTTTATCAGTTGATATTTTGTTAAGATATATATAACAAAAGTGGAAGAGAATCAACAGTTCTTTAAAACAAAATCAAGAAAAACGGGCTGGCCCCTTTATTTAGGGGCCAAGACACTCGTAAACTTTATTACAAATAACTGAAAAATGATAAAGATTTTGTAATGCACTATAGAAGCAAAGTTGTTGATCGTAACAATATATATCAGGAAAAATTATTGCCACGCCCATTTATTACGTAATTAGGGATTTATAGGGGCCAACTTTCTCAAACTTTGATATGATATATCTAGAGAACAAGACATATTTTGTTAAGCATTGTAGAAGAGAAAATACTTGTATTGATGACGTAAATCGATTCCACTAATGAAAACACCAATTCCTGTCCCCATTAAGGATCAAGAGGACTGACCCCTAAAATATTCAATCATTTGTATATCAAAAATGAACGACAATTTTAGATGGGTGTAAGAACAAAAAATGTTAGTTTTTGTGAGACGTTTTTAGGGAAATCAAGAAAATGGGGCTGGTCCCTTTAATTAGGGGCCAAGACACTCGTAAACTCTATTACAAATAACATAAAAACGATAAACATTTTGTAGTGCATTAAAGAAGCAAAGTTATTAATCATAACAATATCTATCAGAATAAATCATTGACACGCCCATTTATGACATAATAAGGGATTTTTAGGGGCCAAAGTACTTAAACTTTGACGCAATATATCTACAGAAGGAAACATATTTTGTTAAGCATTGTAGAAAAGAAAATGTTTGCATTAATGATTCTAATCGATTCCACTAATCAAAACACCAATGTCTGTCCCCATTAAGGATCTACAGTGCTGGCCTCTAAAATATTCAATCATTTGTATCTCAAAAATGAACAACAATTTTTGATGGGTGTAAGAACAAAAAATGTTAGTATTTGTGAGACCTTTTCAATGAAATCAAGAAAAAGGGGCTGGCCCCTTAAATTAGGGGCCAAGATACTGGTAAACTCTATTACAAATAAGTTAAAAACGATAAAGATTTAGTAATGCATTATAGAAGCAAAGTTGTTGATCGTAACAATATCTGCTTGAAAAACCATACCCAATTATTACTTAATTAGGGATTTATAGGAACCAAAGTCCTTAAACTTTTTAAAAAAAATTGAACGGAAGACCTACTCGTTACTCGTAACGAGATCGTATCTAGTTATTATTATTTTTCTTTTCCACAAATTTTGTGCACGCGATTTCTCGAAAACTATTCGACCGATTTCCACAAGTTTTTCACAGATGATTGGACTTCATATGATCTTCAAACATTTTTGACAATGTTCCTGTCGTCACTTCCGGTACCGATTTATCGGCCATTTTGTTTATTTTTACGACCTATTTTGTGCACACAAAAACTCAAAAACTATCAGAGATATGAATATGAAATTTTCAGGATAGTTATACCATAGTTTGAAGTTGTGCCCATTGTTTTTGTTTTACTCCTGTGGCACCATTTCTTGGAGCTCGCTATGGCTCAAAAATTGGGTACGGATTTTTAATCACAATTTCCACTCGTTTTGATCTGTATCTTTTTATCAGTTGATATTTTGTTAAGACATATATAACAAAAGTGGTAGAGTATGAAAAGTTCTTTTCACCGATATCATGGAAAAGGGGCTAGCCCCTTTAATTAGGGACCAAAAGACTCGTAAACTCTATTACAAATAACTTAAAAACGATCAAGATTTTGTAATGCATTATAGAAGCAAAGTTGTTGATCATAACAATATCTGTCAGAAAAAATCATTGCCATGCCTATTTATTACGTAACTAGGGATTTTTAGGGGCCAAAAACCTTAAATTTTGACGCAATATATCTAGAGAAGGAGACATATTTTGTTAAGCATTGTAGAAGAGAAAATGTCTGCATTGATAAATTTAATCGATTGCACTTATCAAAACATCAATATCTGTCCCCATTAAGGATTTACAGGGCTGACCCCTAAAAGATTCAATCAATTATATCTCAAAAATGAACAACAATTTAAGATAGGTGTAAGAACAAAAATTGTTAGTATCCTTAAGACCTTTCCAACAAAATCAAGAAAAATGGGCTGGCCCCTTTAATTAGGGGCCAATAAACTCGTAAACTCTATTACAAATAACTTTAAAACGATCTAGATTTTGTAATGCATTATAGAAGCAAAGATGTTGATCGTAGCAATGTCTATCTGAAAAATCATTGCCACGCCCATTTATTACGTAATTAAGGATTATTAGGGGCCAAAGTCCTTAAATTTTGACGCAATATATCTAGAGAAGGAGACATATTTTGTTAAGCATTGTAGAAGAGAAAATGTCTGCATTGATGATTTTAATCGATGCCACTAATCAAAACACCAATGTATGTTCCTATAAAGGATTTACAGGGCTGATCCCTAAAAGATTCAATCATTTATATCTCAAAAATGAACAACAATTTAAGAAAGGTGTAAGAACAAAAAATGTTACTATACTTAAGATCTTTCCAACAAAATCAAGAAAAAGGGACTGGCCCCTTTCATTAGGGGCCAACACACTCGTAAACTCTATTACAAATAACTTTAAAACGATAAAGATTTTGTAATGCATTATAGAAGCAAAGTTGTTGATCATAACAATATCTATCAGAAAAAAATCATTGCCAGCCCATTTATTACGTAACTATGGATTTTTAGGGGCCAAAGTTCTTAAACTTTGACGCAATATATCTAGAGAAGGAATATAATAAAAATAAGATTTTGTTAAGTATTATAGAAGAGAAAATGTCTGCATGGATGGTTCTAATCGATTCCACTTATCAAAACACCAATGTCTGTCCCCATTAAGGATCTATAGGACTGGCCCCTAAAATATTCAATCGTTTATATCTCAAAAATTAACAACAATTTTTGATAGGTTTACGAACAAAAAATGATAGTATTCTTAAGACCTTTTCAATGAACTCAAGAAAAAGGGGCTGGCCCTTAAAATTAGGGGCCAAGATACTAGTAAACACTATTACAAATAACTTAAAAACGATCAAGATTATGTAATGCATCATAGAAGACACGTTGTTGATCGTAACAAAGTCTGTTTGAAAAACTCTTTGCCACAACCATTTATTACTTAATTAGGGATTTATAGGAGCCAAAGTCCTTAAACTTTTTAAAAAATTGAACGGAAGACCTACTCGTTACTCGTAACGAGATCGTATCTAGTTATTATTATTATTATTATTTTTCTTTTCCACAAATTTTGTGCACGCGATTTCTCGAAAACTATTCGACCGATTTCCAAAATTTTTTCACAGATGATTGGACCTTATATGATCTTCAAACACTTTTGATAATTTTCCTGTCGTCACTTCCGGTACCGATTTATCGGCCATTTTGTTCATTTTTACGACCTATTTTGTGCACACAAAAACTCAAAAACTATCAGAGATATGAATATGAAATTTTCAGGATAGTTAGACCATAGTTTGAAGTTGTGCCCATTGTGTTTGTTTTACTCCTGTGGCGCCATTTCTTGGAGCTCGCTATGGCTCGAAAATTGGGTACGGATTTTTAATCAAAATTTTCACACGTTTTGATCTGTATCTTTTTATCAGTTGATATTTTGTTAAGACATATATAACAAAAGTGGTAAAGTATGATAAGTTCTTTTCACCGATATCACGGAAAAGGGGCTAGCCCCTTTAATTAGGGACCAAGAGACTCGTAAACTCTAATACAAAAAACTTAAAAACGATCAAGATTTTGTAATGCATTATAGAAGCAAAGTTGTTGATCATAACAATATCTGTCAGAAAAAATCATTGCCACGCCCATTTATTACGTAACCAGGGATTCTTAGGGGCCGAAAACCTAAAATTTTGACGCAATATATCTAGAGAAGGAGACATATTTTGTTAAGCATTGTAGAAGAGAAAATGTCTGCATTGATAATTTTAATCGATTGCACTTATCAAAACATCAATATCTGTCCCCATTAAGGATTTACAGGGCTGACCCCTAAAAGATTCAATCAATTATATCTCAAAAATGAACAACAATTTTAGATAGGTGTAAGAACAAAAATTGTTAGTATCCTTAAGACCTTTCCAACAAAATCTAGAAAAAGGGGCTGGCTCCTTTAATTAGGGGCCAATAAACTCGTAAACTCTATTACAAATAACTTTAAAACGATCAAGATTTTGTAATGCATTATCGAAGCAAAGATGTTGATCGTAGCAATGTCTATCTGAAATATCATTGCCACGCCCATTTATTACGTAATTAAGGATTATTAGGGGCCAAAGTCCTTAAACTTTGACGCAATATATCTAGAGAAGGAGACATATTTTGTTAAGCATTGTAGAAGAGAAAATGTCTGCATTGATGATTTTAATCGATACCACTAATCAAAACACCAATGTATGTTCCTATAAAGGATTTACAGGTCTGACCCCTAAAACATTCAATCATTTATATCTGAAAAATGAACAACAATTTAAGAAAGGTGTAAGAACAAAAAATGTTACTATACTTACGATCTTTCCAACAAAATCAAGAAAAAGGGACTGGCCCCTTTCATTAGGGGCCAACACACTCGTAAACTCTATTACAAATTACTTAAAAACGATAAAGATTTTGTAATGCAATATAGAAGCAAAGATGTTGATCCTAGCAATGTCTGTCAGAAAAAATCATTGCCACGCCCATTTATTACGTAACTAGGGATTTTTAGGGCCCAAAATTCTTAAACTTTGACGCAATATATCTAGAGAAGGAATGTAATAAAAATAATATTTTGTTAAGTATTATAGAAGAGAAAATGTCTGCATGGATGGTTCTAATCGATTCCACTTATCAAAACACCAATGTCTGTCCCCATTAAGGATCTATAGGACTGGCCCCTAAAATATTCAATCGTTTATATCTCAAAAATTAACAACAATTTTTGATAGGTTTACGAACAAAAAATGATAGTATTCTTAAGACCTTTTCAATGAACTCAAGAAAAAGGGGCTGGCCCTTAAAATTAGGGGCCAAGATACTAGTAAACACTATTACAAATAACTTAAAAACGATCAAGATTATGTAATGCATTATAGAAGACAAGTTGTTGATCGTAACAAAGTCTGTTTGAAAAACTCTTTGCCACAACCATTTATGACTTAATTAGGGATTTATAGGAGCCGAAGTCCTTAAACATTTTTAAAAAATTGAACGGAAGACCTACTCGTTACTCGTAACGAGATCGTATCTAGTTAGGGTCTTCCGTCTTCAGCGGAAGACCCTACTATTATTCTATTGTTTCTTTTTCACTTTTCTTATTATTATTATTATTATTCTTTTTTTTTCTTACCGATTTTGTGCAGACGATTTCTCGGAGATGGCTCGATCGATTTCATTCAAATTTTCAAGATAAACGCGGTTTTATCTGAAGTTGATTGTTTTTTTTCAATTTTTGAAAATACACTTCCGGTCGGAAGTTATCGTCGTAAAACGATTTTAAAAAGTGAATTTTGTCTGTGACGTTTCTCAAAAATGAGTAAAGATATTGGGCTGAAATTTTCAGAGATGATAGAACTACCGTTTTTCTAATGTACCTCGGTCAAGAGAATGTCCTCCGTCACTTCCGGTCGTCACCGGAAGGAAATTTGAAAAAAAAAAAATTTCAATTTTTTTAGTTTTTATTATATTTCTTTGAAATTTTTACACTCAATAGTGACCCTTTTACTGATTCAGAATATGTAATTTGTTTTAAAATCGATCAACGCATTTTCGAGATATTAAGCATCAAAGTCCTGAAGCGAGAGTCCGAGTAGCTCAGTCGATATAGTCGTGGACATGGCCCTGGCGACCCGGGTTCAAGTCCCGAGTGCCGCAAAAATTTTTCACTCATTTTTCGATCAGATTTACGATTTTATCTTTAAAATGACGAGTTTTATTAAATCTCTTCAAAAATCGGACGGAAGACCCACTCGTTGCTCGCAACGAGAACCATCTAGTTATTTTTTTTTTTCCAAATTTTGTGCACGCGATTTCTCGAAAACTATTCGACCGATTTCAACCATTTTTTCACAGATGATGGAACGTGACCTGAATTTTATATGTTTTCGAAATTATTTCCGTCGTCATTTCTGGTCCCGATTTACGGCCGATTTTTCAATTTTTTACGACCCATTTTGTGCACAGGTGATCTCAAAAACTATCAGAGATATGACTGTGAAATTTTCAGGATAGGTAGTCTATAGTTTGAAGTTGTGCCCTATTATGTTGTTTTATGGCAGTGGCGCCTTATCTTGGAGCTCGCCTAGGCTCGAAAAGTGGGTACCAATTTTCATTCAAAATTTTCATACGTTTTGATCTGCATCTTTTTATCAAATTATATTTTGTTAAGACATATATAACAAAAGTGGTAGAAAATCAATAGATCTTTCCTACAAAATCAAAAAAAGGGGCTAACCCCTTTATTTAGGGGCCAAGACACTCGTAAACTCTAATACAAATAACTGAAAAATGATAAGGATTTTATAATGCATTATAGAAGCAAAGTTGTTGATCGTAACAATATATATCAGGAAAAATTATAGCCACGACCATTTATTACGTAATTATGGTTTATTAGGGGCCAACGTTCTCAACCTTTGATACAATATATCTAGAGAACGAAACATATTTTGTTAAGCATTGTAGAAGAGAAAATACTTGTATTGATGATGTAAATCGATTCCACGAATGAAAACACCAATTCCTGTCCCCATTAAGGATCTAGAGGGCTGGCCCCTAAAATATTCAATTGTTTGTATCTCAAAAATGAACAACAATTTTAGATAGGTTTAGGAACGAAAAATGTTAGTATTATTAAGACCTTTTCAAGGAAATCAAGAAAAAGGGGCTGGCCCTTTAAATTAGGGGCCAAGATACTCGTAAACTCTATTACAAACAACTTAAAAACGATCAAGATTTCGTAATGCATTATAGAAGCAAAGTTGTTGATCATAACAATATCTATCAGAAAAAATGATTGCCGTGCCCATTTATTACGTAACTAGGGATTTTTAGGGGCCAAATTCCTAAGACTTTGATGCAATATGCCTAGAGAAGGAGACTTATTTTGTTAAGCATTGTAGAAGAGAAAATGTCTGCATTGATGATTCTTATCGATTCCACTAATCAAAACATCAATGTATGTCCCCATTAAGGATTTACAGGGCTGGCCCCTTAAATATTCAATCGTTTGTATCTCAAAAATGAACAACAATTTTAGATAGGTTTAAGAACAAAAAATGTTAGTATTCTTAAGACCTTTTCAAAGAAATCAAGAAAAAGGGGCTGGTCCTTTAAATTAGGGGCCAAGACACTCGTAAACTCTAATACAAATAACTGAAAAATGATAAAGATTTTATAATGCATTATAGAAGCAAAGTTGTTGATCGTAACAATATATATCAGGAAAAATTATTGCCACGCCCATTTATTACGTAATTAGGGTTTATTAGGGGCCAACGTTCTCAACCTTTGATACAATATATCTAGAGAACGAAACATATTTTGTTAAGCATTGTAGAAGAGAAAATACTTGTATTGATGATGTAAATCGATTCCACGAATGAAAACACCAATTCCTGTCCCCATTAAGGATCTAGAGGGCTGGCCCCTAAAATATTCAATTGTTTGTATCTCAAAAAATGAACAACAATTTTAGATAGGTTTAGGAACAAAAAATGTTAGTATTATTAAGACCTTTTCAAGGAAATCAAGAAAAAGGGGCTGGCCCTTTAAATTAGGGGCCAAGATACTCCTAAACTCTATTACAAATAACTGAACAACGATCAAGATTTTGTCATGCATTATAGAAGCAAAGTTGTTGATCATAACAATATCTATCAGAAAAAATGATTACCATGCCCATTTATTACGTAACTAAGGATTTTTAGGGCCCAAAGTCCTTAAACTTTGATGCAATATACCTAAAGAAGGAGACTTATTTTGTTAAGCATTGTAGAAGAGAAAATGTCTGCATTGATGATTCTTATCGATTCCACTAATGAAAACACCAATGTATGCCCCCATTAAGGATTTACAGGGCTGGCCCCTAAAATATTCAATCGTTTGTATCTCAAAAATGAACAACAATTTTAGATAGGTTTAAGAACAAAAAATGTTAGTATTATTAAGATCTTTTCAAGGAAATCAAGAAAAAGGAGCTGGCCCTTTAAATTAGGGGCCAAGATACTCGTAAACTCCATTACAAACAACTTAAAAACGATCAAGATTTCGTAATGCATTATCCAAGCAATGTTCTTGATCGTAACAATGTCTGTTTGAAAAACTCTTTGCCACACCCATTTATTACTTAATAATCGATTTATTGGAGGCAAAGTCCTTTAACTTTTTAAAAAATTGAACGGAAGACCTACTCGTTACTCGTAACGAGATCGTATCTAGTTAAGGTCTTCCGTTTCCAACGGAAGACCTTATTGTTTTCGTACTGTTTATTAAGGTCTTCCGTTTCCAACGGAAGACCTTATTGTTTTCGTACTGTTTATTATTAAGGTCTTCCGTTTCCAACGGAAGACCTTATTGTTTTCGTACTGTTTATTATTAAGGTCTTCCGTTTCCAACGGAAGACCTAATTGTTTTCGTACTGTTTCTTATTATTAAGGTCTTCCGTTTCCAACGGAAGACCTTATTGTTTTCGTACTGTTTCTTATTATTATTATTATTATTATTATTTTTCTTTTCCACAAATTTTGTGCACGCGATTTCTCGAAAACTATTCGACCGATTTCCACAATTTTTTCACAGGTGATTGGACTTTATATGATCTTCAAACATTTTTGATAATTTTCCTGCCGTCACTTCCGGTACCGATTTATCGGCCATTTTGTTCATTTTTACGACCTATTTTGTGCACACAAAAACTCAAAAACTATCAGAGATATGAATATGAAATTTTCAGGATAGTTAGACCATAGTTTGAAGATGTGCCCATTGATTTTGTTTTACTCCTGTGGCGCCATTTCTTGGAGCTCGCTATGGCTCGAAAATTGGGTACAGATTTTGAATCAAAATTTTCACACGTTTTGATCTGTATCTTTTTATCAGTTGATATTTTGTTGAGACATATTTAACAAAAGTGGCAGAGTATGAAAGGTTCTTTTCACCGATATCACGGAAAAGGGGCTAGCCCCTTTAATTAGGGGCCAAGAGACTCGTAAACTTTATAACAAATAACTGAAAAATGATAAAGATTTTGAAAAGCATTATAGAAGCAAAGTTGTTGATCATAACAATATCTGTCTGAAAAAATCATTGCCACGCCCATTTATAAGGTAACTAGGGATTTTTAGGGGCCAAAAACCTTAAATTTTGACGCAATAAATCTAGAGAAGGAGACATATTTTGTTAAGCATTGTAGAAGAAAAAATGTCTGCATTGATGATTTCAATCGATGCCACTTATCAAAACACCAATGTATGTTCCCATAAAGGATTTGCAGGGTTGACCCCTAAAAGATTCAATCATTTATATCTCAAAAGTGAACATCAATTTAAGATAGGTGTAAGAAAAAAAATGTTACTATACTTAAGATCTTTCCAACAAAATCAAGAAAAAGGGATTGGCCCCTTTCATTAGGGGCCAACACACTCGTAAACTCTACTACAAATAAGTTAAAAACGATAAAGATTTTGTAATGCATTATAGAAGCAAAGTTGTTGATCATAACAATATCTATCAGAAAAAATCATTGCCAGCGCATTTATTACGTAACTAGGGATTTTTAGGGGCCAAAGTCCTTAAACATTGACGCAATATATCTACAGAAGGAGACATATTTTGTTAAGTATTATAGAAGAGAAAATGTCTGCATGGATGGTTCTAATCGATTCCACTTATCAAAACACCAATGTCTGTCCCCATTAAGGATCTATAGGACTGGCCCCTAAAATATTCAATCGTTTATATCTAAAAAAAATAACAACAATTTTTGATAGGTTTACGAACAAAAAATGATAGTATTCTTAAGACCTTTTCAATGAACTCAAGAAAAAGGGGTTGGCCCTTAAAATTAGGGGCCAAGATACTAGTAAACACTCTTACAAATAACTTAAAAACGATCAAGATTGTGTAATGCATTATAGAAGACAAGTTGTTGATCGTAACAAAGTCTGTTTGAAAAACTCTTTGCCACAACCATTTATTACTCAATTAGGGATTTAAAGGAGCCAAAGTCCTTAATCTTTTTAAAAAATTGAACGGAAGACCTACTCGTTACTCGTAACGAGATCGTATATAGTTATTATTATTATTATTATTTTTCTTTTCCACAAATTTTGTGCACGCGATTTCTCGAAAACTATTCGACCGATTTCCACAATTTTTTCACAGGTGATTGGACTTCATATGATCTTCAAACATTTTTGATAATTTTCCTGTCGTCACTTCCGGTACAGATTTATCGGCCATTTTGTTCATTTTTACGACCTATTTTGTGCACACAAAAACTCAAAAACTATCAGAGATATGAATATAAAATTTTCAGGATAGTTAGACCATAGTTTGAAGTTGTGCCCATTGATTTTGTTTTACTTCTGTGGCGCCATTTCTTGGAGCTCGCTATGGCTCGAAAATTGGGTACAGATTTTGAATCAAAATTTTCACACGTTTTGATCTGTATCTTTTTATCAGTTGATATTTTGTTGAGACATATATAACAAAAGTGATAGAGTATGAAAAGTTCTTTTCACCGATATCACGGAAAAGGGGCTAGCCCCTTTAATTAGGGGCTAAGAGACTCGTAAACTTTATAACAAATAACTGAAAAATGATAAAGATTTTGTAATGCATTATAGAAGCAAAGTTGTTGATCATAACAATATCTGTCAGAAAAAATCATTGCCACGCCCATTTATAACGTAACTAGGGATTTTTAGGGGCCAAAAACCTTAAATTTTGACGCAATATATCTAAAGAAGGAGACATATTTTGTTAAGGATTGTAGAGGAGAAAATGTCTGCATTGATGATATCAATCGATGCCACTTATCAAAACACCAATGTATGTTCCCATAAAGGATTTGCAGGGTTGACCCCTAAAAGATTCAATCATTTATATCTCAAAAGTGAACAACAATTTAAGATCTTTCCAACAAAATCAAGAAAAAGGGATTGGCCCCTTTCATTAGGGGCCAACACACTCGTAAACTCTATTACAAATAAGTTAAAAACGATAAAGATTTTGTAATGCATTATAAAAGCAAAGTTGTTGATCATAACAATATCTATCAGAAAAAATCATTGCCAGCGCAGTTATTACGTAACTAGGGATTTTTAGATGCCAAAGTCCTTAAACTTTGACGCAATATATCTAGAGAAGGAGACATATTTTGTTAAGTATTATAGAAGAGAAAATGTCTGCATGGATGGTTCTAATCGATTCCACTTATCAAAACACCAATGTCTGTCCCCATTAAGGATCTATAGGACTGGCCCCTAAAATATTCAATCGTTTATATCTCAAAAATTAACAACAATTTTTGATAGGTTTACGAACAAAAAATGATAGTATTCTTAAGACCTTTTCAATGAACTCAAGAAAAAGGGGCTGGCCCTTAAAATTAGGGGCCACGATACTAGTAAACACTCTTACAAATAACTTTAAAACGATCAAGATTGTGTAATGCATTATAGAAGACAAGTTGTTGATCGTAACAAAGTCTGTTTGAAAAACTCTTTGCCACAACCATTTATTACTCAATTAGGGATTTATAGGAGCCAAAGACCTTAAACTTTTTAAAAAATTGAACGGAAGACCTACTCGTTACTCGTAACGAGATCGTATCTAGTTATTATTATTATTATTATTATTATTATTTTTCTTTTCCACAAATTTTGTGCAGGCGATTTCTCGAAAACTATTCGACCGATTTCCACAATTTTTTCACAGATGATTGGACTTCATATGATCTTAAAACATTTTTGATAATTTTCCTGTCGTCACTTCCGGTACCGATTTATCGGCCATTTTGTTCATTTTTACGACCTATTTTGTGCACACAAAAACTCAAAAACTATCAGAGATATGAATATGAAATTTTCAGGATAGTTAGACCATAGTTTGAAGATGTGCCCATTGATTTTGTTTTACTCCTGTGGCGCCATTTCTTGGAGCTCGCTATGGCTCGAAAATTGGGTACGGATTTTTAATCAAAATTTTCGCACGTTTTGATCTGTATCTTTTTATCAGTTGATATTTTGTTGAGACATATTTAACAAAAGTGGTAGAGTATGAAAAGTACTTTTCACCGATATCACGGAAAAGGGGCTAGCCCCTTTAATTAGGGGCCAAGAGACTCGTAAACTCTATTACAAATAACTTAAAAACGATAAAGATTTTGTAATGCATTATAGAAGCAAAGTTGTTGATCATAACATTATCTGTCAGAAAAAATTATTGCCATCCCCATTTATTACGTAACTAGGGATTTTTAGGGACCAAAACCCTTAAATTTTGACGCAATATATCTAGAGAAGGAGACATATTTTGTTAAGCATTGTAGAAGAGAAAATGTCTGCATTGATAATCTTAATCGATTGCACTTATCAAAACATCAATATCTGTCTCCATTAAGGATTTACAGGGCTGACCCCTAAAAGATTCAATCAATTATATCTCAAAAATGAATAACAATTTTAGATAGGTGTAAGAACAAAAATTGTTAGTATCCTTAAGACCTTTCCAACAAAATCAAGAAAAAGGGGCTGGCCCCTTTAATTAGGGGCCAATAAACTCGTAAACTCTATTACAAATAACTTAAAAACGATCAAGATTTTGTAATGCGTTATCGAAGCAAAGATGTTGATCGTAGCAATGTCTATCTGAAAAATCATTGCCACGCCCATTTATTACGTAACTAAGGATTATTAGGGGCCAAAGTCCTTAAACTTTGACGCAATATATCTAGAGAAGGAGACATATTTTGTTAAGCATTGAAGAAGAGAAAATTTCTGCATTGATGATTTCAATCAATGCCACTAATCAAAACACCAATGTATGTTCCCAAAAAGGATTTACAGGGCTGACCCCTAAAAGATTCAATCATTTATATCTCAAAAATGAACAACAATTTAAGATAGGTGTAAGAACAAAATATGTTACTAAACTTAAGATCTTTCCAACAGAATCAAGAAAAAGGGACTGGCCCCTTTCATTAGGGACCAACACACTCGTAAACTCTATTACAAATAACTTAAAAACGATAAACATTTTGTAATGCATTATCGAAGCAAAGTTGTTGATCATAACAATATCTATCAGAAAAAATCATTGCCAGCCCATTTATTACGTAACTAAGGATTTTTAGGGGCCAAAGTCCTTAAACTTTGACGCAATATATCTGGAGAAGGAGACATATTTTGTTAAGTATTATAGAAGACAAAATGTCTGCATGGATGGTTCTAATCGATTCCACTCATCAAAACACCAATGTGTGTCCCCATTAAGGATCTACAGGACTGGTCCCTAAAATATTCAATCGTTTATATCTCAAAAATTAACAACAATTTTTGATAATTATTAATTTTTATAATTATTAACAACAATTTTTGATAGACTAACGAACAAAAAATAATAGTGTTCTTAAGACCTTTTCAATGAATGCAAGAAAAAGGTGCTGGCCCTTAAAATTAGGGGCCATGATACTAGTAAACACTATTACAGATAACTTAAAAACCATCAAGATTGTGTAATGCATTATAGAAGACAAGTTGTTGATCGTAACAAAGTCTGTTTGAAAAACTTTTTGCCACAACCATTTATTACTTAATTAGGGATTTATCGGAGCCAAAGTCCTTAAACTTTTTTAAAAATTGAACGGAAGACCTACTCGTTACTCGTAACGAGATCGTATCTAGTTATTATTATTATTATTTTTTTCCAAATTTTGTGCACGCGATTTCTCGAAAACTATTCGACCGATCTGAACCATTTTTTCCACAGATGTTTGGATGTGATCTGAATTTTATATGTTTTTGAAATTTTTGACGTCGTCACTTCCGGTACCGATTTATCGGTGATATTGTCGTTTTTGACGACAATTTTTGTGCACGCATAAACTCAGAGACTATCAAAGATATGATAATGAAATTTTCAGGGTAGGTAGTCTATAGTTTGAAGTTGTGTCTATTGTTTTTGTTTTACGTCAACGGCGCCTTATTTTGGAGCTCGCCTAGGCTCGAAAATTGGGTACGAATTTTCATTCAAAATTTTCAGACGTTTTGATCTGTATTTTTTTATCAGTTAATATTTTGTTAAAACATATATAACAAAAGTGGTAGAGAATTAATAGTTCTTTCTCACAAAATCAAGAAAAAAGGGCTCGCCCCTATATTTAGGGGCCAAGACACTCCTAAACTCTATTACAAATAACTTTAAAATGATAAAGATTTTGTAATGCATTATAGAAGCAAAGTTGTTGATCATAACAATATCTATCAGGAAAAATCATTGCCACGCCTATTTATTACGTAATTAGGGATTTTTTGGGGCCAAAATCCTTAAATTTTGACGCAATATATCTAGAGAAGGTGACATATTTTGTTAAGCATTGTAGAAGAGAAAATGTCTGGATTGATTAATTAAATCGATTCCACTAATCAAAACACCAACATCTGTCCCCATTAAGGATTTACAGGGCTGACCCCTACAAGATTCAATCATTTATATCTCAAACGTGAACAACAATTTTAGATAGGTGTAAGAACAAAAATTGTTAGTATTCTTAAGACCTTTCCAACAAAATCAAGAAAAAGGGGCTGGCCCCTTTAATGAGGGGCCAAGAGACTTGTAAACTCTATTACAAATAACTTAAAAACGATCAAGATTTTGTAATGCATTATAGAAGCAAAGTTGTTGATCATAACAATATCTATCTGAAAAAATCATTGCCACGCCCATTTATTACGTAACTAAAAATTATTAGGGGCCAAAGTCCTTAAACTTTGACGCAATATATCTAGAGAAGGTGACATATTTTGTTAAGCATTGTAGAAGAGAAAATGTCTGGATTGATGAATTTAATCGATTGCACTTATCAAAACACCAATATCTGTCCCCATTAAGGATTTACAGGGCTGACCTCTAAAAGATTCAATCATTTATATCTCAAATGTGAAAAACAATTTTAGATAGGTGTAAGAACAAAAATTGTTAGTATTCTTAAGACCTTTCCAACAAAATCAAGAAAAAGGGGCTGGCGCCTTTAATAAGGGGCCAAGAGACTCGTAAACTCTATTACAAATAACTTAAAAACGATCAAGATTTTGTAATGCATTATAGAAACAAAGTTGTTGATCATAACAATATCTATCAAAAATAATTATTGCCACGCCAATTTATTACGTAACTAGGGATTTTTAGGGGCCAAAATCCTTAAATTTTGACGCAATATATCTAGAGAAAGAGACATATTTTGTTAAGCATTGTAGAAGAGAAAATGTCTGCATTGATGATTTTAATCGATTGCACTTATCAAAACACCAATATCTGTCCCCATTAAGGATTTACAGGGCTGACCCCTAAAAGATTCAATCATTTATATCTCAAACGTGAACAACAATTTTAGATAGGTGTAAGACCAAAAAGTGTTACTCTTCCTAAGACATTTCCAACAAAATCAGGAGAAAGGGGCTGGCCCCTTTAATTAGGGGCCAATACACTCGTATACTCTCTTACAAATAACTTAAAAACAATCAAGATTTTGAAATGCATTATAGAAGCAAAGTTGTTGATCATAACAATATCTGTCAGAAAAAATCATTGCCACGCCCATTTATAACGTAACTAGGGATTTTTAGGGGCCAAAAACCTTAAATTTTGACGCAATATATCTAGAGAAGGAGACATATTTTGTTAAGCATTGTAGAAGAGAAAATGTCTGCATTGATGATTTCAATCGATGCCACTTATCAAAACACCAATGTATGTTCCCATAAAGGATTTGCAGGGTTGACCCCTAAAAGATTCAATCATTTATATCTCAAAAGTGAACAACAATTTAAGATAGGTGTAAGAACAAAAAATGTTACTATACTTAAGATCTTTCCAACAAAATCAAGAAAAAGGGGCTGGCCCCTTTTATTAGGGGCCAACACACTCGTAAACTCTATTACAAATAAGTTAAAAACGATAAAGATTTTGTAATGCATTATAGAAGCAAAGTTGTTGATCATAACAATATCTATCAGAAAAAATGATTGCCACGCCCATTTATTACATAACTATGGATTTTTAGGGGCCAAAGTCCTTAAACTTTGACGCAATATACCTAGAGAAGGAGACTTAGTTTGTTAAGCATTGTAGAAGAGAAAATGTCTGCATTGATGATTCTTATCGATTCCACTAATCAAAACACCAATGTATGTCCCCATTAAGGATTTACAGGGCTGGCCCCTAAAATATTCAATCGTTTGTATCTCAAAAATGAACAACAATTTTAGATAGGTTTAAGAACAAAACATGTTATGATTCTTTATATCTTTTCAAGGAAATCAAGAAAAAGGGGCTGGTCCTTTAAATTAGGGGCCAGGATACTCGTATACTCTATTACAAATAACTTAAAAACGATCAAGATTTTGTAATGCATTATAGAAGCAAAGTTCTTGATTGTAACAATGTCTGTTTGAAAAAACTCTTTGCCACACCCATTTATCACTTAATAAGAGATTTATAGGAGGCAAAGTCCTTAAACTTTTAAAAAAATGAACGGAAGACCTACTCGTTACTCGTAACGAGATCTTATCTAGTTAAGGTCTTCCGTTTCCAACGGAAGACCTTATTGTTATTGCTTTGTTTCTTTTCCTCTATTATTATTATTATTATTTTTTTTTTCTCCCACGTTTTCTCAAAAACGCTTCAGCCGATTTTGATGAAATTTTTAAATCTTATTCACGACAAAATTTGTAAGAAAATTACACGAGTTTTTTTTGGTCGTCACTTCCGGTCCCGAGATATTAAAGATTTTATGTTTTTGCTTGTTCACGATTTTTCTCCAAAAGTATTTAAGATAGAACTTTCAAATTTTCAGGGATGGTAGAAAGTGTCCTGCCGCAGTGCCCTTCGCATATCCGAACGTCCGCCGTCACTTCCGGTCGGCACCGGAAGGAAACAAAAAACAGTCAATTTTCAACTTTTTTGTTTTGAAATTTTTTAATATTATTGTTCGATAGAGACGCTTTAATAACTTCAGAATATGAAATTTTTTTTAAAATCGATCCACGCATTCTCGAGATTTTGGGCTCCAAAGTCCTGAAGCGAGAGTCCGCGTAGCTCAGTCGTTAGAGTGGTGGACTTTGGCCCAGGCGACCCGGGTTCAGTCCCCGAGTGCCGAATATTTTTTCTTCCTTAATTGTGTTAAGGTTTATAATTTTATATATGAAATGATAGATTTTACTTATTTCCAATATAATTTTATCAAAAATCACAATAATAGCGACTTTTTAAAGATTAATTTAAGTATAATTATATGTCTATTGAAATTCTTATAGAGGGTTTAATGGAATTTAATGACATGTTTAGAAATGATAAAAAAAGAACAACTATCCCTCTAGGCTATTTTATGGTGCACTCAAACGGAAGACCTCTTGTTGCTCGCAACAAGCGTCTAGTTATTATTATTATTATTTTTTTCCAAATTTTTTGCACGCGATTTCTCGAAAACTATTCAACCGATCTAAACCATTTTTTCACAGATGATTGGATGTGATCTGAATTTTATATGTTTTTGAAATTTTTGACGTCGTCACTTCCGGTACCGATTTATCGGTGATTTTGTCGTTTTTGACGACCATTTTTGTGCACGCATAAACTCAGAGACTATCAGAGATATGATTATGAAATTTTCAGGGTAGGTAGACTATAGTTTGAAGTTGTGTCTATTGTTTTTGTTTTACGTCAGTGGCGCCTTATTTTGGAGCTCGCCTAGGCTCGAAAATTGGGTACGGATTTTCATTCAAAATTTTCAGACGTTTTGATCTGTATCTTTTTATCAGTTAATATTTTGTTAAGACATATATAACAAAAGTGGTAGAGAATTAAGAGTTCTTTCCAAAATAAATCAAGAAAAAGGGGCTAGCCCCTATTTTTAGGGGCCAAGACACTCGTAAACTCTATTACAAATAACTTTAAAATGATAAAGATTTTGTAATGCATTATAGAAGCAAAGTTGTTGACCGTAACAATATATATCAGGAAAAATCATTGCCACGCCCATTTATTACGTAATTAGGGATTTATAGGGGCCAACGTTCTCAAACTTTGATACAATTTATCTAAAGAACGAGACATATTTTCTTAAGCATTGTAGAAGAGAAAATATTTGTATTGATAATTTAAATTGATTCCACTAATCAAAACACCAATGTCTGTCCCCATTAAGGATCTAGAGGGCTGACCCCTAAAAGATTCAATCATTTATATCTCAAATGTGAACAGCAATTTTAGATAGGTGTAAGAACAAAAATTGTTAGTATTCTTAAGACCTTTCCAACAAAATCAAGAAAAAGGGGCTGGCCCCTTTAATTAGGGGCCAATAAACTTCTAAACTCTATTACAAATAACTTAAAAACGATCAAGATTATGTAATGCAGTATAGAAGCAAAGTTGTTGATCATAACAATATCTATCTGAAAAAATCCTTGCCACGCCCATTTATTACGTAACTAAGAATTATTAGGGGCCAAAATACTTAAACTTTGACACAATATATATCTTGAGAAGGAGACATATTTTGTTAAGCATTGTAGAAGAGAAAATGTCTGCATTAATGGTTTTAATCGATTCCACTTATCAAAACACCAATGTCTGTCCCCATTAAGGATCTACAGGCTGGCCCCTAAAATACTCAATCGTTTGTATCTCAAAAATGAACAACAATTTAAGATAGGTTTAAGAAACAAAAATAATAGTATTCTTAAGACCTTTTCAATGAAATCTAGAAAAAGGCTTTGGCCCTTTACATTAGGGGCCAAAATACTCCTAAACTCCATGACAAATAACTTAAAAACGATAAAGATTTTGTAATGCATTATAGAAGCAAAGTTGTTGATCGTAACAATTAATGTCTGCTTGAAAAACTTTTTGGCACACCCATTTATTACTTAATTCGGGATTTATAGTAGCCAAAGTCATTGAACTTTTCAAAACATTGAACGGAAGACCTACTCGTTACTCGTAACGAGATCTAGTTATTAGGGTCTTCCGTCTTCAGCGGAAGACCCTTCTATTATTCTATTGTTTCTTTTTCACTTTTCTTATTATTATTATTATTATTATTATTATTCTTTTTTTGTCTTACAAATTTTGTGCAGGCGATTTTTCGGAGATGGCTCATTCGATTTCCTTCAAATTTTAAGGGTTGATGTGTCGTTATCTGAAGTTTGTACCGCCGTTTCAATTTTTCGATATTCACTTCCGGTCAGAAGTTATCGTCCTAAAACGTTTTTAAAAATTCAATTTTGTCTGCGACGTTTCTCAAAAACGAGTAAAGATAGAGGGCTGAACTTTTCAGTAATCATAGACATCCCTTTTTTCTGGTGCAACATGGTCATAAAAACGTCCGCTGTCATTTCCGGTCGTCACCGGAAGAAAAGACGAAAAATAGATTTTTTCAACTTTATTATATTTTAATTTTTTCTGTAAGTTTGATAGTGACCCTCTTACTGATTCAGAATATGTAATTTGTTTTAAAATCGATCAACGCATTCTCGAGATATTAAGAATCAAAGTCCTGAAGCGAGAGTCCGAGTAGCTCAGTCGATAGAGTCGTGGACATGGCCCAGGCGACCCGGGTTCAAGTCCCGAGTGCCGCAAAAATTTTTCACTCATTTTTCGATCAGATTTACGATTTTATCTTTAAAATGATGAGTTTTATCAAATCTCTTCAAAAATCGGACGGAAGACCCACTCGTTGCTCGCAACGAGAACCATCTAGTTATTATTATTTTTTTTTTTTCCAAATTTTGTGCACGCGATTTCTCGAAAACTATTGGACCGATCTGAACCATTTTTTCACAGATGTTTGGATGTGATCTGAATTTTATATGTTTTTGAAATTTTTGACATCGTCACTTCCGGTACCGATTTATCGGTGATTTTGTCGTTTTTGACGACCATTTTTGTGCACGCATAAACTCAGAGACTATCAAAGATATGATAATGAAATTTTCAGGGTAGATAGTCTATAGTTCGGAGTTGTGTCTATTGTTTTTGTTTTACGTCAACGGCGCCTTATTTTGGAGCTCGCCTAGGCTCGAAAATTGGGTACGAATTTTCATTCAAAATTTTCAGACGTTTTGATCTGTATTTTTTTATATGTTAATATTTTGTTAAAACATATATAACAAAAGTGGTAGAGAATTAATAGTTCTTTCTCACAAAATCAAGAAAAAGGGGCTAGCCCCTATATATAGGGGCCAAGACACTCGTAAACTCTATTACAAATAACTTTAAAATGATAAAGATTTTGTAATGCATTATAGAAGCAAAGTTGTTGATCGTAACAATATATATCAGGAAAAATCATTGCCACGCCCATTTATTACGTAATTAGGGATTTTTAGAGGCCAAAGTTCTCAAACTTTGATACAATTTATCTAAAGAACGAGACATATTTTGTTAAGCATTGTAGAAGAGAAAATATTTGTATTGATGATTTAAATCGATTCCACTAATCAAAACACTAATGTCTGTCCCCATTAAGGATCTACAGGGCTGACCCCTAAAAGATTCAATCATTTATATCTCAAATCTGAACAACAATTTTAGATAGGTGTAAGAACAAAAATTTTTAGCATTCTTAAGACCTTTCCAAACAAATCAAGAAAAAGGGGCTGGCCCCATTAATTAGGAGCCAACACACTCGTAAACTCTATTACAAATAACTTAAAAACGATCAAGATTTTGTAATGCATTATAGAAGCAAAGTTGTTGATCATTACAATATCTATCTGAAAAAATCATTGCCACGCCCATTTATTACATAATTAGGGATTCTAATGGGACAAAATCCTTAAATTTTGACGCAATATATCTAGAGAAGGTGACATATTTTGTTAAGCATTGTAGAAGAGAAAATGTCTGGATTGATAAATTAAATCGATTCCACTAATCAAAACACCAATATCTGTCCCCATTAAGGATTTACAGGGCTGACCCCTAAAAGATTCAATCATTTATATCTCAAATCTGAACAACAATTTTAGATAGGTGTAAGAACAAAAATTGTTAGTATTCTTAAGACCTTTCCAACAAAATCAAGAAAAAGGGGCTGGCCCCTTTAATGAGGGGCCAAGAGACTCGTAAACTCTATTAACTCTCTTTGACTCTAGAAAAGAAAATGTCTGCATTGATGGTTCTAATCGATTCCACTTATCAAAACACCAATGTGTGTCCCCATTAAGGGTCTACAGGGTGTGCCCCTAAAATACTTAATCGTTTGTATCTCAAAAATGAACAACAATTTAAGATAGGTTTAAGAAACAAAATAATAGTATTCTTAAGACCTTTTCAATGAAATCTAGAAAAAGGGTTTGGCCCTTTAAATTAGGGGCCAAAATACTCCTAAACTCAATGACAAATAACTTAAAAACGATAAAGATTTTGTAATGCATTATAGAAGCAAAGTTGTTGATCGTAACAATTAATGTCTGCTTGAAAAACTTTTTGGCACACACATTTATTACTTAATTAGTGATTTATAATAGCCAAAGTCATTGAACTTTTCAAAACATTGAACGGAAGACCTACTCGTTACTCGTAACGAGATCTAGTTATTATTATTTTTGTATTCCATATCTTCCAGTCTCTTATAATATTTGAACATATATTCAATACATAGATAATACAAAGGAAATTGTCCTAATTCACATAAAACAGCAAAATTTGATGCCTCTCTATATGTACCCCTAAGATGTCTTTAAATGGAAATTGATCAGAAGACATTAAATCACATTTGAAGTCGCGGATATCCATATTTCAGACCCATAAGTCATTATAGGTGTTATTATTGACTGATATAATTTTATACATAATTTCCGCAGAGAAATCAATAATTGCAGGAAAATTTGTTTTCAAAGCATATGCCTTTTTTGCGCATTCTGATAGTTGCTCAGCTGCAAATTTCATTTTTCCATCTGATTGTAAACACAACACCATGATATTTATATTCATTTGTTATGTTAATCAGTATACATATATGCTTCATTATCCCTATCATCAAGCCCCAAAACCTTAACAAAGGGTCTGAAACAATCCCACAACATATTATCGTAATATTACACATTTAAACTTCAGAAATGTTCAGGAGTGTATAACAATACAAAATACAAATAAAACAGTGTCACTATCTGGGATATGCATCGTGAGCACAATGTCTCAAGATATAAAATGCATAGACAATGTATGTAACAGTAGTTTGACCTTTGATCTAAAATTCAATTGGTCTTCTACTCCTTGAAAGGTTCAAAGTCTGTCCAACAAAGTTTTCTCCAGATATTGTATCTGACATGCAACAATTGGTCGAACAACTGCTCTACAAGTGCAAAAAATCATCATCAAAAGCCTATGGTTGGTCTCGCTTCTCAGAAGTCTCAGGGTTTCTGATGATGGCAAAAAAATACCTCTAGCTTTTCTCTAAAACGGGAGGACACATTGCATTATTGCAAGTCTATACTTGCATTTTATATAATAATATTTCTCACTCAACACACAGATGAAGAGCAAACAAAGAGAAAACATAATTTTATCAAACTTTTAATAGCATATCATAGACTCAAGCAAACAAGAAATAAATTCATAATAATAAAAATAATCCCTGAGGTCTGTCAATAGGATTTTGATTTTGTTATGCACAAATTTTTCTCCTACAATAGTTGGTCTTCCACTACCACCATTTCTCATATCGGACCTTCTCCTTCTGAACTCCTACTGACACAAGCATTTCCTCTAGACTGTGAATCATTGGAGGCGGCCCACATATAAATACCATCAGGTCATGTGACTTCATTCTTTCCACCTCCTTCAGGAGATCCTCCCTGCAAATCCTCCGACCTGACAAGAAATAATACAAATATTGTATAAGTAAAGAAGAACTGGCCAGGATTTAAATTTGGCATCAGTGAGGTTGCTGAGATATGTGTTCAGTGAACCGTTTGTCAAAAACTGTTTCCGTATGTACCGGTATTTTTCCACACTATGTAGAATCCTCAGATTTTTCAACTGTTTCTATTTCCCAGAGTTCATGAAGTTTGAAAAGAACATGCATGTAGTTTGCAATATTGCTAATATTTCATTCTTCTTTTAAAAAGTTTCGGTTGGCTTTAATATACTTTTATTATTTTGTTTGTACAAAAAAATCTCCGTATTGTTTCAGTTTCCTGACCCCCCCCCCCCCCCCCCCCCCCCCCCCCCCCCCCCACTTTCCAATTTTTTTGGATGACATCAAATGTTCATTGAAGGAAGATAACTGATAACAATTTGTATTGGTAAAGCCATTGTCCATGAATTTATGTATTCTTATAAAACTGAATTCCTGAATTCTAAATCCATAAAAATTGTTGAACACCGATAACAATGAAACCAATATTGACAAAAATATTAAAAAGAAACATAAACAATTCTATAATAGATAGATTGGAAGAGGGCACCTGTTTGTTACAAGAGATTCTTTTCTTACCATAAATCTCTCCATTAACCAAGGATGACTCTTTTGTCACAAAGCTTTGGTAAGATAAGATCCCCGGCTTCTGTTTACAATGTCTCAAAATGTCCTCCTAGAAAATAAAAATAAATTCTATTTATTACAGTAAGATTGTCATAAATCTACTTGAAAATAAAAGATATTGCTAATAAAAGCATCTGCATTGCATTTATATGACACAAGCAAATGTTATTAGGAATTTCCTTTAGACTCTCTTTAATATCTATGTAATTATTACTATTCACATGTATATATATCTACAAATTTAATATGTATTTACATATATATGAATGAAATTTTCATAGGATGAGAAAACATCTGCATTTTACTGTACCATATGATATAAAATTTCATCAGCACAAGCTATAGTAATTTGTGTTTGGCTTATCTTGTTTTTTATACTAAAGACCCCAGAAATATTTTTAAAAACTTACATGAAAGATGAGCTCATCCTTGGAAGATGCACTGTAGAGAAGGGAAACATGTTTAGGAGAGTGTGTCCAATGAGAATCCAGAAGATCTGTCACATGGCAAAAGATGCTGTGGATGGGATTAATTCCGATACCTCCGGCAATCAAAAGTAAGTCAGGACATGACTTGTCTGGATCTGGATCGAAGTACACGTCTCCTCCCACTCGGATCTGGAGCTCCGTTCCAACTGTGCACTAAATTTCCCAAAATCACAGTTTTTATTATGCCTTGTATTTTATCTATTCTATTGAGAGTTATTTTGTCAAAGGTATGTTGTAGGATATAGAGAGTAGAAGCTTTGGACCTTAATAAAAATCCAATCAAGCCCTTAAATAATATAATCTAGCCTAGTGCATGAATTTTAGAGCAAGGCAAACTCACAGTTATTTAATATGGCATTTAAGATTGCAACTTTTATGCATTTCTCTGCTTGAAATTGACATACATATTGCATACCATCAATGCACAGGCACCTGACGTTTTAGATTTTTCTCTTAATGAAAAAAAATTCCTTGTACTATACATGTAATAATAAAATAAACGTCAGGTGCCTGTGCATCAATGCATTCAAGCAATGTTTTTTCTGAACTCAAATAAAAGTAAGAGACAAATACAGGGAGACAGTTCATTTAAAATAACTACAGTATAGTATTGTCCCTTACAACTTTAAAGGCAGCGCAACTTTATTTATTTTAGATGTTTCTCAATCTTTTGAATGGTAAATAAATATATAGTTTCACAGAGGTACTCAAGGACAGATTTACCCTACAAAAAGGGATGGAAAAGGAACCTGAGACAGGGTACACTGAGGCTTTGGGGTGCAAGGTTTCCTCACCTTCTGATGGATCCACTTTGCTGGAGGATGCTCACTGTACTTGACAGCCAGGTCAAGAGTTCCCTCTCTTTGGAGCATTCCCGGGGAAGAACACATGGAGAACCCACCAACCTTTTCTAACCCTGGTAGGAAAGTGTCCACCCTGTCATAATAGAATCTTGAAGCCTCATTCAAGTAAATGTACATACATGTTTCAGAATAAACAAAAACTTTTAAATTCTACCTGAATTTAATCATTAAAAAAAAATGAACTTTTGAGAGAGAGAGAGAGAGAGAGAGAGAGAGAGAGAGAGAGAGAGAGAGAGAGAGAGAGAGAGAGAGAGAAAGTTTACTCACCATTGCCCTGCTTTGAATGTCAGGGATTTGTCTTGCACCTTTAGTCTCAAACTTTTCACTGTTGTAGATTCACTTCTCACTGCTATCACTTCGGCCACAGATACAACCTATTACACATAATATTAGTCCATGTCAACATTACAAGTAACATCAACAAAGGCACTTCATGTTGGGCCATTTTCAATTTAACATAAATTTCCGATATTTTATTTAAAATAAATTCAATGCATCGGGTGAGAGGAGTATTATTGTTATTTTCAGACACACGAGTCCTTTAAAAAGCAAAAGAATACTTTCATGATCTCTGGAATTTACAGCTGTTCTCTGCAAATGGTCCGATTTACCCGACATCAGCTGCAGTCTGAAAATAATAGGCCTACAAATGAAGACTGGTAGGGCTAGATTTCTACTAAAACGCTGACCAAATAAACACTGAGTGTCGTATATGGCTGAAATAATCTACAACTGCTATAGTATGATCTATCTCCTAGCTTATCTACCTGTTAAAAACAAGTGACACCTTCCTGAGCAGCCGACCCACATTTTGTGTCATTTTTCTACTTTCACTTTCATTTTCATGGAGTGGGAGGCTAATGAACGAAAACGCTACTGTACACTGTGGGTGCGCTTGATTTAGCTTAAGTGGGTGTACACCAGTGTACACCGGTGTAAACATTTTGTATTGTATATCAAGTGCACTTAAATGTTGTAGTGTACATGGTGTAGAAAAGTTAAGAACAAATATGGCAGAAAAGGGTGCAGTTTTAACAGAGAATCTGATCTTCAGCGACAATGCGTTGCTTTTTTTTCTCATATAAATGAAATAAAATAAAAGTATTTCAAATTTAATAGCTTTCATACAAAAGACAAGTTATAGGCGACTTCTAATCCGTTATATTACTTAAAATCATTTGTCAAGTTTCCTAATCATAACAATTGTCCGCCATATTGGCTTCAGTGCTACACCCAACAACACATGCCCCTGACTGGGTGTAGAAAAGTGTACACCCGGTGTACACCTAAACGCTACACCACTACAACTTGATTTAAAAAGTGTACACAGTGTACACCTTTTTGGAAAATCAATCGCGCCTCATCACTGATTGTAAATTCATGACTTCTAGATTTTTATTTATAAAAAATATGCTGGTAAAGAATATGTGTATATATATATATAATGATTATAGTTAATTCTTATGTTCTTTAATTAACAACAACAGAAAACAGCTGGTTGCAACCAAGTTTGAAGTCTCAACAGAGCAACCATGACATGATCCACCCACGTAAATACTACTCGAAAATATTAAATGTCTCTTAGCCTTTTAAATTTGTTTTTGGTGTATATTTGATTGTATAAGTTTATAATTGCATGTTTACATTGCATGTAATTGAGTTAAATTCTAAATTATGTTTTTTTTAACATTCCTCGTACTGGAACATTAAACACATGAATAATGAATAGAAGTTAGGTAAAGGTATGCCCGTCTACTACTAAGTACAGAATTTTGATATGAGGGGGATTTTCAGTAAATGTCTCCTTACCCCTACCGTCATGCACAGATTTTCTTTCGTATTATTAATGTACTATTTTTTCAACGAAAATGGATCTGCATTATATGTACATGCAATTATGCGTATCATAATATTAAGTAAACCACGACTCGTCTGAAGTATATGTAGGTGCTAGGCCACATAATTGTCGGGTTGTTCACATGTATATTTATTTGTGTATCACCCACCTTAAATTCAGCGATACACAAGCATATAAGTGTGCATTTAAAATATTTGAAATTAGCGAGCATTTACAAGTAGTAGGTTCGTTTTTTCCTCGACTCTATTTGTCAAGTCTCATATTGCATTAAATGCCTTACCGTAATCATATCCGAGGATACATGTAACCTACCCATGCATTACTATAATACAGTCAATGCACAATCATGGCCGAAGTAGAGTTCGGAAGGACATTAATGAGGACGTGTTTTGGTTTCAAGGAGGGGTATTCTTTTCTGAATCATGGATCCTACGGAGCAGTCCCCTTGTCCGTTCGAGAGAGGCAAAAAGAGTAAGTTATCTAAAGAGATAAATTAGCACAGCTATCTCATAAAACCTTTCTTATAAAACATTTTTTTAATTTAAGTACAGATATTTTTTTTAAGAGATCAAAAGAAGAATTTCTTATTTTGAGCTTAAAAAGAAGCGAGATGAAAAAAAGTTATAAGAATCGTTAACTTCCAAACAGCAATTTTTTAAAAAGAAAATGTAAATGTGTTCTAGTTTTTTTTCCTACGATTTACCCATCACAAAAAAAAAACCAAAAAAAAAAAAACGAAGGTGCATAACCCCCCTCTCCCTACCCCCCCCCCCCCCCCCCACCAAACTATAATAAGCTCACATCTCCCATGTCGCCGACGACACTGTGTGAAGTTGTACATCATGTCGCCTGCGACAGTGTGTGTAGTGTACCTTTGTACATCATGTCGCCGGTGTAAAGAAGAATAATGACCCCTGTAGAATAATGAATTAAAGGTACCGGTCCGCCCCGTAAAATGGTCCGGCCGGACCTTTAATGTTAACATTTAAGGTCCGCCTTTGCTCTTAAAGGGTCAGATCCGTATAAGAAAAGGTTCATCTTACATTAAAGGTCCGGGGTAAACATTTCATTTCTATCTTTTTAATTTCGAGTGTTTTGTAACAAAATAAGTGGTATTTTTTCTTTCGTTTAAAGGCGTACTTACCCGAATGGCGAAGTGAGTTTGTAAATATCCAGCACATAGTTACATGAAATACACTCGGTTGATATAGTAATATGTACAAGCACATTTAACTTGGTCAACAGGAATAAATTAGAATTACAGTTTTCTCATTTAACTTTCAATTATTTTTTTAGGGCGATCTTTTATAAACAGGAAATGAAGCTCATTAGGTTCATTAATTAAACAATGACGTGAACCGGGTGTGATATACACACACCACCCTGTAGGTGTGAAGGGTTAACACCTTTCGGTGTTTGATCATTTGAAATTATCAAGCGAAGAACCAACATTTTACACGTCCTCTATTGCATATCTTTCCAGTACCATACTTAAACCATTTTTAAATAAATTATTCATTACAATTTAATTATAAAGATACCTTAAAGCAATATTATTGCTCAGTTTGATTCGCGCTAATTAACCAATTATTAATAGTCCATTTCTGCAACCCTTCTTTTTCCTAATTATTTTTTTTGGATCGGACCTCTGCATTGGTTGTAATCAAAGAAGGGGAGTGTCCAAAGAAATTAATTAGTTTATAATTAGTTTATATAAGAAATCAAATATATGTTAGATCACATCTTCACAACGTCAAGGCTTTGTGATTACGGAACTCCACACAAACGTTTGTGTGGAGTTCCGTAATCACAAAGCCTTGATGTTGTGAAGATTGTTAGATCAGTAAAGATCCCCTTTCTTTCGGCTGTATTACCATTAATTTATCACTATTAAAGAATGTCATAAATTTTCTACAATTTTTTTTCATTCAACGAAATCAGTCTTTCATTTTTTGGGGTTAAAATATGCATATATTTTTGTGAGGTTTTGAAATGTGAAGTACAACAAATTAAAATGTGCCTTAAAGGCGCTCAGACAGCAATTTGAAGATAATCATATCACCTTTGGAGATCTTTGCCACACTGTATTATAGACCATAATCTATAATGATAATATGGTAATGATACAGAAGTCATTGGAATACATGTAAACAAACTACGATCTTTTATTTTATGATAGTTTTTGTTACTCACTACAATCATGATCCTTCTTTAGATGAAGCATTGGGATCTGACATAACATAATGATATTGAACGTTAAACTTCACCATTTGAAAGTTATATGAAGAAAACTTCAGACCCCATCTGGCCCTATATTGGAGGACAAGTCCCTTTTCATGCTGCCAAATCAAAACTTGTGTACACTAAATAATGTTTGTTCTATATGTTAACAAAATATTTAAAAAAAGGAACGGTTTAACACAAAGTGACATTTAGGGACTGGCCCCATTCCTTCTTAAAGGGATTAATTACCAACATTTTATAGGATGGCATATTGTCAACATCATGGCTTGGAACATCTTTCGTTCGATGGTTTTATCATTTTTTTTTTTTCAAATTATCGAGTTACATAAGTTTAAAGATCAATTGTTCGGGCCCCTTAAAACCACTTTTTTACGTAACACATAAGTAAAATATGGTACTGTATAGGTTGGTAACTTTAAAGTGAACATAACTTCTTTTGTATTATATGACAAATTATTGCTCAGTATAAAGTTATGATCAAAAGAATTTAGAGCCCTCTGGGTCCCTAATTTGAAGGGTCAGCCCATTTTCTTGATATTAAATGATAGGTCTTAATGTAAATAATTTTGAAAAAATTAACATACTGTATATTTTTTAGAAGATTATTCTGAACAATTTTTTGTTCACTACTGCTTATTATTTTATTTTCCTTTTCGAGATATATAAAGTGTCAAAGATTTTGTATTATGGCCCATTATGGCCCTTAATTTTTAAAAATCTAACCCGCTATCAATATTTCATATTCTACAAAGTAATTTGGTGATACGGTCATACATGCACCATGCGCAAATGGCCGATTGGTTTATGTAAACAAAGACATCTTTTAGATACAAGTTTATGAGCAAAAAGAATAATAACTCTGAGATAAATTTTAATAAGTGACTATGGGTAGCTAGGACCTTTTCTTATAGGAGAAAGCCGGACCTTAAATGTTAACACTAAAGGGCCGGTCGGATCATTTTACGGGGCGGACCTTAAATTATACGACACCGGAAGTCACTTTTCGACATACAATAATGTAGATTAATTGAACTTTTTTGAACAAAAAAGACCCAGGAGTCATTTTTCTTCATTTTTAACATGAAGAGAAATGACTCCTCGTAGAAAAATGACCCCCGCAAGATATGGGTTACCCCATATCCAAGATATCTGACTTTGAAATTACATGTACTTGAATTTTCACTCTGCTCAGCTGATTTTGAAGTTAAAAACACCGAACTTGTTAAGAAATCGCTGTATATAGTTTTTCATATCCGTAGCAAACACACTTTGACACAAATTGATTGTTAACAGTTAGGTATCTTCTCTCATCGACATATGGCGGAAAAATGACGCTGCACTAGCGTAGAAATCTGCTGAACTGTACTTGTTACTTTGCCATGAATAATACTTTATAACATTTTAGATAGCTTTATTATTAAAAAACGATATTTGATTTACAAAATTTATGCACAGCCTGCTGAACTATATTTTATCGCGACTTTACAATTGCATCCGCAACAAATAGCCCATGTCTACACGAGTGCGATCAGAAATCTGTGCAGGTGTTGCATAACAGAAAGAGGCCCATGGGCCACATCGCTCACCTGAGCAACAATAGCCATAATAAAATCAGCTTTATGGAGTCATATACCAACTATCTGAAAAATATAGTTTAATATATTCTGTATAAAAAAAGATATTCTAATGTTTATCATTAAGCCCCTTTGGTAACAGGATGATTTTATAGTCATATCATATATTGAGCATTGCAGTTCTCAAGTGTTCTTTTCAACTGTTTATATATAAGATATAAACATATAAAGCAAACTTTGAACCCCTTGTGAGGCCAAGGAATTGTCCAAGGGACAAAGTCTAAAGTTTTAAAGAATTAACAATTTGTCAAATGCTTGCATATAAGTAAAACCAGATATCACTACATGTCATAAAACATTTGACTTTTTAGAATAATTCAAAATGTTTTCTCTTGGACCCCAATAGGGCCCCATCCTACTCCTGATAATTTTGACGAATATGAATCCACACTATCTAAGGTTGCTTTTTTGGTTAAATGGGCCCTAACCCCAGGTATCACGATTTGAACAAATTTGAATCTACCCTACCTGTGGATGCTTCTACAAAAGTTTCAGCTTTTCTGGTAAAACGGTTTTTTAGAAGAAGATTTTTGAAAAATACCAACAAATTTTCAATAAGAAGATGGGGGAATAAGATAGCGCAAATGCCCATTTGGTTTATTCGTAAAATACGATTTCAAGTTAATTTTTTTTCACTTAAATATATTTGATAATGTTGTAATACAAGTTTACAAAAGGACAAAGTCTAACTATTATATTCTGTTTTGAATATTTTAAGAAAATATAAGAAAAAAATAAACCCTAATGTTTTGGTGCTATCGAACCCACAATCTAAAAAACGTAGCTGTATAAGGTTACCTTATGTCTGGTGCTCTAACCACTGAGCCATTTCAGTCACAACAAAGTGCGGTGTTTAAATGCTATATGCGACTTTGGCCACGGATTTACGGACTTGTATTATATTTCTAAAACGTTCAATTGTTGGGATACAAAATCACATTTTTAAAGTATAGTGGGTCATCTCGCCACGTTTTTGTTGATTAAAATCGGGTTGATTTCCATTAAACCTTATTTAGACTATGACAAAACTATGGAGCTCAGACCCACTCTATAAAAGAAAACGCATTGAAGGTCTAAACTATGACACTATTTGCAGGTTTTGATACGCATACGCTAGTTTAAATCAACATATTCCTAGTATTTAACATATTTAAGGGTTACAAATCGATTTTATGTTAAATATAAATTGTTTTTAACAATTCTCAAAAGAAATTATCAGATTTGTTTATATTTTAATTTTACAGTACATGTATCTTATCATTTCTCAAATAGGCATTTTACACGCCTTATTCACTCATCTTCTTTAATTATCTTCATTTTAAAGAGGACGTGGCCCTTCATTTTAACAAACTTGAATCCCCTTCATCAAATGATGCTTTGTGGCAAGTTTGGTTGAAATTTGCCAAGTGGTTCTGGAGAAGAAGTCGAAAATGTAAAAGGTTTATAGACAGACGGACGGACGGACATACAGATGGACGCCGGACAAAAAGTGATCAGAAAAGTTCACTTGAGCTTTCAGCTCAGGTGAGCTAAAAGAAAAGAAAAGAAAAACACGTTTATACACAATGAATAGTGAACATTCTCCCTCAGAGGAGACTGTGCAATAATTAACGAACAATAATCATAAAATTAATATAATTATTGCAATAATTTAAGCAATATTCATTGGTGAAAATATGGTCAATCGAAGAATGATATATATATATATATATATATATATATATATATATATATATATATATATATATATATATATATATATATATTTGTGAAAAAGACTAAGGAGACAGGTAGCGTAGGGATATGAATACTTCTTATTTACATTCCTGGAGAAAAATGATTTTTTTTTGTAAAAATCATTTAACGTTAATCATGTTTTCTTCTACGTATTACATATACATGCACATCGATATTCTAAACATTTATTGTAATGTTGTATTTACTGATCATGAATAGAAGTATATTTTTAAAGAGCAATTGTGTGAAGAGTACCTGACTATATATTGTTTTGACTGCGAACAAGGTATTTTAGAGCTTAAGATTTGAAAGATTGATCATTCGAGTAATAATTCCTAAAAATGGAGTAAACTTTTCATAATTTTGGTTTAATCATTAATTCTGTGTGCTGCACTTGCATACTCAGTAGTTCGTAGTAGGGGAAAATTATAAACGTCAATGCAAATATAATTCATGAACAATATGGAGTCTACTCTTTCATCGCCAATAAACAGAATTTTGTCATTTAGTGACTTGTATCTCGAAAAATTTATAATGTATTTTCACTCGTAATAATGAGATACATGTACATGTAACTCGTTAAGATGAAAACTATACTCCGGTACAAAATGTCAGTATCTTGTTATAACGGAAGGATTTTTATTTCTAAAATATACCCCTTCTTTCACTTTTAGTTTATCGAATATGAATTATAATTTCTGTTACTTTCTGTTTACTGTAGTACAAAAGACTTTTTCACAAATAACAAGAAATGACGCTGAAAAACTTAAAATTTATAAGGGGTCATTATTCTACAGGGGTCACTTTTCTTCACGCAGAGTATGCTCATTTTTATGAAAATGACACTTATTCTTCAGGCAAAAGGGTCATTTTTCGACGTAGATTACTAGCCCCCGGTCATTATTCTACGTTGAAAAATGACCCTCGGTCATTATTCTACGGGGGCCATTATTCTTCTTTACACCGTCGACAAAGTGTGTAGTGCACATTTGTACATCATATCGCCGACGACAACATGTGAAGTGTGCCTTTGTACATCATATTGCCAACGACAATGTGTGAAATGTACCTTTGTATATCATGTCGCCAGCGACGTGTGTAATGTACCTTTGTACATCATGTTGCCGGCGACAATTTGAGTGTGCCTTTGTACGTCATACCGCCGACGACAATGTGTGTAGTGTACCTTTATACATGCAATGTTAAGTCTTGGCGACATTGTAGCGTATGTTATGTAGCTTTGTACATCATGTCGCCGACGACAATGTGTGTAGCGATAGTGTAACTGTGTTCATTATATCGCCGACGACAATGTTGAAGTGTATCTTTGTTCATCATGTCGCTGCTGACAATGTATGTAATCTAGTACATTTGTTCATCATATTGGCGACAACAATATATATGTGTAGTGTACCTATTTATATACAAATTTTATATCTTCGGCGACATTGCACAGTATGTACAATGTACTTTTGTACATAATGTCGCCGGCGACATTGTCATGTATGTCGCCACATGCTCTATACTTTCTATTTTTGGCCAGATTGTTGGATTTGATGAATGAAAACCCTGATCGATTCTTCAAGCTGACCGAGGGCAGGCTTTATGATGAAGCACGTGAAGCGGCCTCAAAATTCTTAGGCGCCAAAGCAGAGAATCTGGTCTTTGTTCCAAATGCAACCACAGGTAAGACCTACATGTAAATGTCAAATGTATGTTATCTCTCGTTTTTGGGAATGAGAGATGTAGGATTTTGGAGAAATGGCCTTAAATTGTGAGAAATATATGGGACACCAGCAGAAGAGACTGATAACGAATACTGCCGTGGAGGAAAATTTGGGCTTAAGTAGTTTTAAAGTGCATCACCTTGGCCGAAATCTAATGCCTTGAACCAGTTTACAAATGTTTGAAATATTTATTGATCCTTCTATCAGGCCAGTCTTTTAAAATGATGTTTACTACAGTTCGCCTACTTTATGCAGTTGTGTGTGGGGGGGGGGGGGGGGGGGGGGGGGTTGACGGTTTTGAATTTTAAAACTGACTGCTTCAGTATCACAATACATAATGTTCCTCGGCAATAGTAAGAGCCAAGTAATCTATGTACATGCATGTCATATGTATTTGTTGTTTGCATAAACGTGGATAAAATATTGTTGTGTTTTGATGTATGGTGTGATGATTGTGACAGAGCACATAAGTAAATATTTTCATTTTTACATGAATGTGTTGTGATTTTAATATTTACCTTGATATGATAAAGGTTTTGCATAGAGTGAAAGATTTTATGGGTGTGAGACAATGTTATTTTTTGTGTATTTCAATGTTATATATTGCATTGCCCTGTTTTTCAGAAATGCACACACATGTAATGCTTTTGACATGTTCCCCTTATTTACCGATTGTATTTTACAGCAAAATGTCTTGATTTGTAGCATAATTACTTACTGAATCAGTTAAACATGATTCTTTGATTGTATTTCAACCTTCCAGGTCTTTTATTCTTGTTGGCAAGCTCTATTTTAAATGCTTTCATGATTTTTTCCAAGGCTGTATTTTTCGTTTTTATATACCGCCATTAGAGTATTGGAATTTCGGAATATCACGCCCGATGCAAATTATAACTTTTGTGCACTACGTTTTATTGCGATTGCTACATAAAATATTGTATCGTTGTATGAATTTCTATAATTTTATTTGTCTTATATTGTGTAAATTACTGAATGTAATTGTTGAATTATATTTTATGCATTAGTCAATGTTATTGCCGGTGACTGCCGGTGATGCCGGTGATCTTCCGTTGATCCCTAGGGAAGCGCGTGAGTTACCAGGGGGACTCGGTATAGCTATATAGAGGGGAGATCACCCGTTCCGGTGGACTCGGGGTTTTACTATTGAGGTTAGAGGGTGTTTTTTTTTACTACATTGATTATTCTAGGTAGAATTTAGGGGATTTTGAATATTTTATTCATTGTTTCATCGTGATAATACGGGTTAATCTCGTTTACACGAAAATTATTATATTTTTGGGAGTTTGTATTGGATTAATTTCGATACAGACGACATAGTTCATTTTATTTACGGTTAGACTAAGGGTTAATCTCTGAAGTCTTACCGACTAAATAATTATAGTAAACGTTAATAGTTCTTGGAAATTTTATTATTCTAAATAACTGAATTATCGATATTTGAAAATATCGTAGGGATAATTTAACGGTATCGTCAGATTTGTTATATAGTAAATAATTGGCAAAGTTTTACGTGAACAGTTAAGTGAGATATAGTCTGGTAATTCTAGATTATTTCTCTATTCTTAGTAATATTTATTCGTACACTAATCGGGTCATTCTCGTTTAGTGCGCCCCCCCCCCCCCCCCCCTCCTTTGTTGAATTAACGTACACACGAAGGTTGTGCTATAATCTCACTGTTTGATTTGGGTAATTCCCGAATATCAGTGAGTTTAATTGTAGGTTTACTTGTTATTATTGTTCAGTTATACGTCTTGTTATTTTATTGTTGAATAAATTAACGTAAACTTTAAATAAGTCTTATATTTAATAACCCTCCGTAATTTCCTATATACGAGTCCAAACACAGGTTATTCTTGTGTTCAAATAATAGGGTCAATATTTACGAGAAATTCGTAATTTGATTGAAATAAATTCACGGGTTATTCTCGTGCAGGATTGCGTATATAATTGTGCAATAGCGAGCACTCAGGTCCGTTACATTTGGTGGCAGTGGTGGGATCTGTCGGAAATACATTGGCGGATCCAGTGATACGTAACCCATAACCAGTGCTGAGAAATACTTTACTACCAGTACCATGCACAAGTACAATACCAGATCCAAGACTAGCATGAAGCCGTCCGTAAATTCTGGACACTTTGAAGAGGCATCTACAGAGGAGGAACTCCTCATAGACATGTCGCCGTCTGAATTAAGTAGGTCACTCCAGAGAAACCACAGCAGTTCTGATGACCATGAAACAACAGGAGATGAGTATGTACCAATTAATGAGTCAAAAATATTAACTCCTACACCCAAAGTAAAGAGATCAACCAGGACTTTACGACAGCAAAGAGGGATAACTCCTACAGACACCTGTTATACTGAGCTGTCAGAACCCCTCACACCTTCACAGAAACAGAATAATGCTGTCACAGATTCCATGAAGCTGATGATGGAGCAGATGGCCCAGACAATGAAAGCCATGCAGGGCATGATGGAAGCCACTACAGAGACTCTCAGACAGGTGAATAACCAGAAGCAGTCCAAGAGAAACAAACAGAGCAAACTAAATTCAAATAACAACAAATCAGGGTCAACAAAAAGCTGTCATGAGGGATCAAGTGAAAGTACAGACGAGTCCGAAATAGAGCAATCAAACAACTCTACAGCCACTGAGGATTTGTTCAAGTCAAAGAAGTCAGACAACCACAAGCTTGACTGTAAACTTCCTCCGTACACTGGCTCGGAGAAATGGAGAGTTTGGTTGAATCGCTTTGAATCGGTAGCCAAATTAGCGAGCTGGACTTCCAGAGAAAAGCTTCAACAATTGTTGCCTAGAATCCAGGGAAATGCAGCTGATTTTGTCTTTGGTCAACTCAAGGAGGACACAATGGCCAGCTACAAGACTCTAGTGGCAGAGATTGAGTCCAGATTTGGAACCCTAGAAAACAAAAGGGTTTATAAAACCCAATTCAACAACAAAAGACAAGGAAGAAGTGAAAGTCTTGAGGAATATGCCGCAGACATCAAACGTCTGTATGATTGGGCTCATCCTAACAGAGACGCCAGCACCCGTCAGGAGGACCTAATTTCAAAATTCCTTCAGGGTCTTTGGGATTCTAAGGCAAGACAATATATAGAGTTGCACAGAGAGCCATCATCAATTGAAGAGGCAGTACAGCAAGTAGCAGCGTATATGTCTGTCACCTCCAACTCTATCCCAAATGATGAGAGACGCCCTATTAGGCAAGCTAAGACTTATGAAAAGGGAGACAACTTCATATCTGGAAAGGAAAATCCTAAACCAAGAAATACAGTGAAGGGAAACTGCTTTCTCTGTAACTTACCTGGACACTTTGCCAGAGAATGTCCAAAGAAGAATAGAAGAGAGAAAGTTAGTCATAAGAAATTCCCACCAAGACAAGCCAACCAGTCACCTCAAACAAAAGAGGAGAAGAAACCAGCAATGAGTCAGTACTCAGCTCCTAGCGCCATGTCACCGGATGCACCAGAGTTTCATCCCAACTATCAACAAAAATGGACCACTGTGACAGAAGAAAATTGTGGGGAAACTAAGGCGAACCATTTAAATGGGATAGGGTCAACTCTATAGGCCAAGAGATGACCCATCAGAAGTATAAAGGCCAAAATGACTGTGGAAATTTAACTGAATCTTTAGCAAGTAGAAATCAGAAAGATGAGTCAGGGGAGAAAGATGAAAATCACAGGCAATTCCAGCCTTACGTCAGGGACGCTCCTAGTGGAGAGGAACTAAGGACTTGTACTCCGGGAGTACAAGTTAAGAGACAGCTCCTTAAGGCGGATGGAATCTACGTTCCGGGAACGGTTCAAGGGATAAAGGTAGAGTTCACAGCAGACACCGAGGCTGCAAGGACTATTTTATCCGATAGATTTTATTTGAGACTTCCTGGAGATAAGAGACCAGAGTTAATAGAAACCATGAGCCTTGTTGCTGTAAATGGTGATGCACTGAAGGTCATGGGAAAAGCTATTTTTAAGATTCAGTTGGGAAACTTAGCACTCCAAAGGGAGGTAATTGTTGCGGGTATAGAAGATGAATGTCTACTGGGGTTGGACATACTACTAGACAGTCAATTTGGACCTGCCGTAATTGATTTAAATGAAAGCAGAATTTTGATGAACGGTTTTGAGATACCGTGCTCAAAAGTGAGTCAAAGGACTAATACTTACCATGTACCCGCAAGGAGTGGAAGAATAATGCAAGTGATGATCACTAGACCGGAAGAGGAACTTGACCTTAAACAGAAGATTTATTTTACAGAGCCAGATTCAACTAATGAGATCAAAAATGCAGTGGCTGTTAAGGCAGCATTGGTGAATAATGAAAACAAAGTGGCAATGCCCCAAAGAGCGCTAAATCTATCAGACAATGATGTGTGTCTAAAGCAAGACGGAGAAACTGGTCAGTCTGAATTATGTGGTGAGGCTGAATTTGAAGATTTGATATTGGAAGAAACTGTAGAAAAACAGGACTTACAAAGTGTAAGGCAAATCAAGACAGGATTTGAAGCTGCAATTCCTGAGGAAACCAGTTCAAGATTAGGAAAATATAAGAAAAAGAGTTCTAGTCAAACATTATCAATGGTTCCTGGCCAATTACAAGAAGTGTACATGAGAGTGGTAGAACAGGAAGACAAGGAGGATGGAGTCAAGGTTGCTGTAGCTGAGACACTTGTGAATCATTCAGATGTTTTCTCAAGGGATGATGAAGACTTGGGAAGAACCAATCTGCTAGAGCATTCAATAAATATAGGAGACAGCAGAAAACTAGGACCACCTCCATGGGATGTCTCCTTAGTGTTCAGAGATGAAGAAACCAAATGGAACAAACACTTGAGTGTTTGCGAAGCCACAGAGATGACACCGAACCTTCATGAGCCAAGGATGCCATCAGACATGATGTCGAGGAAGGCAGACAAATACAGACTTAGGGAGACCTCATTTTGGAGCTGGAGAAACCACACAACAGTAATAAACTCCTCTATAGACAGAGTTAAGTGTGTATAGTTTTTATATTGTATATAGCATATGAATTGATTGAATGAAGGATATGAAGTAAGTAAGTATGAGAATGTATGTCTATTAAGGATCTTGTCTTGTTCAGATTTTAACCTAAGTATATAATTTAATGTATTCTGATTACTAGTATTATCTTAGGCTTTGGTGAGGACACCAAAAATTTTTAAGAGGGGGAAAATGTGATGATTGTGACAGAGCACATAAGTAAATATTTTCATTTTTACATGAATGTGTTGTGATTTTAATATTTACCTTGATATGATAAAGGTTTTGCATAGAGTGAAAGATTTTATGGGTGTGAGACAATGTTATTTTTTGTGTATTTCAATGTTATATATTGCATTGCCCTGTTTTTCAGAAATGCACACACATGTAATGCTTTTGACATGTTCCCCTTATTTACCGATTGTATTTTACAGCAAAATGTCTTGATTTGTAGCATAATTACTTACTGAATCAGTTAAACATGATTCTTTGATTGTATTTCAACCTTCCAGGTCTTTTATTCTTGTTGGCAAGCTCTATTTTAAATGCTTTCATGATTTTTTCCAAGGCTGTATTTTTCGTTTTTATATACCGCCATTAGAGTATTGGAATTTCGGAATATCACGCCCGATGCAAATTATAACTTTTGTGCACTACGTTTTATTGCGATTGCTACATAAAATATTGTATCGTTGTATGAATTTCTATAATTTTATTTGTCTTATATTGTGTAAATTACTGAATGTAATTGTTGAATTATATTTTATGCATTAGTCAATGTTATTGCCGGTGACTGCCGGTGATGCCGGTGATCTTCCGTTGATCCCTAGGGAAGCGCGTGAGTTACCGGAGGGACTCGGTATAGCTATATAGAGGGGAGATCACCCGTTCCGGTGGACTCAGGGTTTTACTATTGAGGTTAGAGGGTGTTTTTTTTACTACATTGATTATTCTAGGTAGAATTTAGGGGATTTTGAATATTTTATTCATTGTTTCATCGTGATAATACGGGTTAATCTCGTTTACACGAAAATTATTATATTTTAGGGAGTTTGTATTGGATTAATTTCGATACAGACGACATAGTTCATTTTATTTACGGTTAGACTAAGGGTTAATCTCTGAAGTCTTACCGACTAAATAATTATAGTAAACGTTAATAGTTCTTGGAAATTTTATTATTCTAAATAACTGAATTATCGATATTTGAAAATATCGTAGGGATAATTTAACGTTATCGTCAGATTTGTTATATAGTAAATAATTGGCAAAGTTTTACGTGAACAGTTAAGTGAGATATAGTCTGGTAATTCTAGATTATTTCTCTATTCTTAGTAATATTTATTCGTACACTAATCGGGTCATTCTCGTTTAGTGCGCCCCCCCCCCTCCTTTGTTGAATTAACGTACACACGAAGGTTGTGCTATAATCTCACTGTTTGATTTGGGTAATTCCCGAATATCAGTGAGTTTAATTGTAGGTGTACTTGTTATTATTGTTCAGTTATACGTCTTGTTATTTTATTGTTGAATAAATTAACGTAAACTTTAAATAAGTCTTATATTTAATAACCCTCCGTAATTTCCTATATACGAGTCCAAACACAGGTTATTCTTGTGTTCAAATAATAGGGTCAATATTTACGAGAAATTCGTAATTTGATTGAAATAAATTCACGGGTTATTCTCGTGCAGGATTGCGTATATACTTGTGCAATAGCGAGCACTCAGGTCCGTTACAATGGTAAGGCCAAATTTTAGGACCAGACCAATATTGTGGGGCCAGGCCAGACCAGACCAATGAGGTCAGGCCAGGTCAGGGAACGTTTTAGAGAAGTTCAAAAACGACAACAATGTCTTCTCATCTTGTACTAACATGACACGCTTGTGACATACATTGGTTTGCATTTTCTTTGCATTGCCTATCAAAGTTTGCAAAAATATTCCCGAAAAATTTCCATTAAATTAGAGACAAACCACCCTTTTTATACATCTTCCCTTGACCACTACGTCATATTGAAATATTTTGAATTGACTGGGTAAATTTGACACATTGTTAAAGTTTGTTTATAATTTCCCCCAAGTAAATTCGAACTTTACAACATGATGATAACAATGTAAATTTCAGCCCGGATTAGCTCGGTTAGGGAATTTGGAAGTTTCTGAACCCGATTTATAATTCTTCGTATTATACGTAGTGTAAAAACATGTAAAGCAATATTGCACAAGCACTCAAGGTGTTACAATGGTTATTGTTAAACGACAGTGTCAGTTGACGAAACTAGAAACTAATCGTGAAAATATCAAGAAAGATATTACCTTGGTCCTTTTAGCTTTTTACGGGAGACGATTCTTGTGTAATTATCAAAATCTGCATTGCCACAACGAATATGGCATAAACTCAGAAAGCAAATCGAAAAATATATAAGTTTTCAACCAAATTTGGATAATCATATTAGTTAATACATTACGGATATTGCATTATTGGATATTTTTCCTTTTATTTAAAGGAGTTAACACAGTTCTGAGGTCACTACCCTGGGACAAAGGTGACGAGATTTTAGGGACAAACTTCACCTTTACGTCCAATGTCAATGCTTGCTGCTCTGTTGCGCATTCCATAAAAGGTAATAAATTCAATAATGTACCCATTAAAATTATTCCAGCCTCATGCATGTACTCTTACATATAAATGTATTTTGTTCAATTTCCTTATTTGGTATTACAGGAAAGTTTCGCCAATTTCAAATACGCTTTCCAATAAAGGATTCGTCAGAAATCGTCAGAAGCATGACGTCATACCTCGATAATTTCCAGAAAATTCGATTGGTTGTGTTGGGTATGTTCCAAAACCTTTGTATAGATATCTATAAAATGGAACCATATATACCGGTATAACCTTTCGCTAATTTTGTTAAATAATATTTAGATCACATCAGCAGTCCAACCACACTTGTTTTCCCCCTGAAGGAGATGATTGCCGAATGCAGAAAAAGGCATGTTCTAACATTGATTGATGGTGCGCACGCAATAGGACAACTACAAGTTAATTTAGAGGACCTTCGACCGGATTTTTATACCGGAAACTTTCATAAATGGTTATACACACCACGAGGATGTGCCATACTATGGGTGCCGGAGGAGCACCAGAAATGGTGTACCCCCTTACTAATTTCACTGCAGTGCAAGAAAGGTTTTCAAAGGGAGTTCAAAATTCAAGGAACACGCGACAATATACCGTATTTAGTGGTACCGGAAGTGCTCAAGTTCTTTGAAGATTTAGGAGGATTGGTATCAATTTTTTATGAAATACTAGTAGACTTTAAAATTGAATCTTAACGCGTAAAATAATGTACTAGTTTGTTGTACTTCAGCTAGAAAATAGAATAATTATATATAAAGAGCTAAAGAAATACTCTTGAGATTACAATTTGCTAATAATTAAATAATGAAAGAGAAATTCAGAACACACACACAAACCCCCAAAAAGCTGAAACGAAATATTATTTAAACATGCATCCGTTATCTGAAAATAAATAACATTGAATTTGTACTTTAAAGCTGTTTTAGATAAAAAGATATTTCAATCAAAATTTTCAAAATTTATATTTTTAGGAAAAAATCCATTGGTATACGGACATTCTTCTAGACATTGCCTGTCAAATGCTGCGGGAACGTCTAGGAGCCAGACCAGTAGAGATCCCTGAATCCATGAAAGCTCCCAACATGAGATTGATTCATCTTCCTCGATTTAAAGGATACACAATTAACTTTGTATGATCAAAGTCCGTATCACTATTAATATAAGACGCAGTGTCATTATTTGTTTGTGAATCTTTTAATTATTAATGAAAAAAAAAAATATGCGTTTTTAAGTTAAATAAACACAATCGTTTATATTTTAGTAAACAATGTAATGTAGATGTATCAACAGGAGATAGTTTAGCTAAGAGAGATGAAGTTTTTAACAATTTTACTGGATTTATAATTCAAGTTTGGTAATCTATGCTTCTTCTATTTTTCAGGACGGAGCGAGAAAACTAAATCTATATTTAATGGAGAAGCACAAAGTAATTTGTTTAATTTGCGCTGTTCAGGGTCAGTTTTTTCTCAGACTATCGGCGAACGTTTACAACGAGTTATCGGACTTTGTCAAATTGGTTGACGCCTTAAGCCAGTTGAGCTGGGAGGACTCGATTCATACCAACCCAGAATCTCACAAATGCAAACTGTAAATCTTCGATAGTCATATGTTTATGTTTTTATTTTAAAAAAACCTCACGAAGTGTTGCATGCGTTTAGAAAGCTATTTTGTTAAATTTCTGTGCAATGTTCTACAATTGTGACAAAGTCATATGAAAACCAGGCATTGTAACTGAAATGTGATAGAACACAAATGTTGAAACTTGTTAACAGAATCTGGAACCTGTTTGTAATAGATCATTGCATATAAGCTTTGTAAACATGTTGTGTCATATTAATAAAGATTATAAAATATTGCATACTGTAGACACAGCATACTAGTAGTCAATTAATAGATCGTGTTGGGTTGAATATACACAAAAAACACCACAAAACATCAAAACAACATATGGATTGATAGTTCCTGATATATTTCAGAATATGATTCATACATGTGTGTTCTGAGTTTTGAGTTCAAAGTATTATATGTAATCTGGTAAATATGAAGTACTTAAGCAATATTATGGTTGGAAACCACTTAAATTTGATACCTGTGTATGTACACCTTTACCTCTCCTTCGCACTCAAATCTAGCAATCACGCTTGAACTGACTTTAGTTCTCTCCAAGTAAAACTTGAAAGTGAATGATGTTTATAATATGCATTTAGACTTCCGCGTTACATAGCAAATGAAAGGTTTTTATCCCAATTCTAACTAGAAAACACTGATGATTTGGGAGTCACTCTACAGCATACGAAATTACTTCTTAAAAGAAAGCAAGAAATATTTTCTTTTCATTTTAAGAACAGTATACTCTCACAGATAAAATAATGGTTGCTATTCAATTTTCACCATCCCATATATCGTAATTCAATATTCCAAGATAACACTGAATTAGTCAGGATCACCGATGTTTCAAGGGAGATCATGTGCTGTCCAGATGGAAACCACATCCAACGATTGTCTCTCTCTAATTCCTTTGAATCAATCCAAGCTGCTTTTAAATATAAACAGAATATATCGAACAGGATTTTATATTTTAGATATGTACAGCGTAGAGTTTATCAAAGTTACTGTGCAATTAGAGTTGCCCTTAACGGAAAAATGGCAACACTCACCAACCATACAACGGAAAAAACAGTTTAAAATATAATGTTTTTCTTAAAACCTACAAATATTTAATCTGTATTGGTTTATTGTGTTCAATTTCATAATTTGTATTAAGGGAGAACAGGAAGTCACGTTGCAGTGTACAAATTTTTGTCAATGAATTCTTTTGCTTTTTTTAACACATTAACATTAAGATGTCCTCTACAACATATGTTATTTTCATGACTACTTTCTCACCTTGCAAGGGAGATATTTTGATAAGAATTGTCCCCCTTTTCTGGCATTATGAATTTTTTTGACAATTGTAATTTTCTGCAATAATTATTTTATTTGATGGAATTTATTTGCAAATTATATTCATTAATTTTAAGAACGGAAACAAATTTCAAAATTATCCTAAATTACAACATTGGCTTCGTCATTTTATCAAAATATTGCTAAAATCAGCTCTTCAAATTTTGGAGTTTTTGATTCTAAATTTGAACACAATGTGATGGCACATAAAAAATTCTCAAAAATTACATATATCAACCTTAGCATGTGCTTATAACTTATAAAAATTTCATGGCAACTTTCTTAGTATTCAAGTAGATACTACAATAAGATTCACCCCTACCCCTTATTCTAAAATTATGACTTTTTGTGCCAATTTCTGTTTTGAATCATCAAAAAAATAATACATTCTTTACATTTATTAATTCACACGAACAGAATAATAATCAGAATATAACCGCTTATGATTTTGTACATTTACATTTCTAAAATTAAAAATGTAAAATTTTTCCCAACTTATGTTGTGGCAATGACTAATTCAGAGCCATAAAGTACGGGAAAAAGATCTATCAAATTATGTTTGACGTCATAATGGATAAATAACATCATACAATCAAATCAATTATGACGTCATAATAGAGTTAGCACATCAAAGCATCATTGCAATCATAGTCACGTGATCAGTGTCCTGTATCTCCTTAAAATGAAGTCAGGCACTTTAAATACATGTCATATTATCATCCAAGACTTTATTTGCAGTATCTATTTATTTATTCATTTGTATTTCACAGTTTTATTTTCTCATCATTCTCATCCCCTATACTTTAAGTCATTAGAACATGGTGACATTTTACATTCAAACTACACATTTATTTCTCTTAGAGTAGAATATGGTGCTGTAATGTATGGGCATATTTAAGAGACTGGATGGTCAACAAATCACCCATCAGATCCGCCTTAAAATTTTAAATGTGATATATTTGGTCATAAACTATTTTTTAGAAAAGAAATACAAATAAAAAATTTTCAAGCTTTAGATTTCGAACATTTTCCTATATTTTTATACAAAGCTCTTTGTTTAAAGGCGGTAAATATAGTCAGAGAATGGCCACGACCAACAGCCCTCTTGAAGTAGATGAGTAGAATGAAAGAAATTGTCATAGTCACTTTTATTACTTAAATTTGCTATAAATTCGTTCTGTACACGGGGATTCCAATCTAATGGCTCTTCTTGCGTTTTCTGACCACGTGATTCAAACAGTTGGTGGTTTAGCTGGCTAAACAATGGAAACGTCATATATTACAAATGGCCCGCCAAGGAAGGTAGGAAACTCCGAAAGACATTTATTTGAATGACAGTCGTGAATTTAAAACTAGCAACAAATGGCTTATTATTACGCACTCTTTGTTATAAGCAAGAATCAGAGATGGAATCTATGTAACTCGTCCCGTGTATTTGTGAGAGAAATCATTAAATCCAGTATTCTCTATTGTTTCTTGTAAATTGAATAATGTATGCTTGCTTAAAACTCTTTATTATACATATGTACAAGCGCATACAGATAATTTGAAATGAACATGCGTAGAAACATAACAGAAAGTAACACAGTTTTAACTTTAAAGTACAAAGCATGTACCGAAAAAACCCACTTACATTAATATATAAACCATAAAATTAAGCATCCTTTTAGATGTTCCGTAATTAGTCTACTTAAGCTGTTTTTGTTTCTACACAAGTTCAGATGTTCAGGTTTATTCCTGTATTTTTATTAACTCCGCCCCTGTATGATTTATCTCTATCTGATCACTATATCAAAGAACAGTCATTCACACATCAACCAGAAAGTGCCAAAGCTTCCCAATCTAGCTTTTTATCATTATCATTATTCAATCATTCTTATTAGCTGATCCCAGAAATCATCATAAGCGCACGGTTCCACAGGATACTCAATAAAGCGGTCTTTCCGAATAAGGTCCATGATTTTACTCGGAAGGTCACCATTATACACCTCTGGTAACAGTATCAGAATCACGTAATCAAGTGTCCCTCGATCTTTGATGCCTTCTACTTTCGCCATGTTTAGTTCGTAGTCACGCCATTTGGAAACCAAATACTTCTTGGACACAATGCAAATGGTCCGTTTGCTCTCTTGTAGACTGCTCATAATGCTGTCAACCTTCGGAATGCCAGGCAAATAATCCCGGTCTCTTATTAGGAGTCTTATGTTTTTGCTAACTTCGAGCCGAGGTATAACTTCTTTGAGAACAAACATCAATTCGCACCCACAATAGGAAAGAAAGGCATCGTACTCATAATGCATGCTGGTTGGCAAATGTTCATTGAATGGAATAACAAATCCAAACCTTTGCCTGGATTTGTAAATCAGATAACGTATTTTCCATTTATTTTTTACAAGCACTACGCCAATGATAAAACTGGAAAACACTGCTAGTGTTACTGCACAGCCAATGTACCAACCTAAATACGACGCGCATTGTTTTCTCAAGATGGCTAAAGAAGATCCCAGATTTTTGAAATCAAAAGACGCATCCTTTGCAGAACAAGTATAGTTTTCAAAGCTGACTAAATGTTTTCTGTGTTCTTGTAACCATAGTAAAAACTCTTGATTGTCACAGGTGCAAGCTAACCCGTTTCCAAACAAATTGATAGCAAGACTAGAGCGTTCGAATGCCTTTTCAAACTGGTTGCGTGCACTGATACTTAGTGTTGTAAATTTGTTTTCAGACAGATCTATCGATCTTAGATCAGACATTTCACCCACATCCACTAACCAATCAGACAACCTGTTGTTACTGACGTTCACGTACATCAACTTCCTTGACTTTTTAAACAGCAGTTTTGGCAGCGAGAATATGTTATTGAACGACATATCTATTACTTCTAGACTGGTAAATGTTTCAAATATTTCGCCAAGTTTATCTGAAATAAAATCTTTATCGAATCTGTTGTTTGAAATATTCAAGTATTTCACATGACGTCCGTTTTTTACTGGAATATGGGAAAACATATTGTTTGAAACATCACATGTGATAATGGTGTTGTTTATGAATCGTATTTGACCACTGCTAGACAATATAAAATTATCCTGTAGATAAATATGCCGAAGACTCGGCGCTACAATAGAAAAGCTTGGATTTTTTATTAGAAGTCTGCTCGATTGGTAATACAATGTTTCTAGTTTTGGGGGTAAAGGCATACTCCAATTGATGCCTTTATCAACTACTTTGGTATCGAAATTATCATATAGATTCTCATTTTCTCTATCAACGTTTTCTTTGCAATCATCCAGTACTGAGTAAGGATAATTTGCTTGTGGGTGCAATTGATAACTCATATTTATAACTCTGACGTTTGACATTGTGTGCATTTCGATAAGATATTCACCAACAGTCAGTTTGTTTGCTGCTATAGAAAAAACCTTGATAGTTTTTGGTAAGTGATAAATCACCCCGTTTTCAAATAATTCCAACCTGTTGCTTGCTAGAAATAATTCTGTCAAATTGGTTGTTCGAATGTTTTCTAATTGATTTCTCGAAATAGCAGTACCAACACCAGTTGCACAGTTGATTCCATTTAGGTTTAATGACATAATCTTTGTTTTGTTTAGGTGAAACGTTATATTTGGCAAAGATGCAAATCCTAGTTCTCTATTGTATGAAATATTTAGGTATTGTAGATTTTTCAGCTCTCCAAAGACTCCTTTGTCAATGTCACGTAAGTTGCAGTATGATAAATCCAGAAATTTCAGCTTTGATAAGAATCCAAAGGACCTACCTTTTATTTGTTTTATGTTATTCCACGAAATGTCAAGATGTTTCAAATTTAACGGCAACGATTTCATTTGTATACAAGTAATTTTGTTGTGACTTAAGTCTAGATAAATGACAGTGTTGTTAAACCTCGGTATACCTGTCAAATTTCTTCCAGAGCAATTGACCTTCACTTCGTTATCAAAATATGTCCATGTGCAATTACCTGGAGCAACTGCATACACAAAACACAGACTTCTTATCAAGGTTATCCAAATGAGCAGACCTGTCATTGTATCCAGTTTTTAAGAGAAAAACTTTCGAAAGAGAAGAGGGATAAATGATGATTCCTTTTAAAACTATGAAATGCAAGGCCCCATACTACATCAACAAATTTGAGTGATATGTAGAAAACATTTATTATATACGCTTAGAGCTTTCGTATACTAGTATACTAGGAAGTACACATAATAAATAAGTATGCAGTGATAGCTCCCAAAGCACTTATCTTTCTACTTGTGAGATAACCAAAATAGTAAAACCATAATACACACGAACTGCCGACTCCATGGAAACAGTATTAACCCCCCCCCCCCCAAAAAAATAAGCTGCTAGATCTTCTTTGTGTTTTAAGAAGGCAGACCGTACAAATATAAGCCAATTCACATTACACTATGCACCTCTACATATAATGAAGAGGAAACTCCAAATCTTGGCTTTTTCAAATATTTTCATTTTTGGCATTTAATTTTAATCAACTCTCCTATAAAGTTTCTCTTGCAAACCGGAAGTGAAACAGTGCTTGGACCTAAGCACAAAACATATAAGTGCTGACAAGACTTGGTTCTTGAAAATAACCGATAAATTTGATGTAATGATTATTTATTCAGAAGCATTGTTTGTCATGGAAACTTATTTATGAATACCTTGAAAATAGTCAGATTTTAAATGGTTCAAACAATTTAGATATTTTTTATAGTCGTATGTATCCCTACGTCAGAGTTCAATATCGCTATATTCTATCTTTAAATAATACACAACATGAATCATTTGAGGTTTTCCGTCTATAGCTCGGAATTCTTGTCGGAAAAGTTCGATAGTTGATAAAAGAAAAAAATGTGTTATTATTCAAATACAGTTAAGCAACTACTTGTCATGCGAAATTACATATCGTTGATGGCTTGTCATTATCCGACATTTTCCGGTAGGAAATTACCTTTTTCATGACGACATTGTTCCACTTCAAAGGACGCAGGTCGTTTAAAAATTCATCGCAAGAAATAACTTGAGTTGGTCAGTCCAATCATCCGATTCGAACATTATTGAAAATATTTGGTTGTACATTAAAAAAAACAGCAGCATGCATACATCGCATAAATTCTGGCCATTATTTGTACCAACAAACACTCGATAACTCAAAATTATGTACGGAACCTCTAACAGTATATTTCCCGTCGCTTGAAAGGGCACTTGTCTAAATACGTAAGTAAGTCTTTTTGTATTTATTCAGTCTACTAAAGAAGGTATCTTTTTCTTTTCGAATTATCTTTCTTACCTCCGTTGTGCGACGATAGTTTTGTTAACACTTTTGTCCCTCTACTATATCTATAATGATATTGGAAAATATTCAATTTTTAAAGCTAAATTTTAAAGCTAATCTGTTTGGGTATTTTTTCCTTATACTAAATTACATTGTATAGTAAATGGCAAAAACTATCATATTTAAAGGTTAATTTAAGGTATATCTGATGGGTATTTGTACTATTATTTGAATAACGAATTGTCGACCGATTTTTTCTACGTTTTTTCCGATCATGATATCTTTTCCAAATTACGACAATTTTCCCGATTATGACATTTTTACCGATATGACATTGGGCGCATGGCAGGTGTGACCGGTCAGCAGAGAATGATTACTCCTCCATGGCACCTGATCCTACCTTTTTTTTAAAAAGAGGTCCGTGTTTGCTCTGCTCCTGTTTTGTAATTTCCCCTTGGACTTTTGAATTTAAACACTGTTCGTAATCACCACATGTCATTTTGAAGTAGTTACCGTATATCCGTTTTTTTGCGTGCCACAAAATTTGCAAAAATGGGAAAAATATGTAGCATATTTAATTTTAACGTAAACTATGATTAGAGAATACAAGTATCAGTGGCATTAAACAGCAAAATATAATTTTGAAAAAAGGAGAAACAATTGTCGTTTATGTAAATCTGTTGAGGGTAACTAAATAATGGACCCATATTTCATTTTTGTTTAATGTTTATACCGAACATCTAGACTTTATTCTGTTGACGGTGGTACCATTGGATGTATTTAAGTATGCTTGCTGTGTTTATACAATACAATGTATATTAACTTTTAACGTATAAAGAGATGTATCGTATATGAAATCCGTATCTGGATGTCATATTTATAAGCTAAGTCCAATATTAAATTGTTAAATATATTTATATACACACGAATGACGTGTCCTTAAATCTTCTGCTCTTTCCGTACGCGTCTAACAAGCACTTATTTTTGCGTTGAGGACAAGTCTTTGGTCAAAGTACCATAACAGAAACACAAAGTATCTAACTCCAAAATACATAGATCACACCATCAAATTACAATACATTTATTCATTATTTATTTATAAAATAATACACTAATTATAACAAGAACATAAACAATCTGTTTATTTATGCTTGAAATGAATAAGAAGATAGACAAATCAGCTTGAAAAAGATTTCTTACTTGTATATTGAACCTATGTAAACAAAAACAGGGCACGAACTTTGTTTACACTACAAAGAATTGTGAGCCATGTATCTTGCTTATAACTCTACGACTGACTCTCAAATTTCATTTGATCATTAGAAATGCATTCCTAAAGCATTCTAAATAATAAAAACAGAAAAATAGAATTTGACCAAAATCTTGGCCATGCCCCTTTAACATATATATATACACATAGACTAAATCATTTTATTGTTGGCCGTCGACAAAGACCTGGACCTCACAAACGTGGAAAAAATCACTCTCTCCTGGTTGACTGAGGATTTTCAGCAGAACGTTTCTACCTAGAGAACCTGAAGCACAATATACCGCTATCTGGTCCCCGTCACTTGCTGGTCCTTTGTAGAATCCACACGAGTTCTCCTGTTCATCGTTTCCAACGTTAACCTGGAGATCATGCAGTCTTAACCCTGTTAAGAAAAATGCAAATAATTATGGAATACTGATAACGGTTATGTGGTTTTAAACTTTTCTTTAAAATGACAATATAGACTCATTTGCTTTTAGTCATCAATTACCATATGGTTACTCTAATGCTTCTTATGCCAGGGACAAGTATTTGCAAAGAAATCCTGTGTACTGAAAGGCAACTTGCTTTTCGAAATATTGTTACTACAGATTAAAAACCCCAATTTGCATTCATACTGCCTTTGAAAATATTCACCGATATGATAAGCTAAACGACGACTAGTTCCTAATTTATTTTACAAGTAAGACTACCTGCAATATGTTGGACCCAGTTATTATGTTTATGATTTCCCTGTGTGATGTGTTAGGATGTTTTTCATTGCTTTCATTTCAATTTAAAGAAAAAACGGTTTAAAACATATTTTAAATCAGGACTGGTTCTGAGTGGCTCCGAGACAAACAAAAAACATGTTCAAAGCCACAGTAATGTTCAGTCATTATACGATTGTCGGGCTATTTTGATTTGTTGTAAGAATTATAATTTAATTTTTGTTTGAAACACCCCTAATCGGGCTTTTTAAATGAATAATTGATTTGTGCATGTACATAAAATGCTGACTTTCGTTGGATATAAGTAAAGTGTTAGTTTTGCATAACCCTTTCATTTTTAAGGCAATTAATACTCTCAATTCATTACAAGTACAATGTACTTTCTGATATATTAATGTATATTTAAAAAGAAACTTAAGAACAAATAATATGTCTATGAATACATACCATAATAATCCTGTCTGTTGAAGATGGTAACTATTTTGACGTCATATGTGGCTTGTAGGTCTATTTTTAGCCATGGTTGGAATTCTTTTTGAGTATGTGCAGTTACGAGCCCAGAAGTACAATTAAGGACGTTGTCAACAGCGTTAGAAGCTTTATGATAAGTGGGATAATATATCGTACTCAACATAGCAGGCTTAGATACCGCAACTGTAAATACAAACTTTTGGATAGTTTTGGATAGTTAACACACACACACACACAATTAAATTATAATACAGTGCTAACATACAAAGATTATATGCAAAGGCTTTCTTTATCTAAAATCTACAACAATTGAAACATTGAACTTTCTTACTGTTCACCATCTCTTCCTCCTGAAAGATAAAATGACAATCAATTGAAAAATTAAACTCATTCACTTTCCGATCGGGGTTCAATCCCAATTGCAGTGGCAAATTACGGTTACCAAATATCGTATGCTTTATATATTGGTTACTACCTACGAAAAATAAGAGTTACTAAGCAGGAACTTGACATTTATTGCTCTTTTAAAACTGTAGAAAACTTCTTTGAACAAATGTGTACATGTTCAAAAATGGAACAAAGGTATCAGTCACTATTACACGAAAAAGTAAAAGATTGAAAATGTTACATTTTTAAAAAGTGCTTGGAGGGAAAAAAGCAAAACGTGCCTATCTATTTTGATAAATCATGTGAATTGTTAATTTAATGTAATTTTAATTATTGAGTATTATATGTTTATTTCCAATAAATAAATAAACACAAATATACGTACATAAAATGAATAAAATTAGTAGACCAATTGTTTATGGAACAATTACGAGGTCTTTCCACTACAAATTACTACTTTTAAAAAAAGCTGTAAACTAGATAGCTTTGTCAAAACTTTGTCTTTAAGACTTTGGCACAATGTCGCACTAGAGTGTACGAATGTAGTTCAATATTTGATAATTTTTTTTTTGGTTTAGCTAATTTTACGCAGAAACCGAACGTGGGCGAAATGGGGTGCTTTTTATCTTCTTGATATCTCATGCGCAAGAGTATATAAAGATCTGAATGCCCAGAATAGTTCAAAGTGAAAAGGTCAAAGTCAAAGGCCAGGGCCACTTTTTAGATTGTTACGACTCCTCGAAAGCTTTCAAACTTTCACAACACGACAGCTTTTTACATTTCTGTATAAAATTGTCGTCTACCATTTTAGCATCCAGGAAAGTCAATAATCCAATCCAAGTTGTTTCGTGTCTCTACGCTTAGTTATTTTCATATTTTTGGCTTTCCGCAAAATCTTAAAAATGTCAGGAGCAGCTTTTCTGAGCGGGGAATGCATAATTATTTGTCTTTCAGGAATGGACGGCTACTTTTGACACCGAGAACATCCGCGAAGGTCTCATGCATGCAAGTTTCACGGTATTCGAAGAATAGCAATAACAAAGGGATAGACACACGCGTCTATAATTTCTATGCGATGTTTCCAAGACGCATCGTCAAATTCTCTAATGATTTTTCGAATGCATTGCAATGCACTTTAAAACTTTTTGGAAGGTCACGAAACAAAATCACTTTCCGGAAAAAATAGAAAAAAAGATTACAATTTAAATAAATCTTTTCAATGTGGTGTAAAGACCTGATAATTGTAGAACAGAACGACCTACATTAATGCATTGATAAGAATAGAAATATAGAATTAAAAAACTTCATTATGAACTCAAAGTATGTTTTTGTGAGATTTTTGAATTGATAAACGGTAGCTCTGCTGAAAATTTCGGGTTGACATGCAAGTTGCTTTTTACAGCGCACAGATATGCGCTAGTTTTGAATTGAATTTATTTGAAATAATAAATTTCTTTTCTAATACATTCTGTGAAAATTCTAAATCCCATTAAATTCTTCAAACAATTTACTACGGATATCGTCGATTTACTTGCTTCAGACTTACCTTAAACACACTCACCGACCTCGGAAGTAAAGTATGTTAAATGCAGATTGAGAGTCGCCGTTTTTACTAGTTAAAAAACTCACACTACTTCACTTTAGGGACTGTTGATGTTGTTTAAAGAATTTTAGTTGTAAGTAAAGTGCCGACATCTGCAGCTAAATGTCTGGATAATTTTTTCAGTATTTAATAATTGTACCGAATGTATTAGAAAGTAGGATTGATTAGTCCGAATTGAGTCCAGTTTTTAACAAGCCGTAAATTGCAAATTGTTTTATATGGGAGAAATTGCAGCTCTACGACATGCCAATCCGACGTTTCCCATAAACACCAGGACTTGATAAAAGGAAAATATGAATAAAATGTAATTTATGGATTGATATTTGTATAATATTTGAAATTATGTCAAAACATCAAGTGAGGTGATATTTATTATGTTTCATTTATTCTTATTTACCTTTAGCAAAAAAATATTTAGAATAACTTACGAAGAATTATATCAACAAACCATTTCGAAATATCTACAGGCAACCTTGTCGTTGGTGAGCTCTGGTTTCTCTCCTATTTTCATCCACTCACAACAAGCACGACATCTAAACATGTCATTGCTGATCCGACAGACCTCCATCCCAATACACCGTCTATCTCCCCGGCAAAACTCAGTGCATTTCCTCAATGAAGCAGAAATAGTACCACCGTCGCCGGAAAACAAAACTTTATAGGCACTCGTAAGGGACCCAAATGATTTCAATCTGAATTGTCGCTGGTAATACGGCGTATTTAGTTCGGCTTTGGACAATAAAAGAACAATGAATAAATATGGGAAGGAAAACACTATTTTTCTCATAGTGGTAAAGATCTTTAGATTAAGTCCATCCAGATTATTTGAAATCATATGCAGTTGTAATTTCGACAGAAAACCAAGAAATTGACTTTCCATAAAATAGCCGGACTCGATATTATTGAAAATAAATTGAGCGCAAATTAGCTAGATCATTAATTATAACTTCGAAGAAAATTGATTACTGACTTAAACATTAAAAACGCATTAACGGATACATTAAGAACCCAAAATACCTATAGAGTGTTGAGTAAAAGGAAAGAAAAAATAAAGTTGTCCTTGGTTGTAATTTTTAAATAGAGAAATACGATAAAAATATTCAGTGTTTGTGCTAAGGTGATTGCATATATTGAGTGTTTTGTCAACTGAATATTGATTGGCAATTTATCATCACTGATGGATACCTTTGAATCTGATCCCGCAGCAACATAGAAATAATTGACGTATCTAAAAATCTCTCAACTGAAGAAAAATCAGCGCCAACTGTATACGTGTCATATGATAGAATCAATTTCAATTCTACTAACTTGGAATCTGTTCAGAATTAAATCAAAATGAATAATGTACCTTACTCATATCCCTTCATACGTGTAAAGAAGTTTAATATGGCATATATATGTTTACGTTTTTTTAAATCAAATTTTAAAGTGATTATTAAAACAAACAACAATTGTCGTTTGTGAGTGCCAAACTTTCGGATTTTTTTTTTGCTGAAACGTTATATAAATTAAGATAAATGCTCCCTATTTGAAATCTGATTACAGCCAGTTAGTTTATATGGAAGACTCCTTCAGAATTTCATTTTTCTTTACGATTCAGACAAAAATGGATTTAACTGACAGTTATAAAAAATACACTAGTTTATTTGATATGAAAAATGTACTAAAAAAACTAAAACCAACACTTGATAATGAAGATAATATCCCCTTTAATTGGTTTAGTATACAACCAATCTGTAGGGAATAAAATAATCATCTTAAAACGTAGTTACTGTTGAATTATTTTGATCATGTTAATAAATAGAACTATCAATCATTATACAATTGCATCCTATATACAATTAAAATCACCGATTTTCATCAAGAGAATACAACTTAGGAAAAAAAAATAATATCAAATGAACATGCTTCCTGCTGTACAATTTATAGAAGACTAAAAATTGACATTGGTTTCAATTGTCGTTTGGGAATAATTTTAAACAAAAACATTTAAATGTTTAATAGATCTTCTTTTATTTTCTTCACACGAATTCAATATTGTGTGAAAACACAGGAAGAGCAGTGTTTTTCAATGACACATGTCGAGTGTTTAAAATAAACTACTCATGTTTGATAAAAAAATTTAAAAAAAAAACCACAATAACATATATTAGTAAGAATTTATTACAATTAAATTTTATATTTCTTTTGAAGAAAGTAAGCTTGTAATACACAGTTCGCAACATGAAACATACAAAATAATCAGCAATCTGAGCTGCATTGTCTAATGAGATATTTGTGAAATTGTTATTTGGTATCTAATTGTTATTTGGTATCTAATTGTTATTTAGTATCTAATTGTTATTTAGTATCTAAATGTTATTTAATATCTAATTGTTATTTAGTATCTAATTGTTATTTGGTATCTAATTGTTATTTAGTATCTAATTGTTATTTAGTATCTAAATGTTATTTAATATCTAATTGTTATTTAGTATCTAATTGTTATTTAATATCCAATTGTTATTTAGTATCTAATTGTTATTTAGTATCTAATTGACCAAAAAGAGTATGGTTTATGTTGTTTATAATCTTGTTGGAATAATAATAAATATTTTATTATATTTACATTTCCCAGTGTCTCTGTCTGTGATAACACAACGAACCGATTTTGTACTATACAGCCCAATAAATTCAAAAGACGTATTGTTGGGGGCGCAAGCGGGTTTGCATACTTAATTTTATAATATTTAATCGTACAACTACTGAAATTTATATAAATATAAGTAATAAGGAATCATTCTTTGAATATTATGAGGTGACAATTTCGGTTGGGGCGTGATCAAATTTAATTTAAAGCCCTTCGGGCTTTATCCTTAATCCTTAATTGAGGCCATGATTGAAGAAAAAAAATGCATCATTATTTCACTCAACAAAAATTGGTTTGCTATAAATTCCGTTGAAAAGTAATTATTTTCTTAAAAATAAATTAATCTCATTTTACATAAAGGTTTAGTTACATGCAGAGTAATCATAATAGTAGAGTTTTGCATTAAATGACATTAAAAAAACACAGCTCATATTGCTTGAATAAATACTGTTGATAAAGTATAATTTCTTTCTGCATAGACCTAAACTTTTCAAAAATTGATTTTCTACAGCATGCTATATGTATTTTACCATGCATCAATGATTCATTTGATTTTATGGCACGTTAAAGATAAAGTTTGAACTATTTTATTGATTCTACTTTAAAATAAAATAATTGGCATTCATGTGCTAATTAAAAATATCTACCATTTTTTAAAAAAATAAGCTTTATTCATAGATCACAGGTACAAGTCACAAATATAAAAATAAGCAAAACTAACAGGTGAGGGTGACCCTTGCAAACACATGTTTGGTACAACAAATCATAGTAAAAAGGTCAATAAATACTTAAGAAATACACCCCATCCCAGCAAAAAATAAAAGTGACATTTTTTTTTAATTCATTATTTTGTTAACATCGTTAATCGGTATACAAGATAAGGGTTTCATTAATCATCATTTTAATAGAAAATGGTTATTTAGAAAGTAAAATCATTTTTTTGTTGCCTGCAAAATAATATTTGCTTCGATCGCGTTTAAAAATCATCTGAGCGAGCGTTAGCGTATGATAAAAATAAAAAAAAACCACTTACTATTTAGCACTAACATTTGGACAACATAAAATTTGAATTGATTTACGTTTTGGAAAAAAAAGATATGTTCGTATGAAAATGTATTTTTATATCTTTAAAATGTAAATCAAAGAATACAGCCTAATTATGCTTAGGGTCTTCCCTTTTTAATAGAAGACCTTTGTGTTGTTCTATTGTTTCCTTTTCTTATTATTATTTCTTATTCATTGTTTCCGTACTGTTTTCACAGATCATTGGACGTGATCTGAATTTGTATGTTTTTACAATTTTTTATGACGTTACTTCTGGTTCTGATTTATCGCTGATCTTATAAAATGTTACGAACCATTTTGTGCACAGCTGATCTCGATAGGTAGATCATAGTTTAAAGTTGTGCACCATGTAGTTGTTTTACACCAGTGGCTCTATGGCACGAACATTGGGTATGAATTTTCAATCAAAATTAACATTGATCTGAGTGTATCCTTTCACCAATTGATATTTCGTTAACACATATATAACAATAGTGGCGGAAAAATAAAAGTTCCTTCCTATGAAATGAAGAAAAAATGGCTGGGCCCTTTATTTAGGGGCCAAAAGATTTGTAAACTTAATTACAAATAACTTAAAAACGATCAAAATTGTTGATAGTAACAATAACTATCCGAAGAAATCATTGCCACGCCCATTTATCACGTAATAAGGGATATTAACGTAGTACAAAACACCCGTGAAATTGATAATTTCAAATATTTTCCCCAAAACACAAAATAATGGCTTAATATTATGTAATAGTTAACTTTAATCCATTATCTTAAGAAAATAATATAAATCTTACCCATAAATTACTCGAGGCAGAAAAAATTCTAACAATGACTATACCATTTTACACTCCACTGAAAGGAGATTCAAGTGGTGGGTTTGAGGCGATATTGGCAAAAATTGTCAGGTCGTATTTCTTTTTTGAAATTTTACATATTTATAGATTGCATTCCAAATAACAAAAAATCAAAATGTCAGAAAAATTAAACTATAAGAAAATGTTTAGCTTATGTGTATTGTACTACCTTAAGTAGACTAAAACCCTTAAACTTTAATGTCCCGAGTGTTGAAAATGAAAAACACTTGGTTAAGGATTGTAAAATACATTAATGATCCTACACATTATCTGAAAGTGGTGGTGGAGGGGGGGGGGGGGAGGGGTCTGAATTTTCATCGGTATTGCATAGTATCGTTTCGAAAAATCGGACGTAAAACCTATTCGTAACTCGTCGCGAAATCGCATGTAGTTAATTTTATTTTTTATTTTTATGATAACTCTCGTGTCTTCTTAACGTTTGGACCGATTTCATTATTTTCAACAATGCCCTAAAAAAATACGAGTAGCCTTTTTGTTCATTTTTTCGATTTTCACAGTCGTTAGTAAATTGTGTAATTTTCAATAAAAACATTTGCCTCAGTATCACCTCTAAAATCGTTTAGTATCTTGTCATTAAAATCTCGGGAAAAGTGCAGCTTTAGTTGTGGATTTGTCAGTGCTTTTACATTTAACTTCTTGCCGTCACTAGACACAAAAACTAAACATCGTTTTTATAACTTGTTTATTTTTCTGTTAAAGTTTAAAGTAAAATTCTTCAAGCAAAACAACCAAAATTATTTTTGATCTGACGGAATTTACATTTTAAAAATTCTTTAAAATTGTTCGAATTGAGTAAATTTGAACTTCAAATAATTTAAAAACAGGTTATCGCGTGTATCGATGCTGCTTATAAAATTGTACTTCTGATGACACAATTTTCGTAAATATGATTCGAAATTTATATTTTGAAATAATTTAAACTCATTTTAGTCGGATTAAAAGGGCTTCAATTTAATTTCAAAACATTAAAACAAAGTTGCCCTTTTCATTTTGCTCTAATGACTTCTTTGTCGATTTGACTGGGTTAAATTTAATTTTTATTTTTTTAAAAATATTCATTTATATTTAGTTTAAATGTGTTCAAATAAATTTTAAAACATCATATTCAAGTCGTTTTTGCAATTCTGCGTCTGATGACAGGCCATTTGAAAAAAATATAGCTAAAGACATTTTAATCTACCTAAGTGCAATTAGGCAATACAGTAATATTTTAAAAAGTTAATGTTAAACTTGTTGAAAAACCCAGTAATCAGCTAACTTTTAAGAGTATACATAACATATACATCAGAAATCAAGTAAAAAAACCATTCACGAATCATGGCACATTTTACTGTTGGGAGTCGACAAAGACCTGGACCTCACAAACGTTGATATAGTCCGCCTCTCCAGGTTGACTGAGGATTTTCATTAGTACGTATCTACCTACAGCACCGGAAGCACAATACACCGCTATCCAGTCCCCTCGGTCTGCTGGTCCTTTGTAGAATCCACACGATGCTTCCGTTCCATTGTTTATTATGTTTACCTGGACATCATGCAGTCTTTCCCCTTACGAAATATATAACAATAATTCAATTTCATTCGTACATATTTTGTACAATTTTAAAGAATATTATTTTTCTACCACATAAGCAGTATATTTTAGCATTGACACCCCTATAGCGATGCCTTGTTTTCGTCTTTGGCAGATTTTTTTTTTGTCATTTAATATTTGCATACATTTACAATTTTTTAAATAGTCAATTGTATTTCCTACTCCATGGCAATGAATAGGAATACAGAAACACAAATAAAAAGTAAATAAAGACTCGGTTACTGTGGAATCACCATTGTCCGTGGGGGACCAATGTTCGTGTCTTTCGTGGGTACATCCCCACGAACGTATATACAAGCATTTGTATATTTAATATTTATAAGCTTTTCGGTGACGCTGTCTGCATTCATAAACAATATGTAGGCAATATTGGAGAGAAAATGGTAAATGGGCCTTTTTCAAATTAAAACATTCGCAAAATATATTGAATGTATGTAATATATAAATGATTTTATGTATAATAAATATAGATACGGTGGAACGAAAAGAACTGTTTGTGCTGAAATTGTTGTGGAATTAGTTGGATACTTTACCAATGGTTCCACACTTTGAATCAGCGACTTCACGAAAATAAATGACAAAGAACCCGCCGTTTACTTAAACCCGGAAAATTTGCCCAAAGAAAGTTTAAAATGTATACCACAGCAATCATATCTGTTGATGATGACGACTTTGGTGACGTCATACATGGCTTGTAGGTCTATTTTAAGCCAAGGTTGGAACTCGTGTTTTGTGTGTGCAAGTAAGATGTTGGGATATCTACAATCGATTATGTTGTCTACAGCACGAGAAGGTGGCTTTGTAGTTGAACTCAAAGAAACAGGCTTTGATACAGCAACTGTAAATAATTATATAGTTAAGAAAAAAGTGTTTCTAAGTCTAATATTTTTGAAAGCTATGCGTGTTTTTTTTTTTATTTTACAACATTCATGCATTGAAATTGAAAAAAAAATAAGAAATAAAAAGATCAATACAAGGTCATTGTGATTGTAAAATAATATTTATGATATTTAAATTGGAAATTAATTTTTTCTCTAACTTGAACGCCTAAAAACATGGTTACAAGTTATTTTAAAACAAACAGCGATATAGATAAGGTTTTATCAACAAAACAAACGTCAATTGAAACACTACAACATTTTTCTTACTGTTCACTGTCTCGACTTCCTGAAAGATTAGATAACAAACCTTTTAAATTTTAAAACTGCTTAGAAAAAAACATCATTTTCCCGAAAACAGTATATTCAGTTTCAATTGTGTATTTTAATCATATGCGAATTATTGTAAAACACAAAAACAAAAAACCCGGAAATTAAGAGAATATTAAAAATCCTGTCCTTTGTTACACATGCATCAATCAATTGCGGGTTTCTTTTCATAATTTATTCAAAATAGAATTGAAAATATTCTTTTTCATGGAAACGAGAACGATTTGTTGTTTGTAAATATAGTCGATTACAAACCATAACAGATACATTTACTTTGGATATGTTGTTGCATTGATATAAATCGGTCTTGAAATAATCAATACGGAATAAACCAAACAAACACTAAGATCCATTGGAATGATATCAAGTATTGTTGATATACACAGTTGGATTAACATTGAGAGGTTTAACATTGAAAAGAAAACCACCATGGTTTTCAAACGGATTTGATAAAAAAAAAAACACTAAAGCCAAATTCGCATGATTTGGCCCTGTAAATCTGTGAAAATTAAACTTCGTTCATTTGAAGCACTTTTTTTTGTAAACACTTCTTTACAAATTTGTTTTTACATTTCTGCCTCGAAAAATTTTCCGGGAAACATCACGGACGCTTTTATAAGTGCTAAAACCGGATGCGATATGGCAAAATCGGCCATTTTTTTTTTTTTTTACAGATATGCTCAACTATTTGTGTTCATTTCATATGGGTGCCAACCTTAAACCAAAATAAGATTTAGTACACAGATAAACTGAGGAATACCGAATAATAATTAATCGGTTATATAACGTAGATGTAAATCTATAAATTAGCGTTATTCAATTTGTCTGCTTACCTGACGGCAGTTATGTAAGCATTGAATCATTATTTTTTTAAAGATATAGTCTCATAACTGCAGCGGTGTGTGCAAACAAATTGATTAACGCGCGTTATGTTATGTTAGATTTATCGAAATATGCTCAAATATTGGTTATAGTTTGAAGAATTGTAGAAGTTGTGGAAATATTTTGTTATTGGAGAGGTTTAGCAGACCAACGGGTACGCCTACTTGTATGTGTAGGTTACAAATTGAGAATTGTATGTGTTAATTTTATTGAACATCATTTTTTATATATGTATATTTATATTTATCACATATGAATAAAATAACAGTCATCGCATGTTTTGGAGGAAGAGATACGTATATTAACAACGTACACGTTGGTTTGGTAAACCTCTGTATTAATTTTGGTGTACGTGTATAAATGTATGTGTTTCTTTCTGTTACATCATATCAATATGAACAGCAAACTTTTTATGGATAAATTATTCAGATTATCTGATATTGCTTGATTTCAAAAAATGAAATTCGGGACCTTACAAATTTTATCAATCTTTAGCAACCACTGTTGATGTTATTGTTTTCAACAGTGTACCAAGAATAAACTTAGAGGTATGTTGCACACTCTTTACAGTCACTTATTTTTTAAATCATTATTTGATGGGTAACTGAACAATACAAGGGAATTAGAAATATCTGGTTGAACGAGCTTAAAAGCATACATTTTTCACTCATATTTCCCTCTGTATGAATATAAAAAAGAATTTTGGAGACAATCTAAGTGTTGATTTAAATGCCTTATGTTTAGAAATACAGTGTTTATTTTCTTTCATTCTGAAGTTAAGTACAACAATACTTTTTTTTGGCAGAGGGTATACACGGTGTAATAAATATGAGCTTCAATATTTTTGCGTATGTTTGGTCATCGAAGCGGTCACGGTTCAGTAGCTATAGTCTGAAGTTTAAAGCTGAGTCACCATCACAAAGGTATATATAAACCCTTCGATTTCGTTACACCCAATTGCACACCCGAAACTCGTGGCTGACGTGTAGTATTCCTTTCGTGGTCTTTGGATTCAATGCATTAATTTCTTATTTTATGTGCATATTCTGTTTGAAATAATTCAATGCATTAATTTCTTATTTTATGTGAATATTCTGTTTGAAATAATTACATTGACCTGTTTATTTGACCTAGCTTGAAAAAAGTGCGTAAAATTTGATAATTTCATCGCGACCGAGTGAAACAGCGAGACAAGATGTACGTCCACACAGATGAGACCTCTACAGCATTGTGATTTGCTTAAAATTCAGAGAACTCTTTTATTGCAATTCCCTGCACCAATTTAGAATGATTTACACGGGTTGTTACATTTAAAATTGATATTTTATAAAGAAAACACATTAATTTTTTGTTTTACTTAGAGTTTAGGGAATTCTTTCATTGCAATTCCCTGGCAGTGCATCAATTTTGATTGATTAACATAGAATGGTACATTATAAATGAATATTTTATATAGAAAAACATATGGGTTCTACTAAAAATTCTGATTTAGATTTAGATTTATTTACAAGGAATGGTACATTGTGAAATGAATATTTTAAACTTCTTTCTTTGAAATCATCATCCTTCATCGATTGTGATTTATATTGATTAATTTTTTTTTTCACGGACTGGTACATTTTAAATTGATATTTTATATAGATGTTTACAGGCAATTTATGCGTGCAATCAAACGTAGCTGTGCTATTAAGTTATCCCTAAATTGTCTGACATTCCAGTTATCATTCAGTTAGATGGATAACACAGGTTCATCCTGTCATCATGACTTGATTTTTAACAACATTTAACATAATGATATCAACCAAGACGAACCGGAAAAGAATGAACGGGAACGGAAAGGAATGACGACAACCATAGATCTAACAATTTCTTATTGTAAATGCATGTGCTTTAGACTCCAAGAAATAAGAATACTCCCCCGATACATATTTATAACATTTTGCAATATTACATTTTGCTCAACGAAAACATGATAACACAAAATGTAATTATTACTTATGATCACTCAAAACCTGCCAAAATGTATCATGATAACAACGAATAATACACCAGTAATGAAGACCTTACCGATACTGGTACTGTGCCAGTATATCTTATGTATAACAAATTAGACACAGTTTAAATGTTTGCTTCCTTATATCACCTTATATCATCTTCCTTTCTATCAAGTTATAATATGATACGAATCATAGAGGACTTTGTTCTTTTTCTAGTGCCATATAAAAATACTCGAGGGCCATTCATCACCTATACTATTAAGTGAAAATATTGCAAACATTAAATCAAATATGTATTTTTTAATTAATAAATATTCTATAATTTATTTATGTACTCTATACAGTACCATATAAGTCAACTATTATTATAGCATTGATCAAGTTGCTAGGGCCCTGTACTGTACATGCTATTAATTAAGACACATTAGTGCGTAACTAACGTATATAATACAATTATTTTTATAATTTTCATTGGTTGTAAGAAAATCCCGTGACATATTCAGTCCCTGGACAATGAATCTTTACCGTCAACTGACCTTGATCGTCTGCCTTCTATGCTTAGGAAATCTGGTCGTCTGAGTTTAGCTAATGGAGAGGTAAAGCACTTGAACGTGTACGTCTACGGGTACGTGTGAAGCTACAAGTATGTTCACAAGTACACGTACCGACATTTGGGTAATGTTTAATAAACTGTACGTGTACGCGTACGTGTTAAACAATAAGTTTCAACATTTTCAACATGTTCAGCTTACTCTCAAAACATTAAATTAGTATTTTTCTGCGCGTGCTTAATAAGATTGACATTGTTTTGTATCTGATATTAGTCTTTGGTAAGAGTTTAAAAAGAAAAAACACTCAACATGGCCAAAATGATCATAGAGAAAACAGCCAGTGCCGTTGGAATAATTGGGTCTGCGTTGTTTCTGCGACACATTGTACCCACTTTAAATTTGGTGTTAATTTGTCCTCGACATTGTTTTAAATATTAAACAATACAAAGGAAACGTTATGTTGATATGATTTTTCTCTTCCACAAGTGTAACGTCATTTCCCTCGGCAACTTAAAACAATCCAAAAGCTCTGAGCGAAATTCAACGAAACCGGAAGTGTTTGTGATATTTACCAAAGGTCAAGGTCTCGGGTCACAACTAGAGATCAAGGTCAATGCAGAACTATGCCACCAGAATACAGATTAACTATATTAATTGTTATTTACATATATTACAACGTAATTAAGAAAAGGTGTATGTAAAATAAGTTACATCTCAAAACAATGAATTATAATATTTCTAAGTATTTTTCTCAAATAAATAATTACAATATGTAATACCAAGAAGCGGATCTTGTGGGGTGCCTTTAAATAATATATTAATAAAGTGCTGTCAGATACGGTGCACTATACAATGTACACCCCTCCTCGTTTGATAATATAATCCTTATGCAGTTATATGCAATTGTAAATGTTACAAGTTGTAACAATAAAGTGCATACAGAACAAACCGAAAAAAGATTGTAATTTTTTTAGTCAGTTGCAACAAAAAAGAATGAAACGTTATTTTGTTCAAAATCTCAAAATTTAGACAAGTATGTTTCGATCGATCGATCGATCGATCGAGAGAGAGAGAGAGAGAGAGAGAGAGAGAGAGAGAGAGAGAGAGAGAGAGAGAGAGAGAGTTGCAAACCAGCTTCATATTTATAAATGTCGTGATGACGTCAAAATATCATTGCACACACTATATTTAGAGGCTGGTAAAAATAGAACGAATAGATAACGACCAAAAGTAAATTACTTTAGAAAGCAAATATTGTGACTTTCAATCCCATAAAAGATGACAAATTTTTGTGACAGGGCCGATTTCCATAGTTTCTGGCTGTAGTCCTTTATTTTTAATCTAGGTATTTAAGTAATATTTTAAATCTATTCTTGAACTCTCAGCTGCTATAGAAATATTTTTAAGAACTTAGCAACAAAACATGTTTATTTTAAAATGAAAATGAAAAATATATAGACATGATACATATAATAGTTAGCTGAGTAACCTAGATCAGTTAGCTGAGTAAAGTAAAACGATATATATATATATATATATATATATATATATATATATATATATACACACACACACACACACACACACACACACACACACACACACACACACACACACACACACACATATATATATATACACACAGACAACTGACAGACGATCGTTTCTACAAGAAACTGGACTCTGATCCAACCGAAGTTTTTTCAGCTCTCATCACTGACACCATGGACGAATTGAATGATAATGATAAAATTGGTGATAATGTTTATGAAACGCTTCGCGCAACCAACTGTAGACCGGGTCAATTTTATCTGCCTTCAAAAATCCACAAGGAAGGAATGCCTGGGCGCCCTATAGTTAGTGCCATTGGTCATCCCACAGAGAAAATATCTGAATTGATAGACTTACATCTCCGTCCACATGTAGAAGATTTGCCATCATACCTCAAGGACACTACAGATTACCTGAATAAAACACCTTCCTCTGGCCTGCCAGACCATACTCTTCTCGATCGTTACAATGGGCGTCACGTCCTTGTACACGAATATTCCTCACGATGAAGGTATCGAGGCATGCAGGGAGGTATGGGACAGTAGAACGATTCAGCATCCGTCAACCGAATCTCTACTCAAGCTCCTTGAACATGTTCTCAAACTGAACAATTTCATGTTTAATGGCGAACATTACATACAAATAAGTGGTACAGCTATGGGCACCAAAATGGTTCCCTCTTACGCCGATATATTTATGGGAAGATTGGAACGCAACTTGCTTCTTAGAGCTCTTTTCAAACCTTTGTGCTAGTTGCAGTTCATAGACGATATTGAGATGAAATGGGTTGAAATCGACTGCCTAAATGACTTCATTACCTTTGCCAACTCCTTCCACAATTCGACTAAATTTACAGTGAACATATCTAGTTCCAAAAATGTATTTTTGGATACTACATCATCCCTGAAAGATGGTGAAATAAAATTCAATCTCCATACGAAACCCACTGGTTCTCACCTTTATCTCATTGTGATGAAATGGGTTGAAAACCGAGACTGCCTAAATGACTTCATTACCTTTGCCAACTCCTTCCACAATTCGACTAAATTCACAGTGAACATATCTAGTTCCAAAAATGTATTTTTGGATACTACATCAACCCTGAAAGATGGTGAAATAAAATTCAATCTCCATACGAAACCCACTGGTTCTCACCTTTATCTCAAGCCATCGAGTTGCCATCATCCCTATACTTTTAGAGGAATTCCTAAAGGATTAACAACCCAAATCAGGCGGATCTGTTCACCTAATGAAATCTTTGAAGAACAGAGCAGAATATTAAAATCCCATCTGTGTAATCGAGGCTATAAAGCCCACACAGTGCAATCTGCAATTTATGAGATTATTACAAAAGACAGGAAAGCCCTTTTGCAATACAAACATACAAAAGCAGGGTTCCACTTGTCACTACCTATCACCCCGTCCCTAAGAACCTCAACGGCATCCTTAGAAATAATCTGCCCATTCTTTACACTAACGAAAGAATGGCCGATCTTTTCAAGGATCCGCCAATGGCTGCGTTTAAACGACCGAGGAACTTAAAGGACATGGTAGTGAGGGCGAGATTAGACAACCCGTTGCCAAATGGTGGTTTTAAAACATGTTCCGATGCCAGATGCTTTTTTGCAAGCACAGCACCAACGCGGACAGTTTTAAAAGCCCCATCACGGGTCGCACCTACAAGATATTTGGCAACACGTCTTGCCACACAGACAACTGCATCTATCTCATCAGTTGCAAAGTTTGCTCTAAGCAATACGTTGGTGAAACAGGTGACATCTGCAGAAGGATCAGTAACCATCGCTCTACCATAAAGACCAAAAAAATCAAGGAGCCCGCCGGGGAACATTTTAATACGAGTGGCTACAAATGGGAAGACATGACAGTATTAGTTATTGACCATAATACTCATTGGACAGACGCGGAAAGGAAAAGCAAGGAAAAGTTCTGGATGTACAGACTCAAATCATTCAGACCTGATGGCATGAACAAACAAATGGACGTCACTCAAATGAACGTCTCATTGCCTTACATCACCTGACACCCATATAGTAATTTTATCAAATCTGTCAACTGCGCCTCTTTCAGTTATTTGTTTCCTTTACTACCTTTTATTTGTTAATAACTATTTTTATAATTTCTTTATTTTTAATTTTTTATTTATTTTTTCTCTTTTTAATCAAACTCTTACCAATTATAAACTTAATTGAAAAATTCGGGTCTAAATCATAAGTGCCGTACGAGTTAACAACGGGGGTTCAAATTTTCATTTATTAACTCGGACGTCAATTTCAATTAGCTAATTAACTCAATCAGGCGTGAAGTTGGCAGTCGATTAATTACTTGAGAGCGATCGGCTGCATTGTCAACACCTTCTTTAAGAATGTGAACTAAAACTGTTTATAATGTAGCTGTTCTTTTTTATAGTTTCTTTAGTAGTTTTAGAAGTAGCGCTAGATTTTGTTTTCTTTGTTTTTACCCATGTAATTTATTTGTTTTGTCCTGAAGAAGGGACTGGTTGTATCGAAAATTTGACAATATCAATTGTTCGTGTCGTTAGCCATTTTTAGTGCTTTATATATATATATATATATATATATATATATATATATATATATATATATATATATATATATACAATTAGTAAATTGGTATTTCCTTGTCTAATTTATGCATATGTACTTTTCACACAATAAACGAGGTAACAAAATTTGAAGAATTATCGCAAACATACCATTTCGTAATATTTACAGGCGACCATCTCGTTGATGAGCTCCGCTTTCTCTCCTAGTTTCATCCACTCACAACAAGCTCGACATCTATACAGATCCTCACGGATTTGACAGACCTCCATTCCAATACACCTTCGGTCTCCCCAGCAAAAGTCAGTGCATTCCTTCATTGCTGCAGGAAAACTCCCTCCGTCGCCGGAAAACAAAACTTTGTAGGCACTCGTCAGGGAACCAAATGATTTTAATCTAAATTGTCGATTGTAACACTGCTTATTTACCTCGGCTTTCGATAATAAAATAGTAAATAATATATAAAAAAAGGATAACGATTTTTTTCTCATATTGAAACAAATCTATAATCTTTAGATTAAGATCATCCAGTGTATTTGAAATAGTTTCGACAGAATACAAATTCTTTCAACGACCTTCCAAATCTGATAAGAACATTCAAATATGAATGCTGTTGAAAAAAATAGAAATTCCATGCATTTTTATTATATATATATATATGTTTGCACTCGATATCGTTAGAGGATCCTTGCATCAATTCCTTAGATCTGTAATAAAAACTTTGAAGGAACCCAATTAATCGAAAAGACATAAAAAATGCATTTCAGAAGTTTGATATACCTGCAAAAATCCAATGTTCAAGTGATGCATGATAGAATCAGTCTAGATTCAAACAAATCAAAACTCAAAGAGAATATTAGCTTCAATTTTAAACTTGTCACCTCTGAAATCAAAGATTATAAAATGTGTCAAAGTCATGATTATATATTTGTACTAAACAAAATCACATAACCATATAACAAGAAATAAATTGACGCAAGCAAACGGACGCAAACCATTAGTTTTATTTAATAAAAAACACTTATTTTTGAAATCGACAAGATTGATTACGTCGTTGCATTAAATGGAAAATTCTTTCACAGACACAGGGACAAAGTAGTGTCTGCTTTATATATATATATATAATAAGGAATCATTCTTTGAGAATTATGAGGTGATGATTTCGGTCGGTGCGTGATCAAATCCAATAAAGCCCGAAGGGCTTTATGATAAATTTAAATATTTAAATATAAATAAGCAAACCCCGCTGGCGCCCCAATTTGAAGTTATTGGATTGTATAGTACAAAATCGATACATAGAGTTATCACAGGCAAAGGCACTGAAAAATGTATATATATATATATATATATATATATATATATATATATATATATATATATATATATATATATATATATATATATATTTATCTGTGTGTGTGTGTGTGTGTGTGTGTGTGTGTGTGTGTGCTTTATATATTTATATATATGACATCTGAATGCGATGACTCGTTACGTTTGTTTATAAAAGTTTTAAACGAAGAGAATGTGTATTCTAGAATTGTAATGTAAGCTGCTTCTGTAAAAACTGTATTTTATGAGTTATCACATTGTAACAAAGCTAACAATAAAAATGCAAAGCACCTTACTCCATTAAGATTCCACATACAACTAAAAATTATTGGATATATTTCATAACAAAGTGACTAACAAAGAATTATTACTATATTCCAGGTATTATGAGCTACGTCTGTAAAAATTAAAGGTTATTAAAGGTACATATGCCGTTTTAAATGCAAATTTAAAAAAAAAAGAAAGAAATGTTTTTATTTTTCCATCAAGTTACAAAAGTTATAAACTTTCTGCTAATCAAAACAAATCAAAACAAATCAAAAGGTTTAAATCAAACGCATCTAAAAGTATTGAATATAAATTCGAATTAATTTATTTACTGACTGGGTCGGTCAATAAACGCCCAACTTTGAAATATTCATTAGCACATGATTTGACAATCTAAATTTAGAACGTACACAAGGTGTCGACGCGAAAACGTGGTCGATCCGTTGGCAGTGGAATAACGCGTTCGTAGAGCAAGGAATGGAAAGGAAAAAACCAGTTTGACAGAGAACGTTGTAAAATGAGAATCTATATTGGATACCACTTTGAGAGGTGGACACATGTTGGAAACATCATGTTTAACTATGACTTGCCGGCTTCTTGCTATAAACAGGTGGGTCATACAGCGGTGTGTTTTCTTTGTTTAATAAGATATTTACTCATAAAGGAAAAAAAGCTTATGTCCATGGTACGATATTCATCGTCTGAATATGATAAAACTTGTATAGCTATCACTTGATTTCTTAAAATCTATAAATTGTATATGTTTTGAGTCGAGGGACCCAGAAGGGATAGTTTTGGCGTTCTATTTAATAATTATATATGTTGTCAAATGTATGAAAATAATGGTCTATTGCAAAAGAGCTCTCATCGATTGTCATCGACACCGATACGCAACCATCCTCATTAAATGCAGATGATAATATCTGATATTTTTTCTGTTAAAAGCACACAAACCTGTTCATATGAATTCAAACAAATGTAAACAAACCTGTCGTATTACCTCGTTCTGCAAGCTGCTTTTCTGAATTACTATTCCCCCGCACATGCGCAAATCAACCTCAAACGTTAATCGTTCATGAATATGCATTTGTAAATCGCCATTTTTCATTTTTAAATTATGGCTAGTACCTCGTGAATATTTATCAAAAAATTGCAAAATGTTCTAGAAACTTCTTTTTCATACATCTAGCCATGCTGACAAAATTTGGGTCTGGTTTTCAACATTACAAAAATGCCGTTAAAAACGGCATATACACCTTTAAATGAAATTATATGATATATTACATCACAATAACGCTAGCAATGCAATTGCACCTAAATCTATTGAAACTATTGAAAGTTTTGAAAATCATTATCTCTGATGAAAAACACCGAAATGTTTTTATGATGTGATAAATGACGGTAAGACATGCATGGCGTAAATTAAAACACGTTTATAATACTTTAACTTAATATATGATTCCAAACACAATTACGATTAGCCCGTTTTCAAGAAATAAGTTTCTTATTTTGGTTAAATTTTATTTGTGTTGAAAAACTTATTTAAAAATGCATACAAAAACCAACACATTATATTAGTTATACATTTTCCTTTCTTAATAAATAACATGTTTATAATATACAATTATTGACTGGGGTTGAGAGCAACATAACTTATATTAGCTCCTGATGGACAAAATATTACTCGACGTGAAGAGGAAGAAAATATATTTGTCCCTAGGGCTAACATAATCAATATTTGTTTCTGTGCTGTCTATAGTTTTATTCTAAAATTCATGAGAAGTATTTTTGTACAAGCTAACTACTCTGAGTTTAGTATAAACATCTTTGGTACAAGTTAACTTTTTAGTTCTGGTCAAGCACTCACTACCTGTCAGCCTTACTGACCAGTGCGGTCACACTTTGTCAATCTTCTTCCATCCTGTTAGATGCGTGCCTCAAACCACTATGTAAGTCTTTTTTAAAGTAGTAATTGCTTTAATTTGTCAGTATTGAATCATATTTTTGAAGTATAATTACAGATGGAAATTTATTATACAGATAAAACATTCTTAAAAGTATGGCACGCCATTATGGTCTTTGAAATAATTTACATATTTTTTCTATGGTATAAAGTAATGGTTTTACATTTTCCTATTTTGTAAATTGTTATTTCTATTTGTTGTAGTTTTTACCAATCTTTTGGACGACGGCAACGTGTACCACACAATAAAGTATGAAACCGTGTGACTTTTGTTAAACGTGTTGTGCATGGTTATGTATCTGTCTGCACCAGGCAGAATAGTAAAAAATAGTGGATTCGTTTGGCATGTCTGCTACGGATAAACGGATACGGAAACTCACACCCAAAGGCATTGTCCTGTTCAACAAACAGTGTGAAAAGCTAAAAAATAAAACGGATGAAACCTGGGCGGAAGTAGAGGATGCTCTTGTAACATCTGGCACATGCCCAAAGGACTTCAAAAAAATAAGAGAAGTAGAGCGTTTAATATCTGTGAAATTCAAAGAATTCTGTATCTCTAGTGAAGACTATAAGAAATATCTACTGTCTCAAAATACAGAGGAGGCATTCAACTTGTTAACGGAATTAGATGTTTCAATGAACAAATGTTTTTCAATTGTAAAAAGAACAAGTGATGAGTTGAAGGAAACAAAATTCAAACTCCTTGAAACACTAAGTCATGTATCGTCTCATGTATCAAGTTTTCAAAGAGCTAAAGCGCAAGCGGAAAGAACAAAACTAGAACTGATCAAGAAAGAAGGTGAGCTTTTAAAACAAAAAACTGATATCGAAGCAAAAATTAGTATTGTTAGACAGGAGAAAGAAATCATCTCAGCAGAAGCAGACTTCACAGAAGAAGAAAAGATTGATCTTCCAATCTACTCAAGGGAACAGATGACGAGTGCATTTATCCTCAATCACGATCAAAACCCAACAAAATCAACCATATTTTGAACAAAATCCACCAATCAATGTACAAAATCCAGAGGCGGATGACCGACTTCCGGGATACCAAAATACAGTCAATGAAGGTTGTGTTCCTTCAATTCATCAAATGCATCAATTTTGTGATCCTTCTAATTCAGTGAATCCAGTTTGTACTACCTCGATTTCAGTGCCTCTCGTCTGTGCTTCTCAAAATTCAGTGATTCAAGGATGTGCTCCTTTAAATTCAGTGTCTCAAGTGAGTGTTCCTTCAAATTCAGTGCCTCGGGTGTGTGTTCCAAATTCAGTTGATCAACGGAGTGCTCCATTGAATGCAGCGTCTCAAGTGTTCATTCCATCAAATTCGGTGCTTCAAGTTTGTGTTACAACAAATTCATTGCCTCATAGGATTACTGCTCCAAATCTAGTACCACAACGGGCCGTCAACACTTCGACAATGGCCGTCTTTTCAAAGTTTTTGCTACGCAAGGATTTTCTACTCACAAGATTTAACAATTTTGATGATCGTCCAGAAAATATCAATTCTTGGAGTTCTTCATTCCGGAGTGTTATACTAGAACTTGGTGTCACAGAGTTTGAAGAAATGGATTTACTTGTGAAATGGTTGGGCCCAGAGTCGTCAAAGTTTGCACGTACACTTCGCTCCGCAAACACCCACAATCCTAGTCTAGGTGTAAAACGTATTTGGGATAGACTGAACGACAAATATGGGAGACCTGAGATGGTGGAACATGCTCTTAAGCAGAAACTACACTTGTTCCCAACCCTCACAAATAAAGATCACACCAAATTGTACGATCTCGTGGACATACTCACCGAAATTGAATCGGCGATGACTAATCCAAAATACGAAATTTGTTTGAGCTACTTCAATACATCTACTGGAGTACTACCAATAGTTGCCAAACTACCCTCATCTCTACAAGACAAGTGGACCTCTCAAGCTGCTGGATATAAAAAACGGAATGATGTAGCATTCCCTCCATTTTCCTTTTTTGTCGATTTCATCCGTGAAATGTGTGAAATCCGTAATGATCCTGGACTTGTATGTCAACAGTCCACAAACACAAACATGGCATACAGCAAAACTAGACCTACTAGTGCAGTCACTTCTCTTAAAGTTGAAATTGTATCATCAACTCCGTCAACACGTTGTCCAATACACAATGCTGGACATTCACTGAACGAATGCCGTGGCTTCAAAAAAAAAATCACTACGTGAGCGTCAAAACATTCTACGTGATAAGAAATTATGTTTCCGGTGTTGTGCCTCACAAAGTCATGTGTCCAAAAATTGTACAGCGGACATTAAATGTGATATTTGTGGTAATTCTTATCATGTCACAGCGATGCACATTGATCGTCGTCCTTCAAAACCCGAATCCCCTACCCCAGTCTCAACAGTGAAAACGGCCTTAAGCAATGGCGGGGAGTATGTAGAAGGAAAACTTGGTAGTCGTTCATGCAGGAAGATCGTTTTAGTAGACATGTTTTGTCCATCAAATCCTGCGAAAGTTACCCGTGTTTATGCAACTATCGATGACCAGAGCAACCGGACGTTAATGTCCCCTTATTTAATAGATCGACTCGGCGTTACAGGAGAATGTAAACCCTACACTCTTACGTCATGCTCTGGTGTAACGACAGTCGCAGGACGCCGTGTGAACGGATTATGTGTCAAAGCCTTGGATGGTACAACTACATACAACTTACCGGAAGTCATTGAATGTGATTCTTTTCCAAGTGAACATCTTGAAATACCTACTCCCAAAGTCGCTCAATCACAACCGCATCTACAATGCATCGCACCTTTTATACCACCCCTAGATCGCAGTGTGGATGTTGAACTGCTTATAAGACGTGACTTACCTGATGTATATCATGTGCGCGTCCAAATTACTGGCAGCCAAGGTCAACCCTTTGCTCAACGTCTTCCACTAGGATGGGTCGTCATTGGTGAAGTTTGTATTGGTAAAGTTCATTCTTCAAAGGAAGTGAATGTAAACAAAACGCATATTCTTAATGACGGGAGGTGCACCACCTTTCCACAACAATATCAATGTCAAGGACAATGATGATGACATATTCCTTCGAACACCATTTGACACCAAGATTGGACCTTCTGTTGAAGACCGCAAGTTTATAGCTCTTATGGAAGCAGAGTTCCACAAAGACACTGATGGTTATTGGTCCGCACCATTACCTTTCAAGGAGTCAAAACCAGTGATGCCTAACAATTATTCACAGGCCTGGAAACGTGCTTTGATCCTCAACACAAGTTTAAAGAAAGATCACCACAAACGACAACACTTTGCATTCATGTCAAACGTCTTAGCTAGTGGGGCAGCAGAAGTTGCTCCTTCCGACATACCTGGGGAATGCTGGTATTTACCCCTTTTTGGGGTGTACAATTCGAAAAAACCGGATCAAATCCGAGGAGTATTCGACTCGTCGGCAGTGTTTCAAGACGTTTCATTGAACAGTGTGTTAATGTCTGGACCAGAATTAACAAACAACCTTGTTGGAATCCTCATGCGTTTCCGTGAAAATGCAATAGCTATTAGTGGTGACATTCAGCAAATGTTTTATGCATTTCGCGTTCATGGGGAACATCGTGATTACCTCAGATTCCTTTGGTATAAGGATAATGACTTTGAAAAATCTTTCATACAATACCGAATGAAAGCTCACGTTTTCGGAAACACACCATCTTCAGCTGTTGCCTCTTATGGACTTCGAAAAGCATCATCTGTTGGTGACGATGATGTTCTTAAATTTGTTTACAACAACTTTTACGTAGATGATGGACTGACGTCTCTTGCTACAGAATCAGAAGCAATCAACCTGATGAGAAAAACACAAGCAACACTGAAAAACAACGGAAACATTCGTCTCCACAAAATCGCTTCAAACAGTGTGAATGTGATAAAATCATTTCCTTTAGATGACCTAGGAAGCGAATTGAAGGAACTAAATCATTGTGCAGACATATGTAACTTACCTGTACAACACAGTTTAGGAATGCTGTGGAACTTGAACTGTGATACGTTTGTGTTCAAAATCTCCAATGCTGAAAAACCTTCTAACCTAGGCCTTCTATCGACAATGAACAGTATCTTTGATCCGATGGGATTTATTTCTCCAGTCACTACCAGTAGAAAAATTCTACACCGTGAACTAATATCTCCTGGATGTCACTGGGATGAACCACTTACGGAGGAATATTTGAGAAGATGGCGAATCTGGATTGATTCATTACAATTTGTTAATAACTTCGGAGTTCCCCGAATGATTGTAGCCACGTCGATATCTTTGGCACGTCACGTGGATGTTCATGTCTTTTCAGACGCATCAGAACATGCGATAGCTGCAGTGGCATATCTTCAAGTGACAGACGAATTTGGAGAAACTTCTGTTGGATTTCTGATGGGAAAATCTAAACTGGCACCTCTAAAAGGTCACACAATACCGAGACTCGAACTGTGCGCAGCAGTTCTTGCCACAGATTTATGAGAAGCAGTTTGTGACTACTTGAAGATTCCTCAAGATCGATTTCATTACTATACTGACAGTAGAATCGTCTTGGGTTACATTTGTAACAGAACCCGTAGATTTTTTGTGTATGTTACAAACCGTGTGGAAAAAAATCACAAAGTCTCGTCTCCGTCTCAGTGGTCTTACGTCTCAACTGACAAAAATCCAGCTGATGTTGCAACAAACTATTCACATACAGCAATTACCACATCTCTACAGCGCTGGATAACTGGACCCCAATGGTTGAAAAATTCTTTGGATATGATCAAAACTGTTTATCCTCTCATCAATTCTGAAACTGAAAGAAATCCGCCAAGATGTTACTTCTAGCAAAACTCAAATTACAACTGAGATCGTCTTGGACTCCCGTCGTTTTGCTAGATTCTCGACCTGGAAAAATCTCGTTGTGGCCTTTAAGACTTTTAAACGTTTTGTCAGAGATAAATTTCAAGTGAGCAGTAAAAGTGAAGACGAACCAGATATCTACAGAGAAACCGAAATGTTCATCATTAAACAAATTCAACAGGAGTCGTACAGTAAGGAAATAGAAAACCTGAATAAAGGCCAACCAATTCCAAAAAACAGCAAAGTGTCGCGACTTGACCCATTCCTTGATTCATTCGGAGTTTTGCGTGTTGGAGGGAGACTTAAATTAAGTCAAGAGTTATCTCTGGGAGAGAAGAACCCAATCCTCATTCCAAATCAAAACTACATTGCAAAACTTCTTGTACTCCACTTCCATGAAGTTATTCGTCATCAAGGACGCCATCTAACCGCCGGGGCCATAAGAGCAGCAGGATATTGGATAACGGGCTGTAAAAGACTTGTATATTCCATTCTATCCGATTGTGTAAAGTGTCGTCGACTTCGTGGCAGCCTTGCTTCTCAAAAGATGGCAGACCTACGTGAGGAACAACTAACCCCTTGTCCTCCATTTACTTACGTTGGTGTCGACTGTTTTGGACCTTGGGATGTTGTCACACGTCGAACACGTTGTGGTTCTGCGAACTCTAAACGATGGGCTGTATTGTTTGCATGTTTATCATGCCGTGGTGTCCACATAGAAGTAATCGAGGAGATGACTACTTCATCATTTATCAACGCTTTACGTCGCTTTACATCTATCAGAGGAAAAGTGAAGGAGTTTTATTCAGACAGAGGGACAAATTTCATAGGTGGAACTCGTGAACTTGGAATAAATGCTGTTTTTGTTGAAGACCCCTTGATAAAATCCTTTTTACAGTTGCAAGGAGCAGTTTGGAAATTTAACACTCCGTTCTCTTCTCACATGGGAGGCGCTTGGGAGCGCTTAATTGGCGTTATAAGACGGATCATTGATTCAATCTTATTGGATTCTAAGCACACAAGAATTACCCATGAAGTCCTTAGCACATTCATGGCTGAAGCGACAGCGATAGTCAACGCCCGTCCACTGGTACCAGTATCCACAGACCCCGAAGCTTGAATGTCCTTTCATCGTAGGACATTCACCTATCAATTACGATGCGACAAGCCGTCGCCTCGGATGAATATAATCATCGGACTTGGTCAGAAGAGATCAGTCCTCAACACACCACCAGTGAGGAAGGTTCCCCTCTGTAGAGACTCCCGACTTCTCCAGTGACTTAATAACGTTTGGAATGTGCCGTTATTTTGTTTAATCATTGACTTTGATTTGAAGAACAATTGTTTAATTTTGAGATATCTTTCATTACTGTTCTGCTTTCTAACACGTGTTAATCATAAAGATAATATTGACTTGATAATTTGCTTTATAACCTTATTAAAAGTATTTGAACTTTGTACTCTGTTTCCTTTTGTGCTGTGTTACACTATTTCATCTTCTTTTCAAAATTGATGGGCCAATTTCGATAAACTTGGCACAAAGCATTAATGGGTAAAGGGGATTCAAGTTTGTTCAAATGAAAGGCCGCACCCTTTTTAAAGGGGAAATAGTTTTGATTTATTTGAATTTTGTTCGTATTTTTAAAAAAATCTCCTTCTCAAAAACACTTCGGCCAGAAAAACTGAAACTTGGGTGAAAGCATCCTCAGGTAGTGTAAAATTCATGTTTGTTCAAATCATGATTCCCAGGGGTAGAGTGAGGCATCAAAAAGGGTTGAATTGTTACATAGGAATACAAAATCTTTAAAAATATTCTTAGAAACCATTTCGGCAAAAAAGCTGTAACATGTGTAGAAGCATCCTCAAGTAGTGTAGATTCAAGTTTGTTTGAATCATAATCATCAGGGGTAAAGTGGGGCGACTATCGGGGGAGGGGGTCGAACCTTTTACATGGGAATATATAGAGAAAAATCTTTCAAAAATCGCCTTAGAAACCATTTGGCCAAACAATCTGCAACTTGTGTGGAAGTAGCCTTATCTGTTGTGTAGATTCAGGTTTTTACAAATCCTGATCCCCGGGTCAGGGTGGGGCTTCAATGGAAGGTGTTGAATTTTTACATTAGAATTAAAAGAGAACAATCTTTAAAATTCTTATACTCAAAAACTTTAACAACAAAAGGAACCTAAAGTTTAACTTGAAAATCTGTTGGAGAAATATCTGAAAATCTTTGGAAATCAAGATATCCGTATACTCTACTAAGTTTTCTAGATATGTTGTATTTGATATCCCAAGGTCGGTCTAAAGCTTTTGTTGGCTATTGTTGTTCAGGTTAGCGACGTAGCCCCTGGGTCTCTTGTTTCTTATTAATTGAACAATTAAGTTTCTTTGAATTCATATGAACGATTCGCAAACGTTGTCCAAACATTTTGTTTTTTTGCGAAACTGTTTACGTTTGCTTAGCAACCGGCTCTTTCAATCTCAAACACAACGTATTTAATATGCAGAGTAATTACTCTGTATGGGGGATATAAAAGTTTCGGGAGGGCAATAGTCGATGATCCCGTCTTGGTATCGCTCCTTCAGGGTCTGCAGTCTCCTCTTGATGTTCGCGTACTTCTTTCTCGGTTGACGAATGGTTCCTCCTGCTTGTTTCTGGATCTGTAGAATTTCTTTGCCGTTCTGGAAGTCCTTAAAGATCTTGATGACAGATGTTTGGGTGCGCGTGTAGGGCAATCCTCTTCAGCTCCCCGCGCCATGCTTCTAAGTTGTTATTGGTCCGTGGTCCATTGGTTCCGAAGTGATTCCAAATAAGTCTGTCACCATTCACTCAATGTTCTGTCACATAGTCTGTAAAGGTCTCTGTCACTTCCGTCAGGTCGGCTTCATCGCGATCTTCCAGGGCTTGGAACCACACGTCTTCGATGCTGTCTAGAGGAACTAGGGGTAGGACGGCTGCTCTTCTTATCAGTTTCTTCACGTTGTCATCTTCTCTGTAGGGGATCTGTAAACCTGTGATCTGTGCCTTGCGCCAAACAGCCTGTGTGAAATTGAAGAAACATCCTTTGGTGGTGATTCCGGGGAAAACGTCTCTGATGGAGTTATGTACTGCAGTTTCGAAGTCGGCAAGGCCACTGGTGGGAGAGAACTGCAGGCCGATGTCGTTCATCTTGTCGGAAAGGAGAGTGAAGAGTCTTGTGTAGGTGGCCCGGTTCTTTCCTGGAAGAAGGGCATACACAACGGGCGTCATCTGGTCGTCAGTCATGATGTGAATGGTGAAGATCTGTTAGAACAGGCTGGGGCAGGTGTAGAAGGTTCCATCGCAGAAGAAGGTCTCGGAGGCAGCAAGGTCTTGAAGGTTGTCTGTTGTCGCAAACGCAAGTATCCTGTTGTACTGGAAGATGTCATATAGTAGAAGGAATGGTTGTCCCGTCTCTGTCTCTGTCTATTTCCCTTCCAGTCTGATGTCTGCTGTAGTCTTTGGAAATGGTGGTGTCTGCTTCCTGCGGGCTCTGTAGAGTGATGACCTGGCGGTGTTGAAAGTCAGCAGCCTCTCGATGAGCTCTCTGCTGGTGTCGTCCCATTCGTTGTCTCGGAGTTTGTTGAGTTCTTCGCTGAAAATGGAGGGGATGGACCTAACTTCATCTGTACATCTTCTGGAGATGGCTGTCATAATTTGTTTGGCGACAACTTCAGTCTGATCCGCTGCATGGGTGTGTTGCTGTCGTCCAAAACCTGTGGGGATGTCGTTCTCTGTTGAGATACTGGCGGAACATCCAGATGTAGTGCACCTCCAGAAAATCTTGTCGTCCGTCCTTCGATTTACCTTGTAAATGTAGCCATTGAATGCGAGATTACGTCCCCCTCTTCTGTTGGTGATGAACTTAACGTTGATCTGTGCATTTGCCATTGTGAGTGAAAAGTGATGATGTCTGGATTCTGTCCTTCTATTTATATAATTCTGCAGCTTGTGTTCATTTATTTACAGTTTGGATGAGTTCGGTTCAACATCATTTATTTACAGCTTTGATGAGTTCAGTTTAACATCATTTATTTACAGCTTGGATGAGTTCAGTTCAACATCTTTACAGTAATTGATTTTAAAACTAATATTTAAAAAATATCAAAGTGAATTTGTTTTCCCATAATGATGTTCAATTACTTGGTTTTATGACTTTGTAATTAAAAAATATTTAAGCTTATGTCGTTCATTTATTCACAGCTTGGACAAATTTGTTGAAGAAAATGATTTTTTATCATAATTTTATCTCAGTCATAATTTAGATAACCATCATTTAAAATCTCTGATTTTAATTTATACCTTTAGATATAATGTTTTATTTTTATTTCGTTAAGATGTAAATTTAAAAATGAAGAAAGATATTTAATTTTTATTTTTTTTAATAATATTTAATGATTATTTGATTTCACTGAAACATTAAGGTTATTGAAAAAATATGGTATTTTAATATAATGTCAGGTACATGCAGCCATTAGCACTATTTATTGCATCTTTTCATTTTTTTAAATTAAAAATAAGACAATTAAAAGCACTTTTGGGGAAAAAAAACAGTAATAAAGTGAAATTAAAATCGTATAAAACTGGAAAATAAATACTTGCAAATTTTAATATTCATATGTTCTTCAGATAATATTCTAGTTGTAAATAAAAAAAACCTTAAATATGCAACAGAAGCTTATATTTACAGACGGCAATAATCATGCTACAAAATTATAAATACCAATAGAGTTACTGGTCTTTAATTGTGGATTTTTTTTTGTTTGACATATTTTTTTAGTTGGGATTTTTTCCTGCATAGAACCCTTATGTACGATAACTAAAACTCAAAAGCATAAACTTGATATCTTTGTTAAAAATTGTTAAAAAATTGTCTTAAGGTCTGATCTTTCCTACAATGTCGCACAGGAGTGTACCTATGTAGTCCAATGCCTTGATTAAACAATGGCTGGATGGTCTTCTCACGACACTTTACCCACATGGTTTAACAAAGTAAATTTTTAATTATAGGTGGGAATTTTTTCTCCTTTTTCAACCGCTTTTTGATAGATTTCAAGACCATAATGTCATCCAAACACTTTTCATGGTAGTGACTACGCCACTGCCAGTTGTTTTATTATAGATAAAAATACGGTGTACCGATATTGGTTTCATGATTTAAATGTTTATTTTCACTTTTTTTTAATGAAAAAAAATATTATCGTTCCCTGTTATGCCCCCCCCCCCTTTTGCGAATCCAAAGCTTATTTTGCGCTAAAAGGAACGGCTGTTGCACTGTTGAAATGTTATATCAAAATAATTTTTAGTTTTAATACATTGAATGACAGCAAGATCCTTTGTAGAACTTGAACACTTCATAGAATCGTAAAGTGTGGACCCACTTTAATTACAAATCTATGTGAAGCGGAGACTCAGCTCTCGGTAATTAAAAAGTCCAATTTTTTTACGGTTCAAATACCAAATTTTAGGACTTAGTTTTGCTGATAACTAAATAATTCACGCTAATGGAAGAAACATAAGATTCGATTGCCATATTTTAGTTAGGTAGAACGTTCATAATGTTCAAACAATTAACAGTTGTCATGAATGGTTTATGCAACAATTATCTACATTTGTGAATTACAATATTATAGAAAACCGATTCAAGTTATTAAAAAAAAAAATTGAATTAAAGGAAATATTAAAACATCTGTATAAATTTGGTATAATGCTTAAGTAATTCGATTGTCCTTGGTTAAAATGTTTCATGACAAAAATGTTTAGCAAAAATATTGTATGTTTTAGGTAAAGTAATTACATGTATGTGTAAAGGTTGCGCTATCAACTGAATAGTGATTAACAGTGAATTATCACTGTTGGGTACATTTGAATCTGGTCCAGCAACAACATGAAATTAGTTGATGTAAACAAAAATCTCTTAACTGAATAAAAAAACTCGGCCCAATGTATGAGAGTCATAACATCTAATTAATTTCAATTCTATTAAATCATAACTTGTGCAGAATAAAAATTAAGGTGGTATGGGGCATCTGTAGATGTTAATGAGGATAAAAGTATATTATTGATATCAAAATGAATCCACCGTTTTAGTTTTTTTCTCAAAATTTACAACACTACCAAAAATGTTTTAAAATTTATTCAAAAGGTAAAATTTTTTAAATACAAAAAACCTAGTTGGATTCGAACTCATGACTTAGAGATTTATAGCTAATTAACGCTCGAACCCAATGCGCTACGCTAGCGCTGTTAGTTAACATTTAATATGATGGGAAAAAACCCCCATAAAATTATACTTGAGTTTATTGTTTATTTCGATAGAAAGTTTTGTTAAACGCTTTATTAATTGATCTGTAACATTACAACAATTATGGTTAAATTACCAAACGTAACATCTGTTTAGCATACAATAAGTTACATAAGCCAACAGGGCAATTCTGCACTCTCAAACGCATTACAGTGTGCTAAATTGTGTTGGTTTTCAGATGAAGTATCTTTTAATAAGCACATCCCTTACTCTTGCTCCCAGTATGTATTCTGTCTGTGTGTCTGTATTCCTTCCCCTCCCTATTTCTAGTCATGGCTTACCCGTAAACTTGCCCAAACCTTACGCCCGCACTTTCAAAGGGTTTCGGGTTACATATTGTCTGGCGGACAAACATCTTAGCAAAACTGTTTGTATGGCGGAAAATGCACCTTGGCAGGATTTCTCTTGTCTTTAATGTAGGCAACTGTTCTCGGTCCCATTGATTAATTGATTGATTGATTGATAGATCGATTGATTGGTTGATTGTCAAAGGGGCTCGATTGTCAATTCATCCAGTTTTTAATTTGTTATCGATTACGACAAAGAGCACACGGCGGGTGTGACCTGTCAGCAGAGGATGCTCTCTCCTCTATGGCACCTGATCCTGCCTCTGAGGTTTTTCTAAAGATCCGTAATTGTTTTGCTTTGGACTATTGATTGAATACCTAATTGTCCACGAATATTTTTTTCTCCGTTTTTCCCGATCATGATACTTTTCCCAAATTATGACAATTTCCCCGATAATGACATTTTTTTTTACCGATATGACATTTGGCGCACGGAGGGTTTGACAGGTCGGCAGAGGATGCTTACTCCTCCATGGCACCTGATCCTACCTCAATTTTTTTTAAAGAGGTCCTTGTTTGCTCAGGTCCTGTTTTGTAATTTTCCTTTGGACTTTTGAATTTGAACACTGTTCGTTATCACTACATGTCATTTCTAAAAGGCAAAAATAATAAAATTATCAATGTTACATTAAGTTGCTGTGTGTTGCACTTAAAGACAACCATTAAAACCGATGTTTTTATTTTCGTAGCATACATTATTTTTCATATGGTGTTAGTATGTAGTTATATTATTTTAAGGTAATCATTTGTTTTGCTTTATATCCTTCCATGTTATATGAGTATGTATTGATGCAAAATGTAATGTTTAGATAGTCTTTTTTTTTTGTTTAATGTTTTAAACCTTGAAGAAATCCTTTGTTTTTTAATAATAGAATAACAAGCAAAATATATAAGAAGGATGACAATATTTTTTTCAAAGTAATATAGATCTTTAGATTATCTAGTATGTTAAAGATACAACTGTAATTTGAAAAGAACACCAAGTATTTCTACTGGTAATTAGATCAGTCATCTAGATATAAATTTTGTTGAAAATAGTTTGAAACACCAAGCCATTTTATATAAACAATTTACATTCTATATATTTTATAGTATATAGTTCCAAACATTTGGGACTTCTTTAATGCATTTAAAATATTTTTGCAATGCAAAGTTTTTTAAATGAAACTCTTATTTCATATCCTATAAATTGATCGAGGTTACATTTCTAACAATATTGAGTCAGCACATTTGAGGTGAATGTAAATTATTTACATTAACAGCTTCGAATATCACGCTATTTACAACTGTTCTTTGTTGAATCTTTGACGAAAGAATTATTTTATAAAAAATTGTTTCCGGGAAATTAATTCTAGGATGTTTTATTAAAAAAGTGTGAGTTTCCTGCGATTGAACACTAATTGGCTACTAATTAAACGTTGGGAACATTTGAATCTGATCTGCATATTTATAATTGACGTCTGCAAATGACGAAACATCCAAGATACCAATATTTGTATACAAACAACTTTTAACTTATCTGGAATACAAGTTTAAAAATTTATCATTGGCATCCTAAAATAAAAAATAATTATACTTCAAAAGAAAGTTGAACATTTGTTTTAATTTTTTAATGAAAACTATTTTTGAAATATCAGACTAGAATTGTTTTCCAAACATCAGAATTTTTTCTTCTAAACATAATTAATATACCATTATCAGATAAACACGTATCCCTTTTTTTAAATGCACCCTAACGTTTTCGTTTTGTATATATAAGAAAAGGGGACCATTTTGCAATATCGAATGGGGTTAATTGCGTATAAGACACGAATTTGTACTATGCATAAGACTGTTTCCGGTTTACCTCAACTAATTTTAGACTCTACAATGTACCACTTGTGATCTTTTTATTGGAAATTTGTTACTTTATGCTCTTCTAAGTCTTTTAGACTCATTTATATTCATTTATACTCAGCAACGACAGACATAATGTTAAGAGGAACTCGAGCGTAAAAAAGACGTATTTTGCATCAATACATACTCATATAACATGGAAGGATAAAAAGCAAGAAAACAATGATTACCTTAAAAAAATATAACATACTAACACCATATGGAAAATAATGTATGCTACGAAAATAAAAACATCGGTTTTAATGGTTGTAAACACAAACAATCACCCACGGTAAGCGGACTATTTAACACGATTGACTTGCCACCAATAACGTTGTTACCACTGTATCAACCCTTGAGACTAACGGCTCTCGGGCTGATATACAGCAACCTCGGACTAATGTGGGATACAATAACAAAAATGGCATGCAATAATCTGTGTATATTTATTAACTTAGTATTAATTTTATTTTTATTTTATTTTATTTGTTGTTCATTCGTGCGCACATTAAAATAGTTATTAAACTAAATGAATCAATTCAATCATGACTAAAAGGATGTAAACGTTTTTCTCAAAACAAATAAAACAAGTTTCCCATGATAAAAAATAAACAAGAGGCCCATTGGACCATATCGCTCACCGGAGCAACAATAGCCAAAATGAAATTTACTTTACAGGGTCATATACAAAATATGTGGACAATGTATTGAATGTATCCTGTTTAAACAATTTTGTAAAATATTTCTCCAGTTATTCGTACGTTAAACATTTAGACTTTTTCGTAACTGGATGATTTCATAGTCATATCATATGGAGCATTGAAGTTCTCAAGAAGATCTTAAACAATTATTAATATAAATCAAACCTATATCAAACTTTGAACTCCTTGTGTGTCTCAATAAAAACAAATGCATGTTTTACTTCATTTAAGAATAGTAAGGAAAGTAAAATAAAATCATTGATCTAAAACATAAAGTGAGCTAGTATTTGTTTTGTCTAATTCAAACTTATTAAATTTCAATAAATTTAATGTTGTAAAGAATTACGAAGAATTATATCAACATACCATTTCGTAATATTATAGGCGACCATGTAGATGGTAAGCTCTGCTTTCGCTCCTAGTTTCATCCACTCACAACAAACCCGACATCAAAACAGGTCCTCCCTGATTTGACAGATATCCATTACATTACACCGTCTGTCTCCCCAGCAGAACTCTTATTTACTTCACCTTTCGAAAAGAATATAACAAATACTATATAAAGAAGGAATAAAATTTTTTTGCTCATTTTAAAACAAATCTTTAGCTTAAGGCTATCCAGTATATTTGAAATTATGCAATTGTTATTTCGACAGAATACCAATTCTATCTACTATTTTCTAAATCTGATCTGAACATTTCAATATGAATGCTTTTAAAACATCGCTTGGAATACCACTAACGAAGTCAAATATATCATAATCCCCGGAGATCAATGTTCAAGTGATGCATGATAGATGAAAGATGCAATTTGGATTCAAACAATTCAAAACTTAAACGGAATATTTGTTTAAATTAAATGTCATCACTGAAATCAAAGATTATTAAATTTGTCATGATTATATACTTGTACTAAAATATTCATATAAACATATAAACTGTCAATGAACTTTCAAATACTGTATGAATTTGACTTGAATTAAGACAAGACAATGTGCAGGGTCAAGTAATTCCATGCCCTCCAAATAAAGTAATAAATAGGGCTTTATACATGTAATCTTGGGTAATATTTCAAATAAATAACCTTTAAAAGCCAGTTAGACATTTGTGTTCAATTTTTGAAAATTGATATACCAGCTGAATAGAGTATTAAAACGGAAAATACAGAGTATGGAACAACAGCTGGTAAAATGTAGTTAATATGTATATTTCACAAGTAAACCCTCCTGCAGAACTATTGAGTCATATTTAAATGCTATTTCAACAAAACAGAAATGTTAATTAGTCATTCATTCGTACTTGAAAAGTCAACAGGGAAACACGTGTATCATGATTTTTCTTCTTTTCTCAAATCCTTCTTCAAATAATGCAGATAAAATGACAATGCCGTTATCATCATACATTGAAACAAATTCATGGATTGTTTTCAAAAGACACAAGTACTTTTACATGTGTACAGATTCAAAGTCGTACATATTTTATTGTTGGGCGTAGGTGAAGACTTGTACCTGGAGAATTTCCACCTCTACTAGTAGATTTAGAAATGTAAGAAATAAGTATCATTATGTCACCGGAAGCACATTATACCACGATCCGATCCCCTTAATCTGCTGTACTTTAAAGAATCCACACGAGTTTTCCTGTTTATCGTTTCCAACGTTAACCTAGACATCATGCAGTCTTAACCATGTTAAGAACAAATTAAAATTCAAATTGTTATGTAATACTGGTTACAGCTATGTAGTTTTAAACATTTCTTTTAAATGATCTTGTATACTCATTTTTGAGAAATATACTCATTGGTTAAGTTATTTTGTTTTAGACAATTCTTTTAAATGACCATATGTAGTCATATGTGAAAGATATATTATTTATCATTAATTACAATATTATAACTCTAGTGCCAAGGTCTAGACAACGCAGTGGAGTCCCTTACCTTTGGAATTAAATTAGTTTTCCAATTATTGTTACTACATTTTACTACCGATATGACATTGGGGAAACGGCGGGTGTGAGGATGCTTACTTCTCCATGATCCTACCTCTTTTTTAGGAGGTCCGTGTTTGCTCTGCTCCTGTTTTGTAATTTCTTTGGACTTTTGAATTTGAACACTGTGTCATATAGAAAAGGCAATTGAAATGCATATTGTCCTATGAGATATTTACCGATTCGATAAGATGAAAGAAGACGAACTGAGTTCAAAAGTCATTATTCAAGACTTCTTACAATATGTAGCACAGTTGATAAGTTGGTGATTTTCAAGTGTGAATTTTTGGATTCTTTTTGTCTTCCATGTCGATTTGAAAGACAATCTTCATTTTTAAAGCTAAAATGCCTAGAAAAAGTATCCGTTTTCCAAACTCTTAATAAACAATAAGATAAATATAAAAGGCATAATTTTTTTCTTGGCCAAAGGCTGATATTGAGTGATCCTGAGTCAGGCAACATGTACATATAATAAAAAATATCAGTGATGTTAAGATACTAGAACCTTTTTGTTTTATTTTATACAAACTCATTTCATTTATAGTATCACGTCTGTCGTCAACGTTAAAGATAATAAATCCAGAACATTGATACATGTAATAATTTTAATTCTATTTCTGTGTGAAACACATTTAAGCGCACTATCTAAATCACTCAGAGTTTTATTTTGTATGTGTATTTTGCTAACTTTCGTTAGTAAGTAGATGGTAATTATGTATACATGGTCCTTTTTTGGGTACAAAATTTGCTGAATTCAAGTACTTGCCGACAGGAATATTGAATTATGAAAGTAAATCCTTTCGTTTGTGAATTCGAATAAATTAAACTTTATTGGATCATTTGGTTCTTTTATTACATTTTGTCGGTATATAAAGCATTAGATTTACTACCCATTTATGATTTGAAATAATGTGGTTTTTATTACACTGATTTTCATAAGACCCTAAAAAAATATTTTATATACATAAACTTATACCGGCATACTCCTGTCTGTTGTAGATTGTAACTTTTTTGACGTAATACAGTGTACATGACTTGAAGGTCAAATTCTAGCCACTGCTGGAACTCTTTATCAGTATGTGCAGTTAACATCCCCGAAGAACAATTGATGACGCTGTCAACAGAGTAACAAGTCTTCTGATAGGTGGGGTTATATATTGAACTCAATGTGGCAAGTTTAGCAAGTTGGATAGCATAACCGTAAATACATAATGTTTTGGATATATATTTCGAGGACTGATACCATTAAAATTAAAACCAAATAAGCTTACCACCTCCATGAACACGTAAATCATATATCACAATTGAAAAAAAGAGAAAAAAAAATGAGAGCGATTTAACAAAACATTAATCAAGATTGAGCTAAATTAGAATATAAAAACTAAATAGCAGTGAATTTGTCTTTGAATTCATGTCTATACTCATTTATAGTTAAATTACAAGGCAGTTCAAACATATGAGGATTAAGACATATGAATATTTAAATAAATAAAATATCATCGTCCCCTAGTATGCCCCCTTCCCAAACCGCGAATCCAAAGCTTAGTGAAGCGGCTGATGCGCTGTCACAGCTATATTCCTTGTTTCAAGTGATATATAAAAAAAACTTTTTATTTTTCATACATTGATGGACAGCAAGATCCTTTATAAAACTTGTACACTTCTTTAAAATTGTAAAATGTGGATCCGCTTCATTTACAAATCTATGTGAAGCGGAGGAACAGGTCTTCGCGATTATGACGTCCAAATTTATTCTGGCTCACATTCCGGATTTTTAGGTCTTAAGTTTGCTGAGAACTAAATAGTTAACGCTAATGGAATAAAAATAAGATTCGATCTCCATATTTAAGTATGGTACAATGTTTAGAATATTCAAAACAATTAACAGATGCCACCCGATTTACCGGTCTTAAAGAAATAAAATGGAGACCTTATTTTTCATTCAGTAGTATATAGGTGAAGAGGAGTGTTATTTTGTTCTTCTCGGAAATGAGTGAAATAATTCTTTAAATTAAGCCCATTTAGTTTGTTTGAAAATATACGCAATCATAATTTCAACAGAAAAACCAAGTTAGTGGCATTCCAAAATCAATTACCTCTCTATAGAAAACCAATTTATATAAGCATAAAAAAATCAATTAAAGGAAATATTAAAAACTCCAAATAAAAAGGGTGTTATGCATAAAGTATTTCAATGGTCCTTGGTTGAACTTTTTGATGAAAAAAAAAAACATTTAGAAAAAAATGTTCTTGGTAAAGTGATTATATATAGGGTATTAATTATCACTGTGGGTACATTTGAATCTGGTCCAGCAACAACATTGAATTAATTAAAGTAAGAAGACATATCTCAACTGAATCAAAAAGCTCGGCCCAGTGTATGTCATATGATATGATTAGTTTGAATTCTATTAAATCGGAATTTGTGCGGAATAACATTTTAGGTGGTATGGGACACCTGTCGATGATAATGCGAATAAGAGTACATTATATGTATTTCAAAATACTTTTACCGCATTAAAGTTTTTAAATTCTACAATATTTGACCAAAATATGTTTTAAAATTTATTGGAAAGGTAAAAGTTATAAAAGACACATTGGGATTTGAACTAATTAATGACTTAGAGATTCATACTAGTAGTTAACGCTCTATGCCATTGCGGTACGCTGTTAATTAACAATTACGGAAGAGAAAAAAATAAAATCTAAGTTGGTATGGGACAGCTGCCGATGTTAATGCGGATAAAAGTACACTATATGATTGATTGCGCCCATGAAAAAAGGGTCTAAAGGAATTAATGACAAAACAAAGAAAAAACGTCACAAACATATAACGTCATTTTATAACGTCGCCCGATGTAGTATGTTTTACCTGGATTTTATTAATTAAACACGTTTACACTTTATTTTTGGTTAACACTATAAAATACATTGACAAATTAATTATGTGTTTCCTCTCATTTTATTTTAGATATATTGAAATATACTAGTTCAAATACTGGTTATGTTTTGGAAATATTTTGATATTAATTTTGGTGTAGGTGTATACGTTGTTCTTTCTTTTACATCATATCGATTTTCATGAACAGCAAAAGCTAAAGTATTCAGATTATCTTATATTGCTTGATTTCTAAAAAGAAAATTCGGGACCTAACAAATATCATTCTTTAGCAATGACTGTTGATGTTATTGTTTTCAACAATAAACTAAAAGGTATGTTGCACTCACTATGCAGTCACGTATTTTTTAAATCTTCATTTGATGGATAACTTAACAATACAAGTAAGAAAATCCAAATAGTGTAAGTTCCTGAAGTTTTGAACCACACCAAAATATACTGACTAGAGAGTATCATTAAACACACTAGTATATTTAGTTTTGTGTGGGCAAATCTCCGTGGATTGTTATTTTTTGGCTTAGTTTAACCACTGCTATGGACACTCTACTATGATCATTTTACCCATATTCAGTGAGAACATATAAACTTTTAGGCCTAGCAATGAGCTCGAAGTTGAAAGATCTTCCATGATTATGTTTTGCTTCATTGCGTCAGGTACAAATTCAGTTTTAGAAATCCTTGAAATTGAATGATATTGAATGTAATTGAATACTTTATAAAAAAAAAACCTCATTTTTGTTTTACTTAAAGTTGAGAGACTTCTTTCATTGCAATTCCCTGCATCAATTTTGATTGATTAACAAAGAATGGTACATGATAAAGGAATATTTTATAGACAAAAACATATTCTGTTTTACTTAAAATTCAGAGAATTCTTTCATTACAATTACCTGCACAAAATTCGATTGATTTTTACGGAATGGTACATTATGAAATGAATATTTTATACAGAACAACAGTTTGTGTTTTACACAAAAATCAGAGAATTCTTTTATTGCATTGTCCTGCACCAATTTTAATTAATTTTTACGGAATGGAACATTATGTTATACCCGGGTATATACAAATGAATGATATGAATATTTATAATTTAAAACATTTTCAAGAAAACCTCATCCTTCATCGTTTAGATTTATTTTGATTTTAATTTTAACAGACAGGCATTTTTATATTGATAGTTTATATAGATGCTTCCAGGCAATTCGTGCGTGCAATCAAACGAGGCAGTCCTATTTAGTCATCCCTAGCATTGTCCGACATTTCAGTTATCATTCAGTTGGATGGATAACACAGGCTCATCATGTCATCAATACTTTAATTTTAATAACATTAAACACAATTACATCAAGACGAACCGGAAAAGAATGAATCGAACCGGAAAAGAAAAAACGACAATCATAGATCTAACAAATTACATTTTGAAGTTCTAAAATTGTAAAGTATGTGCTTTAGATTCCAAGAAATAAGAATGCATCACCCGATTCCTATTTATAAAATGTTTCAATATTACATTTTGCCTTGATCTCAACGAACAAGGATGACACAAAATGTAGTCATTACTTATGAATACTCAAAACCTGCCAAAAAAGCATCACTATACAACGAATAATACACCAGTAATCAAGACCTTACCGATACTGGTACTGGACCAGTATATTTTATTATCTTTACCAAATTCGACACAGTTTAAATGTTTCCCTTCTCATATCAGCTCTTTCTATCAAGTTATAATATCAAATTTATCAAAGATGCCTTTGTACTTTTTCTAGTGCCATTTAAAAATACCCGTGGACCATTTATCAGCTATATAAGTGAAAATAATGCAATATGTATTTTTAAATTAATAAATATTCTATAATTTATTTATGTACTCTATACAGTACTGTTTGAGTCAGCTGTTGTTATAGCATTGATCAAGCTGCTAGGGCGCTGTACTGTACATACTATTAAGACACAATAGTGCGTAAATAACTTAAATGAAACAATTATTTTTGTCATGTTCATTGGTTGTAAGAAAATCACGTTTCTATTCTGTCCCTGGACAATGAGCCTTTATCGTCAACTAACCTTCATCGTCTGCCTAGGCTGATTACACAAAGAACTTAGGAAATATGGTTGTCTATGTTTAGCAAACGTAAAGCAATTACTAGTTATTTTAAATATACCGTCTAATCAGGTGATTATATAAGTATTATTGACATCATAGTACAATTAATATATAAGGACCCATGTCAAGTCATATCGACCAAAGACACAGAAAAGTGAGATCAACGTACCCTTAAACTTACATAAACCTTAAGCCCACCCTTCAAAGGGTAGTGGGTTACATAATGTCTGGATGACACCTTAGCACATCTGTTTGTATGGCAAAATGTGCACAGGGCAGGATTTCTCAAGACTTTGATGTGGACAATTGTTTCCAGTGTCTGCTCAAAGCTTGGGAATTGGTGGTCAACTGCTCCCAGGGTCAATCTAACATAGCCATTAACCCGATTTAGGCGAAGTGCCATTTTCCACTATTTGATCTATTGATTATTTATTGACAAGATCTAAAATTTGACAATAAATGATTGATGTCGATTGATTGATTGATTATGGATTGATTGATTGATTGATTGATTGAACAATCTTATTGCTGATGTGATTTTTTTTATTGATTAATTATTGATGGACTGATTGAACTATCTGATTGCCGATGTGATTGATTTATATCGATTGATTTATTGATTAAACAATTTGATTGATTGTTGCTGTGATTATTGATCGATTTATTGTACAGCCGTACACCTGCTCACAAAATAGATGGCATCCCGTTTGTTTCATGCATGTTTGATTTTCATTAATAAGCCATTACCAAAATCGCCAGTGGTGTTCTCTTGTTGTCTTTTTAATGGCATTGATCTTAAAGGATAAATTCATTTTTGCAAGCATCAGCAGCCTTAACCTTAGCTGTGGTCATTATGAGGATCGGGTTAGTTTTAGCTAAACAATCGGGTTTGTTCTTTTGCGATTCTTGTCGGGTTTGGTATTATTTTTCACCCAATTCATTCAAATCTTCCATGATGCTGGATCATGAAATTTAACCCAATCCCACCCACTATATTGATAGGCCTAATTTTACATAAATATGCTTTAATCAATTTGGTTTTGACTGCGTTACTTTGAACCTGTCATGATTGGGATACTTTAAAGATTGCCTTGTCGGTTTATAGAATTTGTTGATTTTGCAGTTAAGTTTTACATGATCGGGAATGTTACTACTCATATGGCTACTAATTTGTTTTTTGACGTTGAATCATGTTTGGATTATTGTAAATTAATTTGATCATTGCCATCAATTATTCAATCATGTTAGTTACTTGTAAACTAATTGAAGTATATCAGATACTGATGGTCTCCTTTGTCTATTTTCAAGACAACAACTCGGGACCGACTTGTTAGTAACAACTACCAAGTTACTCAAACTGATCATTGGCTTCATATTGAGTTATTTTCAACTACGAAGACACACATTCTTCTTACGGCTTATATCGGTATTGCATCTACTACTTCAGGTACATGTGCTCAAAGAGGGATACCCATTTAAACTCTAGTGCAGCTGTTTGTTTAGCGGAATTTGCACCATGACAATTTCATTAATGAAATTTATGACAGTGTTAAAGAAAAATAATGCCTTGAATATACATTTTATTCCTATAGAAACCATTGACCAAATTAAGTACATATCAATATGGACACGTATTTGCAAAATGCAAAAAATAAAAATAAATTACAATACACGATATTTCATACTTAAGGATTTTGAAATAAGACGTTTTCTAAAATAGTGAACACAGACACGCAGTTAAATACGGTAATAGACTACTACTGCATATAATCCATCAATCGAATAAAAAATACAATCACCAATCATGTCCAAATGAAATACTGTAAAAAGGTCCGTCAGCATCTAAATGATGCATGGTATAATAAAGCATAAATAAACATCAAGTACGAAACTACATGTATCAGAATCGTCTGGATATCGAAAAGTTAAGCGTCTAACAATAAGTATGAAAAACGTCAGCCAGCATGCGACCCAATTTAATATTGTATTTGCTGACAAGTCTTGTTAATTTTAGAACATGATTAAAAAATGATAAAATAATTTTTTGACCTACTGCTTTTAGACAATGCAGCAATGTTTTAAACAGACAAAATCAAGCAAGTTGAAAATTTTAATCAGTCGATATCTATTTAGTGTACATAATTATACAAAGAAATCAAGTATTGATATCTACACAAATAACGGTTGATGTTGTGTCTAGACGTCGACAAAGACCTGGACCTCACAGACGGCGAGATAGTCCACCTTTCCTGGTTGACTGAGGATTGTTATTAGTACATATCTACCTACAGCACCGGAAGCACAATACACCTCTATCCGGTCCCCGATGTCTGCTGTTCCTTTGTAGAATCCACACGATGCTTCAGTTCCATTGTTTATAATGTTTACCTGGACATCATGCAGTCTGTTCCCTTTATGGAATATATAACAATAATTCATTTTAATTGGTAAGTATGATTTAAACTTTTTATCTCAAAAATATTTTCTATCACGTAAGCTCTAAATTTTATCATTGATACCCGTATACCGTTGTATAAGCATTCTTATATCACTGGATATATTATCTGCATCGATTGAATGATGTATCAAGAAATTCGAGAACAGTTTGGTAAATGATCCTCTTTCAAATGATAAACGATTTTGCAAAATATATCTAATAAATGTATTATAAAACATAATAACGGACGGTGAATCCAATAGAACCAATTGACTCAAATAGTCGTGGAAATTGTGTTTTACCAGTGATTAACTTTGAATCGGCGAATCTACCAACATAATGAGACAAAAACCTTCTAATTACTACCATCTCAAAAATTGGTCCATTAAAACCTTAAAATATTTACCACAGCAATCCTGTCTGTTGTAGATGGTAACTTTGTTGACGTCATAAATGGCTTGAAGGTCTATTTTTAGCCAAGGTTGAGAGTCCAAATTGGTATGTGCAGTATAGGTGCCGAGGATGCATTCCAGAACGTTGTCTACAGCGTTAGAAGGTTTAGGGTTTGTATTGGGATATCTTGAACTCAAAGTGACAGGCTTTGATATTGCAACTGTAAATACAAAGCTTTGAAATAGGTTTTTTTAAGTCTTATATTATTGAAATCTAAAATTGCAAGCTTTTCCACTACCTTTATAGAGTACACATGCATTAAGATATGAAAGAGGAAAAAATAAAACGATTTGACAAACATGTATTAGCATTGTGATTTTAAAGTAGAATGATTTTAATAAAACACTGATTTTTTCTTTACATTATATTCCAAAACATGATTACATTTTAATTGGACAAACACTGCTAAAATAAGAGTTTAACAAACAAAGTTACTGTTTTATAACCAATAAAAAAATGAATAATATCTTACCGTTCACTTTCTCTTCTTTCTGAAAAAATAAATAACACTACGAATAGCAAACAGGCAATAGGGACTTTGTTTCCTCAAAGCTAATCTTATGCTAAAGTATTTTAGTAACATCACAATTTTTTGTAAAAAAAAAAAAGACCGCAAACATTTTCGGAAACCAAGATCATGCAATTATTGACCTTTGGCAAACTTGCTGAATTTGCTATCGTTTTCATTGATTTATTCTGATTAGTTGCTTGGCATTTTTAAGAGAATCTCAAAACTCAAGTCTATGCTTACATAGACACACATCAATCACTGTATCTTTTTTATAACATGATCGTTGATTTATATCTCTGAAAAGTAAAACAAAATGTTTACACAAGGGTTAATTGAGAACAATTGATATTCATTAAAACAGAAACAGTATGATATTTGTATAAATTGTGAAAACATTAGAGAAAAATCTATCTGGTATATGTCTCCTTTTTTATCACTTGGTCTCAAAAGAAGACAATTTTTTAAAATATAGGGTTAATATCAACAGCATCGTATATCCTCATCGAATAAACAATCAACAAGTAAAAAGAGGAACATGCTTTCAAACGGATTAAAGTAATATATAATAATCTTTGTTTAAGTTTTTCAAATGTATCCATTGAATTTTATATATCTACTAAATCAACTTTTAATGATGCAGTACAGCAAAATGCACATTGTTGGGTGTATTTCCTGCATCAGTCGTTTTTTGTCTGTGACAAATTGTGAATGCAGAGCTCGTTTAAATAAAAGGGGAAAACTTTTGCACCAAATTTTAAATAACGACTTTTATAATGAAATATAAAAACAAAGTCACATTAAAAACAGGTAAACACTGCTCAAACAGGTGTGTCATGTGTGTATGAAATATTTAGAGATAATGAGATTTTCGTGTTAGGTGTAAACAGAAAGCGAAACGTTAAAAAAATATTTGTTTTTCGTAGAATTGTGTTTATACTCGTATTTTTACCAAAGAAAATCACACGTTGAATAAAACAAAATCAACTAAGCTGAGAAAATATTTTCGATTTATTTCGGCAATCTAACTAGCTATAAACAAAATAACAATGCGCTAGCACTAGGCCATGCATACATTTTTTCGTTGTATTTTTTCAATATAGGTGTCTCTATAGACGAATGATTCGCAAAATACAATTTGAGAATTTATTGTAATTATCAATTTAAAAACTAATTTTAACCCAATATATTTTAATTTTATAGTTTACTACAACGCATGTAGAATTTATTTTTAAAAATCTGTGTTTGTTTGTAATATTCGAGTCTGTATTTATAAATGAAAAATCATCAATTCTTCTTTAAACCACTTGATTTCAACGATGTTGATATAAATATATTTGACTCTTTTAGTCAGTTTACTACATACGTAGTTTGCATTAAAGCAAATTATTTCAGTTAAATGTCTTAAAAATTGATACATTAATTCTTATGTTTAAAAAGCGCTATATTGTAGGCAATATCGTATTCTAAGTGTACTCTATCTGTCCAATTATTTCCTTAAATAAAATTTTATTTATATAATTCATTATGACAATCAGCAACCAATAAGTGTTTGTCATGGGGGCTCGATTGTCAATTGATGACAACTGGTGATCACGAGCAGTGTTCAAAATCCAGAGTCCAAAGGAAAATTACAAAACAAGAGCAGAGCAAACATGGGTCTCTAATAATACAATATTAGACAATAATACCCGCACCAAGTGTTTGCCTCTAAATAACATTCTCTTGTACCGGTTTTAGTCAAAAAGAAGGCCACATGCAATTTCCGGTACTTTTTAAAAATTATGATTTTCATAAATGATGAGACCACATCCCATAATAAATATATTACTTTTATGTACAATTTGGGTTTAAACTGTTTCCATATGAATTTTAAATTAATCGAAAATCTAAACATTTCTTGTCATAGAAAGTATGGTCTTTAAAATTATTACAAACAAAATTAAATCATGCCCCCCCCCCCGGCAGTTGCCTGCTTTATTTATGCTTTTGTGTGCCAACATCATCATCGTGTGCGTGGATTTAGAGAAAGAGTGGGGGTGAGAAGTCCAGACCCCCCCCCCCCCCCCAAAAAAAATTCATTTATGTAAAATCACCAAAACTAACCCTCGGGCTAAAATCCCCCCCCCCCCCCCCGCAAACACAATTATTACTCTGAACCCCCTCCCCCCTACCCATGGATACCTGGTAAATAAAAATCAGAATATTTTTATAACAATGAAAGCATGTACATCTAATTGCAATAAAGAATATTGTAAACAGTGCAAAATAAATGTCATATTGCGCAATGATTTTCACTGCAGGACTGGTTTAACGATTTTAAAAGTGGTATCAGACACATGTCGATATTTATGTGGATAAAAGTGCGTTATTTTATATTATATGTAGTTATATGCTAAAATAACTTTCACTGTTTTAGAATTAAAAAATTTTACAATGAATATTTGGGCAAAAAAATAAGTTTTAAAATTTTTTGGAAACTTAAGGTAAAAATAAGATAAGCCCCAGCAGGATTCAAACTCTCTACTTACAGACACATTGTTAACGCTCTAACCCATTGCACTATGCTGTTAGGTAACATTATTTTGGGGGGAAATATTATATTTTATACTTTATTTTTTTCGTTCAATAAGGAGTACATCACAATATGTAGGTGTCTCATACCACCTTGAAGCTGAAAATTGTGCTTTACATGATTAATTACCTAATAAAATTGTGCAAGGGGTTTTAAAGAATAAAGTTTTTAAAATACATGCAATATGTTACAAGTAAATGATCTTTGTCCGAAGTTACATATACAACAAAGATCTACAGGTTGCATTAGCAGGTACTAGTTTTACCTGGTTAGATGGGTTTCACGTGGTGTACATGCATCTGTGTTTTCGATATGCAGAATAGGATTAATTATCATGAATAAATGTTTCTTTTGTGGTGATAAGCTAAAGGAATTCATATTGTGCTCTAATTGGATTATCATTATGATGTTGACCAATATAGGTAAGTATATACATGTAGTAGTGCAATATTATGAGACACCGGTATACAAAACAGTTAAGTTTTACTTTCACTTTCTAAAATGTGATCTCCCTTTGCCAGCATACTCTATCATACTGTAGCATTTTTTTTTTTATTAAATTTGGGTCTTAAATATCATGTTTATATGAGTTATAATAGGGAGGAAGGGGAACGGGCCTTAACCGTTCCCCATCCCCAGGATGTGTGGATTAGATATGAATGAAGGCATGCTGCAGCTTCCCCCCCCCCCATTAAAACCCTTTCCCCATCATCATACACCAGTAATAGAAAAAGAGTTAATGACTGTAACTTTCTTTCATTTTGATTATTCTTTTTTGTCAAGAGGGAGTCAAGATTTATGACTCATGAAAATTTGTGCATTTTAATCCTGACTGTTAACAAATATACATGTATAATTATATATAAAGAAAAATACATGTGATATTATACTAGGGATGGCAATCAATTGCATAATAGCCAATCAGTTATTTATAACTCATTTTGACTGATTAATTTGTTAATCATTTTGAAAATATAGACATTTCTAAATACATGTATAACATATTATCAATATTTTTTGAAGATTGATTTTGCAACTATTAACAACTTATTTAGGGCCCCACTCTGCAGATGCCCTATAGTTATCATTCTGTCCAATTCCGCTGATCATGTCAAGATATATTTAAGACAAATTGGCCCTTGCCCCTTGGGTCGTTCCCCCTAACCCCCCCCCCCCCCCAAGAGTTGCTTTTAAACCACCACCACCCCCTCCTCTGAAATAGGAATGATAATACATTTTAATAAGTGTTGAGATCCCCACCCCTAAACCATATTCATTCTTGCTCCTTGTGTCATTGAATCAATTGGTACATGTATATAGCCCCTTTGAGATAGTTATACCCCCTTTGAGATGCCCAGAGACTTTCCAGAGTTAGAACTAATCAAGTAACCTATCTTATTCATATGTAGTGTAATTCCTAGCCCTAGCCCAATGATGACCCTGCTTTGTTTTTTACAGCAAAGTTTTTTTTGACTGATTTTATAATTTCCACAATGATATATAACATTTTGTTTATCTTTAAGATTAAAATGCAATTCCCCAAATCTCTTTATGTACATCTGACATCATACAGAAAAAACCAATAAAGAAATGATTTTGCTACTGTAAAAATGTAAGAAGAGACTCTAAATCTCCCCACCCACCTGCGCCCCGAAAACATGAATAGTCGAATATTTTAAAAATATCCTCAAAATCATCGAAATCCCCGCTCCTAAACCGTATATATTTTTGTTTCTTGAACCATGACCATGTCAATGCAAATATTTTTTGTGGTATTAGTAGGTCATGGCATCTGGGGGTCACCCTAACCCCACCCCACCCTCCCAAAATCAAAAATGATCAAATAACTTGAAAAAAATGCTTGTGATCCCCACCCTAAAGCATATATATTCTTCCTCCTTATGTATCTTATGGTACGTTATTTCAATAACAAGAGATAAGAGGAGGTCCAGGAATTAGGTTTTTTATGGGACGGAACATCATTTTGCAGATAGCATTAACCCTCAGAATCAAATTTATATTTCTAAAACCTTATTGCATATCTATAGCTCAGCCCCTGTTATATCCCTATAAATGATGTGGGTATTCATTAAATCATGAGAGGAGTTCTGGGAAGTAGGTTTTTTCGGGAGTGATAAACGTCAATTTTCAGCTACTATTTGACTCCCTGGATGAAATTTAAATTTTTAAAACCTTATTGCATGACTATATGACAGCCCCTATCAAACCCCAAGATATGATGTGGCTATTCATTAAATCATGAGAGGAGTTCTGGGAAGTAGGTTTTTTAGGAGTGAAAAACGTCAATTTTCAGCTACTATTTGACTCCCTGGATGAAATTTAAATTTTTAAAACCTTATTGCACATCTATAGGACAGTCCCTATCATATCTCAAGAGATGACATAGCTACTGCATAAATTGTAAGAGGAGTTCTGGGAAACATATTTTTTTTGCCCACAGACCCCCGTGATAAAAACAAAAATTCCGAAACATGATTACACATCAACATGACACCCCGAATCATATTCTAGAAGATCATTTGGCTACTGCAAAAAGATATTGACGTTTTTTGAAACCAGACTTTTTGTAAAAAAAAAAAAAAAAGACGTCATTTTTCAGCCATTTAATGACCCCCAGGACAAAATTGAAATTTCCGAAACCTTATTGCGCATCTATAAGACACCCCAAAACATATTCCAAGAGATGATTTGTCTACTGTTGAAAATGTAAAAGGAGTTCGAGGAAGAAGATTTTTGTCAAAAAACGTCATTTGTTACCAATTTTTTTACCCCCAGGACTACCAGAGAATTTTTGAAACCTATTTACAAGACAACATGACACCCCAAATCATACTCCAAGAGTTAAGTTTGCTGGTTTATAAGATGTAAGAGCAGTTTGAGAAAGTAAAACGTGACGGACGGACGGACGGACGGACGGACGGACAGGCAGACGGAACAGGGTAACAACAATATATCCGAACTTTCTTTAGAAAGTGTGGATATAACAACCACTAACACCCTTTGTTTTTGTTTTTGTAACATACATTTATTTTGAATAAAGTGTTTATGAAGGTAATCATTTAATTTATAGCGATTTGGCATTTCCTTCCATGTTATACGAATATGTATTTAGGCAAAATGGAATGTTTATGTAATCTTATTGTGTTAATGTTTTAAATGTTAATAAAGTCTCATGATTCAGTCGGTAGAATTAGGAACGATAACTTTTGTAAGTGGAATTTTGTAATTAATGAAAAAATGACAATAACAAACCGTCCACCATCTCAAAAATTCATAACTATTTTTCTTTTTCAATTAATATCAACATTTGTTAATTAATTATTCATATCATATTCATATTCATTGAAATACTCTTTTTAATACTTTTAGCCCAATTGTTTTTTTTAAAAAAATTCACAAACAATCGTCGTTATTAGGAAGAACAAGGAAAAAAACAAAAATAACATTTTATTTTAGGAGGCGTTGTATTATGTAAAATTAATGTAAATGATAAATCATTCAAAAATGCTTTTGAACATCTTAATATACAACTGTCATCACCTATATTTTTAAATCTCTATAATTCGTAAAATTGCAATGAAAGATGACATAAACTGAGAGTTCATGAAACCAGTTAAAGCCGCTTTTTTGGGGTCTAGTTTTTTTTAAAGAAAAAATACTCTATTATTTGGATCTAGATTTTAAAAAGAATGATTAAAAAGGTTCTCACTAAAATTGAAAACAAAGTTAATATAGAAATAAATAACAGAAAACAACTACGTATTTAACTCATTAATTAACATTTATAATCAAGGATTAAGTGAGTTGGTATTTGTTATGTCTAATTTATACTTATTAAGTAATGACATCTTTAATGTAGTAAAGAATTACGAAGAATAAATCAACATACTATTTCGTAATATTTACAAGCGGCCTTGTCGTTGGTAAGCTCTGCTTTCTCTCCTAGTTTCATCCACTCACAACAAGCCCGACATCTATACAGGTCCTCCCTGATTTGACAGATCTCCATCCCAATACAACGTCTGTCTCCCCGGCAAAACTCAGTACATTCCCTCAATGCAGCAGGAAAACTACCTCCGTCGCCGGAAAACAAAACTTTGTGAGCACTCGTTAGGGGGTCAAATGACTTCAATGTAAATTGCTGCTGGTAACACTGATTATTTAATTTGGCCTTCGATGATAGAATAACGATAAAAAAATACAAGAATGAGAGAATATTTTTTTCCATTGTAAAATAGGCCGTTAGATTAAGACAATCCAGTATGTTGTAGATACAGACATCTGATATTTCGAAAGAACACCAAGTATTTCTATATAAAACAATTCTATGTCAGTTTAAAATAACAGTTAAAGCATTGAATTTCCTACTATTCATCGACTCTTCCTCTTCAAAAATAAAATGACAATCAATAAAAATTTGAAGTCATTAACTTTTCGATTGGGTTCAATTAATTCTGCAAACTAATACTGTCGAATCGAACGTTGTAAGATAAGGTTAGTGTGCTACATTTAAAAAATAAGGGATATTTACCACGAACAAGACAGTATAAAAACAACTATAAAAAAAGCAAAATAAACAAAAGACAAAAACGAAACCCTTCCTTCAGTCATGACGGAATTCGAAATTCTTAGATATTCGAAGTAGTAATTGATATTCCTAGGATATGACATGACAACGTCGAAAACAGCGAGATATATCTTTTTATGCAGTCAATTTTCATGATGTGAGGAGCACATGGGTTATCCCTGTGATCTTTGGTATCCAAAGTTATGCCCGAAAGTAAATAAAATTATTTAATGCATGTCACTGTGGATGAATGTCTAAAAGAGTTTTTAAATCGTTGCTAGAACGATTTGGAAAAAAATAGTAAAACTTTGAAATTTAAGTCATATATGACATGCCCAATTGTGATAAGGAGCGCACGGCTGGTGCGACCGGTCAGCAGAGGATGCTCACTCCTCCTAGGCACCTGATCCTACCTCTATCATTTTGGAGGTCCGTGTTGCTCTGCTTTGAATTTGTATTTCGTTTTATGGATTTTTGAGATGGTTGACGGTTTGTTATTGTCATTTTTTCATAGAATTAGAAAATGAATACTTGCGGGTTTTATATGTTCATATGTTCAGATAATATCCTAGTTGTAAATGAAAACATGACATAGATATGCAAGAGGCATTTTTTTACAATAGGCAAATATGACACTGCAAAATTTCAATTACCGGGTGTTATATAGTGCCTTTTCCCCCTAGCCATCATTCCCCCGGAAAAATGGCTATATAGCAGTTTTTCCCCCGGAAAAATGGCTATATAACAGTTTTTCCCCCGGAAAATGGCTATATAGCAGTTTTTCCCCCGGAAAAATGGCTATATAACAGTTTTTCACCCACGGAAAGCTGACTATATTTTACGCGGATTTCGGAATACCTCGAATCTTTTTCAACTAATCGATGCTTATCTACAGTTTTGACTTCGACGTTATGACATTGACATTTTTCATAGAACACGTCAGAATACATTTGAGTGAAAATACGCCGGTTTGGAACTTTAATTTTCCCATGTATTATCATCTATGTATAAGCTCCTCCCAGGAAACTAACTGACTAATCTTGACTTATTTTTGTAAAGGAGGTGAATAAGAAGTGGAAATGTATTACTCCCTTCGTCCAAAAGCTATTAATTTTAATTTAATACCGTTAGAATTGACGATCTTAAATGATTGTGCCCATGAGAAAAAGGGTCGTATGGCATTTTTGAAAAAAAACAGAGAAATCACGTCACAAACATTTGACGTTATTTTATAACGTCGTCCGAAAAGTGGAATGCTTAAAGCGTGTTATTTTCATAACGTGTAGTATATTTTACCTGATTTTTAGTAATTCAGCACGTTGTTTTGGGTAAACTCTTTATTTTAGGTTAACTCTTTAAGACATACATGTATTGACAACTTCATTTTGTTTTTTTTCTCTCATTTTATGTTAGATTTATCGAAATATGCTCAAATATTGGCTATAGTTTGAAGAATTGTTGTGGAAATACTTTGTTATTAATTTTGGTGTACGTGTATACATGTACGTGTTTCTTTCTGTTACATCATATCGATATTCATGAACAGCAAAGGCTAAAATATTCAGATTATCTGATATTGTTTGATTTCAAAAAGTGAAATTCTGGACCTAACAAATTTTATCAATCTTTAGCAATGACTTTTGGTGTTATTGTTTTCAACAATGTACCAAGTATAAACTTAGAGGTATGTTGCACACGCAATACAGTCACTTATTTTTAAATCATTATTTGATGGATAATTGAACAATACAAGGGAATTGAAAAATATCTGGTTGAACAAGCTTAAAAGCATACATTCTTCACTCATATTTCCCTCTGTATGAAAATAAAAGAGAATTTTGAAGACAATCTAAGTGTTGATTCAAATGCCGTATGTTTAGAAATACAATGAAATGTTTAAAATTTGCTTTCATACTGAAGTTAAGTACAACAATCCCTCTGTTTTGACAGTGTGTATACACGGTGTATGAAATCTGAGCTTCAATATTTTGCGTATTTTTGGTCATCAAAACGATCACGGTCCAGTAGCTATAGTCAAAGGTTAATTATTCTGATGGTCCAGTAATCGGAAGGTTCAAAAGTTCGTCGGTTCATTAGTTTGAAGGTTTATATATATAAAAAGGGTTCAGTAGTCAGAAAATCCAAATAGTGTAAATTCCTGAAGCTTTGAACTACACCAAAATATACTGATTAGAAAGTATTATTCTACGTAACTACAACAGTACTATATTTAGTTTTGTGTGGGCAAATTTCCGTAGATTGCTATTTTTTAAAGCTTAGTTTAACTCCTGCTATGGAAACTCTGATCATTTTGTCCATATTCAGTGAGAGCATATTAACTTCTAGGCCTAGCAATGAGCTCGAAGTTGAAAGACCTTCTATGATTATGTTGTGCTTCATTATAACATGTACAAATTCATTTTGGTAAAGGGGAAGAATTTTTAGAAATCTTAGATATAAAAATGTATGTAATTGAAATATTTCAAATATATGAAAATGTATCGTTATTGGTGCAATTTTCAATCATACATTTACTTTCCTTGGCAAGTAAGTATTCATTAGTTGCCAATGATATTTTGTACGTTTAAAACTGACCTTATTGAATTTGACTTTGTTCAAACCTTAAAGTCTATGCTGTATTAAAATGCAGCAGTCAACACTGATTTTATTTTGCTTAAATATCAAGCTTTCATTATCATATAGGGAATCACAAAATCTAAAGAAAACATGTAAAATGGTCAACTTCTGGAAATCTTTTTAATTAATCTAAATCGCATGCAGTCTTTCAATATACAGGAAATATTGTTTTTTTACTTAAAATTCCGAGAATTTTATCATTACGGTCATCTGCATCATTTATGATTATTTTGATTGATTTACACGGGCTGTTACATTCAAAATTAATATTTTATAAAGAAAACACATTAATTTTTTTGTTTTACTTAAAGTTTAGTTTAGGGAATTCTTTCATTGCAATTCCCTGCATCAATTTTGATTGATTTACACGCAATGGTACATTATGAAATGAATATTTTATACAGAGAGCATTGCGTTTTACTTAAAGTTCAGGGATTTCTTAATTACAATCTCCTGCGCCAATTTTGATGATTTTCACAGAAAGGTACAAAAGAAAAAATTCAGAAAAAATCATTGCAATTCTCTGCATCTTTTTGATTTACATTGAATGGTACGCCGGTGCATTATGAAATCATTATTTTATAAAGAAAATATAATTTGAAATTGGTTTTGGTTGATGAACACGGAACGGTACATTATGAAATTAATATTTTAAACGACTTCTTTCGTTGAAATCATCATCCTTCATCGATTGTGGTTTATTTGGAATATTTTTTTTCAAGGACTGGTACATTTTTAGATTGATATTTTATATAGATGTTTACAGGCAATTTGTGCGTGCAATCAAACGTAGCTGTGCTATTCAGTTATTCCTAACATTGTCTGACATTCCAGTTATCATTCAGTTAGATGGATAATACAGGTTCATCGTATCATCATGACTTGATTTTTGATAACATTTAACATAATTACATCAACCAAGACGAACCGGAAAAGAATGAACCGGAACCGGAAAAGAATGACGACAATCATAGATCTAACAATTTCTTATTGTAAATGCATGTGCTTTAGACTCCAAGAAATAAGAATACATCCCCCGATACATATTTATAACATTTTGCAATATAACATTTTGCGTTGATCTCAACGAAAATATTTTAACACAATATGTGATCATTACTTATGATCACTCAAAACCTGCCAAAATGTACCATGATACCAACGAATAATACACCAGTAATCAAGACCTTACCGATACTGGTACTGTACCAGTATGTCTATTATGTATACCAAATTAGAAATAGTTTAAATGTTTGCTTCCTTATATCACCTCTTTCTATCAAGTAATAATATTATATCAATCATAGAGGACTTTGTACTTTTCTAGTGCCATATAAAAATACTCGAGGGCCATTTTTCACTTATAAACTATTAAATGAAAATATTGCAAACATTAAATCAATATTATGTCCCTGGACATTGGGTCCTTGCCGTCAACTGATCTTGATCGGTTAATAAACTGTACGTGTACGTGTACGCGTACGTGTAAAACAATAAGATTCAACATTTTCAACATGTTCAGCATACGCTCACTGTTTATGAAATAATTCTATGACTTCGATGAAACCAAAAACACAGTAATTCTTAATTTATTCTCTACTTCACTTAATACAACGTCTGATATACACTAAGTCTATATTTTTATTTAAAAATGCTACAAGTTTTTACCTCCGTGTACTTTTTGATTCTACACGTTTTGTACAACTTGTAGAATTATGCATTAAATTAGGGGATTCCCCATGTTACACGTATTCGTACACGTACATGTTTAAATGCTTAACCTCTCTAATGTACTACATTTACTAGTTATTTTAAATATGACTGCTTAATCGGATGATTATATAATTTATCTATTATGGACATCATTGTACAATAATATGAGGCTATAAGGACCATTGTCAAGTGATTTCCCCCGAAGACACAGAAAAGTGATATCGGCCTCGCCAGCTCAGTCTATATCGTCTCGGTCAACATCACTTGACATGGGTCCTTATAACCACATATCAAACTACAAAGAAGTCCATAATTAAAACAAATTACAGAGTGCTGTAGTTTACATTTATTACGTTTCAAAGTCACGGTCACGTTTACGTTGAAATTGTTTTGATGTTGCATGTTCATAACACGACGTCACATTTTTATCCTGTTGAAATAGTTTTATTACAAACGGAGAAAACCTCAACTTAGAACTGGTTTAAAGCCATAAAATTTCAGATTTGAAAACTCTGAGATGTGTTTTATTCAATTCTGTAAAAATCTCAAAATGTGCAAAAAATATCATAAGCACCCTTTTCTCATGGACTCAATCAAATATAATCATATATTTCTACATTTAGATATCAAACGAGAGACAGGGTGCAATGATATGATGAGAAACTGAAATGTTTTACCTCGATTGATGGGGTTCTAAATCATGTGTAAGGGGTGTTATAATTTACTATGTATTAAAGGCATGTGTAAAGTTAGTATTTACAATTTTGTTTTAAAGTCACGCATATTCATATTCATGTTTTTTAATTAAGCACATTTTTTACGAAACGCGAGGTTTAATGATGTAAACATTTTTTTTTTAAAAATGAAATGGCTTCACAACCAGAACAAAGTCAGTATCTTTGCTGGTTACTTTGGAAAATGTGAAATGGAGCTTGAACTAACCTTATATATATATTATCATTCACTGCGTGCTTATTTTTCCGCTTTTTATTTTGCAACGTGATTTATAAATATACAATTTTGAAAACGATGCCATATAAAACAAGATATACGATTCACTTACCTAAAAATCTCACCATACTATTAATTTCATATTTTTGCAATAAAGATTTACTTGTGTACCATATTATTTCTTCGAACAATAAAACAAGGGTAATTAGAAATAAAAAACTAACACATTTTTGTGATGAGCTGACTTATTTTTTTTAAAATATAAGCTTGATCTTCTAATCAATTGGCAAGTAAAATAAATTCGTATATCAAGTGCGCTATTGTTGGTTATTTATTTTTGTTTTTCGGTTGCTACTTTTATGAATAAAAATTTATTGATTAATTCATCTAGTTATTTAGTATATCATTAGTCATCTTATGAATTGATTAAATGTCTTGAAGAATAATGAATTTACCCGCGTACCTTTTTTAAAATTATTGTTCGTAAAATTAAAAAGAAAAGCAGAATAAAACGTAATTTTCAACCATTTTGATAAAGAAATATATGAGTGAGTGTGTATTTTTAAATGATGTTTTGACTTTTAAATATTCGTAAAAATATGGTGATGTGGTCATCTCTAGTTTTTGAGATATGGGGTCCTAAAAAATACACTATTCATTATAATTGGATTTCAAACACCGGGCTCGGAAACATCAAGGGCCCCTACCCTGGGGGCTAAATTTTTCAGGGTCATCTACTAGTGGTATACCACTACCAATATAAAAATATGGTTAAGTGGTCATCTCTGGAATTTGAGATTCGGGCCCCCACTTATAGAACACTATTCAATCATTATAATGGGGTTTTAAACATCGGGCCCTGAAACATCGAGGGCCCTACCCTGAGGGATGAAATTTTCATAGTCACCTACAAGTGGTAAACCACTGCCACTGTGAAAATATGGTGATGTGGTCATCTCTAGTTTATGAAATATGGGACCCTAAAGAATATCCACTATATTCATTATAATAGGATTTTAAACATCGGCTCTGAAACATCAGAAGCAAAATTTCTCTAAAACAGAGGTTTAGCCTGGACAAAATTTGCACAAACAGACAGACGGACTGATAGATTTATTAAAATGTTCTCAAAACATTTTTCACTTACAAATTCAGAACACAGAATTATGCATATAAGTGTATATCTTGTAAAACCAAGTACTTTTTTCAGTTATAATTACCTAAATTAAGTTCTCTATATAATTCCATTACACACATGTTTAATTTTCAGCATTGTCTATAAAAAATAATAAATCGGCAAAACGAAAATTAACCTTTACAGATGAATGCAGATATATGCAACCTGGATGTGTAGAAACATTGATTTTAATCCTTACTGGGTTTCCATAAATATTTTTTATAAAAAATGAACCAAAAACGTGAGGGAGAAACCCTACTATGGGGGAAAAGCTACTATATAGTAGCTTTTCCTCCTGGGGGGAAAGGCTACTATAAAGTAGGTTTTCCGGGGGGAAAAGCTACTATGGGGGAAAGCTGCTATACAACACCGGTATTAGAGTTATCGGTCTTAAGCCTTGGAGTTTTTTCGTTTAAAATCAGTAGATTGTTTTTCAAATTGGATTAGCAATAAATATATAAATGTAGGCATTAAATAGCTTTTCATCTTTTTTCAGTAATTCAGTATTTTTTACCTAATTTTTATTAATTCAACACGCTATTTTGGGTTAATTCTTTAAGATATGTTGACAAATTCATTTTGTTTTCCCTTATTTTATTTTAGATTTATGAAAATATGTTAGTTTAAATATTGGTTATGTTTTTAATAATCGGAAATATTTTGTAATTAACTTTGGTTTATGCATACGTGTTTCTTTCTTTTATATCATATCGATATTCACGAACAGGAAAGGCTACATAATTCAGAATACCTGATATTGTTTGATTTAAAAATAGGGAATTCCCGATATTACAAATTTTATTATCATATAGCAATGACTGTTGATGTTACTGTTTTCAACAATGTAAGTATAAACTTAAAGGTATAATGCACACACTATACAGTCACTGTAATTCATTATATGATGGATAGCTGAACAATACAAGAGACTTGAAAAAATATCTGGTTGAACGAGCTTAAAAGCACACAGTATTCACTCCAATATTCTCTTTATAAAAATAGAAGAGACTCTTTGGTGCAATCTAAATGTTATTTTAAATATTTTATGTATAGAAATTCAATGTTTAAAATTTGCTTTCATTCTGAGGTTCAGTACAACAAGTCCTTTATTTTGGCAGTGAATACACGGTGTGATAAATCTGTGCTTCTGTCCTTATGGTCATCGAAGCGGTCATGGTCCAGTAGCTATAGTCTGAAGGTTGATTATCCTGATGGTCCAGTAATTCAAAAGTTTAAACGTTCGTTGGTTCATTATTTAGAAGTGATATATCTTTATCTATATATAGCGTCATAAACTGTTCGTTATCACCACATGTCATATGTAAACCTAAAAGGTTCAGTTGTCAGAGAATCCATAGAAATATCATTATACGAAACACCACAGTGCCATATTTAGTCACTTAAACAATCAAAATATATTAAAGGGTGCCAATATTAAAATCAAAAAGTTAAACCCATGATCTCGATTTTTTTCCTTTTTTTTGAGTATTTGTAGCATAAGTTTAAAATAGTGTTGTTTATTGTTGGCCCGATTTCTATTGCTTTTTAAAACTTAGTTTAACCCCTGCTAGGGTAGTTTAACCCCTGCTAGGGTAACCCTGATCATTTTGTCCATATTGAGAACATATTAAATTGTAGGCCTAGCAATGACTTTGATGTTGAAAGATCTTCTATGATTTTGTTATAATTCATTATGTCATGTTCAAATTCCTTTTGGTAAAGGGGAGTTCTCGAAATCTCGGATATAAAAATGCATATCATTGAAATATTATACTTAGATGAAAATATATCGTAATCGGTACCATTTCAATATTCTCGATCATATATTTACTTTCAATACAAAACATTAATTCATTAGTCGCCAGTGGTAATTTGTACGTATAAAACTAACTTTATTGAATTTGACTTTGTTAAAATTGTAAAGTTTATGCTGTATTAAAGTCAACTCTGCTTTTTAATTGCTTTTTTTTTTTTATCAAACTTTCATTATTACATTGTATTTAGGGGATCACAAAATCTAACGAAAACATGTAAAATGGACAACTTCTGGATTTTTTTTTTCTAAATAGCAGTCTTCCAATATACAGGAAAATTTGCTTTTATATTTAAAATTCTGCGAAGTCTTTCATGCAGTCATTTGCATCATTTGTGATTTATTTCGGTTAATTAATATGGACTAGTACATTTAAAATTAATTTTTTATAAAGAAAACTCCTTTTAGTTTGACTTCAAATTCAGAGAAGTTTTCATAGCAATGCCCTGCACAAATATTGGTTGATTAACAGGGAATGATACATCATGAAATGAATATTTTATACAGAAAAACATATTGCGTTTTACTTGAAACTCCGAGAGTCCTTTAATTAAAATTCCCATCACCAATTTTGTTTGATTTACACGGAATGGTATATTGTGAAATTAATATTTTATACAGGAAAACATATTATGTTTTACTTAAAGTTCAGTTCAGGGAATTCTTTCAATGCAATTCCCTGCATCATTATTGATTGAGTAAAACGGAATGGTACATTATAAAATGAATATTTTATACAAAACAAAACATATTAACAAATTGTATTTTACTTAAAATTCAGAGAATTTTTTTATTACAATCCCCTGACAGTGTATGGTATGGTATACCGGTGCATTGAGAAATCATTATTTTATGAAGAAACATAATTTGAGATTGGTTCTGATTGATAAACACGGAATGGTACTTTTGAAATGAATTTTTTAAAACTTTTTTCGTTGAAATGAATATTTTGCAAGAACGGCATGCAATTTAACGTAAATTCAACAATGAATTGCAAATCAAAGAACCTAATTTACTGCATGACGTGCCCTACTTGTGGTGACAACTATATAGGACATACTGGAACCAAACTCGCAGAGAGCTCTTCAGTAGATTTAAACAAAGTACACAAGAACATGATGACGTCAATCTCGTGACGTTAGGAAGGCAACGTTATACAATCATAGGGCGCTTTCCATTAACGTTGCCTCGCCGGCGACATCATTGGGAAACGGTGACGTTAATGGAACGGTTGGTAACGTCACAATGCTCCAACGATGACGATTGCAGCTCAAAACTGATACTTATCTCAAAATGTGGTCCAGAAATTTTGGCTATTTGCAATTTTAATGTATTTCAATGTAGAAGGACAAATTGTAGTGACAAAAATCCAGTTTTGTAGAATAGAGTAACCTAGACGCCATATTGTTTCCTAATCGGCAATGATAAAATGCGTTGGCATAATCGCTCGCCGGCGACGCGCGTTCCAACAATCGGCGACAAGGCAACACCGGCAAATCCGGCGAGGCTGGTTAAATAGAAAGCACCCATAGTGTTGAAGACGTGGTTATGACGTCAAAATATAGTGACGTCAAAACATTATACAGTGTATAATAAGAGTCAACACAATTAATATGTTTTACGTTGTGACCGTTGGGGCGAGCGCAGAAGGAACAATACATTTCTCATTTTTGTTAAATGCAACCCGTGGACTGACTTGCCCCAATCTAAAACGTAGGCTTTCTCTCGAAAACTGTTACCCCCGCAAGAAACCCAAGTTATCAAACATTTATTCCAATTGTCCCGCCCTAGGCTAATATACTTAAACAAACTACCACTAAGATTAATTAATGTAAAGCAGACTTATTAAAATATTTTGATAAATACAAAGCGCTGTTTGGATTTTTTATGCAAATACAGTCATGAATTATCATTCCTTTACTTTTTAATATAATCAATAAAATCAGTAAACAATAAATTGCTTGTCTGTGTTATTTCTCATCTTGTTCCTTGTTGTTAACTGAGTTTTAATTATTTTCCTCTGTAACATCAGTTTTGCTAACAGTTTATCTTTTCTTCTCTATTTTGTTTTAATTATTTATTACAAAATGACGTGGCTGCACGTATTTCTAATAATTAGACCTTTTTAAATAAGTTTTTGTCACCTACCTAACGTATGCATATATACGATTGGATCAATATGACAGTAAATTAAGCATGGAACTTGCAAGTGCATTTTACTAAGCAAAAAAAGATATATAAAACAAAACTAATCAGCCGAAGAGTCGCCGTTAACACTGATACTGAGTACTTAATACTACACGTTACACTCGGTACAGATGCTTGATCCACCTCTAAATTTATCGCGGGAAATTATTATAGCGCGAGATCATTATGACGTCATACTTGACTTTCATTTGCTCTCGACAGTTCTCGTAAATTGTCGGATATATTCGGAGAAGGAAATGACGTCATATGTTAGCAAAAGTTCAGATAGGTACAGTTTTTTTACGTAAGCAAATGCGTTGTTTACTTTCGTGTTTTTAATGGATTTTGTATTGTTAAATGAAATAGATATATGCGATTTAGAGGTAAGAATTTTCCTTAGAAACGCTTCCTGTTCCACCATGTTGCTATACACCGCAAAGGATTATTGGGATATGTAAAACGTTTTCACGCGGGTCCACAAAAATTTCTTTGAACAATGTGCAGATTTCAACTCTAATTTCCTCCGTTCGTACACGTTGTCTATGGAGCTCGCTGCGCTCGCTAATATGTTTTACGGTGAGACCGTTGGGGCGAGCGCAGAAGGAACAATACATTTCTCATCTTTGTTAAATGCAACCCGTGGACTGACTTGCCCCAATCTAAAACGTAGGCTTTCTCTCGAAAACGGTTACCCCCGCAAGAAACCCAAGTTATCAAAAATTTATTCCAATTGTCCCGCCCTAGGCTAATATACTTAAACAAACTACACTAAGATTAATTTATGTAAAACAGACTAAAGTATTTTGATAAATACGAAGCCATTTGGTTTTTTTTATGCAAATACAATCATGAATTATCATTCTTTAATTTTTAATATAATCAGTAAAATCAATAAACAATAAATTGCTTGTCTTTGTTATTTCTCATCTTGTTCCTTGTTGTTAACTGACTTTTAATTATTTTCCTCTGTAACATCAATTTCGTTTTTAATTTTTTTTTTTGTGCTATATATGCGTAGAAGACATGTGTCCCCCCCCCCCTTTTTTTTTTTAGTGTGTGATATCCCACTATTTAAAGGTTTGTCCATATATGCAACTGACAAATATATATATTTATCAGTAGAACTGTTTATTTTTTTCTTCTCTTTTTTGTTTTATTTATTTATTACAAAATGATGTGGCTGCAAGTATTTCTAATAATTATACTTTTAAAAATATTTTTTGTCACCTACCTAACGTATGCATATATACGATTGGATCAATCTGACAGTAAATTAAGCATATGGAACTTGCAAGTGCATTTTACTAAGCAAAAAAAATATATATCAAAACAAAACTAATCAGCCGAAGAGTCGCCGTTAACACTGATACTGAGTACTTACTACACGTTACACCCAGTACAGATGCTTGACCCACCTCTAAATTTATCGCGGGAAATTATTATAGTGCGAGATCATTATGACGTCATACTTGACTTTCTTTTGCTCTCGACAGTTCTCGTAAATTGTCGGATAAACTCGGGTAAGGAAATGACGTCATATGTTAGCAAAGTTCAGATAAGTACAGTTTTTTTAACGTAAGAATATGTGTTGTTTACTTTCGTGTTTTTAAAGGATTTTTTATTGTTAAATGAAATAGATGTATGCGATTTAGAGGTAAGAATTTTCCTTAGAAACGCTTCCTGTTCCACCATGTTGCTATGCACCGCAAAGGATTATTGGGATATGTAGAACGTTTTCACGCGGGTCCACAAAAATTTCTTTGAACAATGTGCAGATTTCAACTCTAATTTCCTCCGTTCGTACACGTTGTCTATGGAGCTCGCTGCGCTCGCTATAAAGATAAAAGTCCAGTGTCTCTTGTTCATATATACATGTATATATGTACAGTTGAAGATATATAATACTTAGTTAAAAATACATAATAGTAAGAATTTAACTTTGGTTTAAACAGTTTTACAAAATGATTTTCCTTAGCTTTACGCAATTGTTCATTGTTTTCTTTAACTTTATAAAAAGGGAAAATATAAAAGTTTCCCTTTCTGCATATGTCAAAATGAGTGCTATATGGTGTGTTCCTCACAGATGGGTCTCTTATCTGATGTTTGTGGACGCGCACTCTTTTATACTTTCCCTTTTCATAAAGTTAAAGCAAATTTCCTGTAAACCTATAATCAGCGTCAGTGTATCTATCACCAGGGTTTATATCGATTACCAAGATCTGAATGCCTATCACCAGGGTTAGTAAACCTGTCACTAGACGGTCAGTGTACGTATTGCCAGGGTTTTTGTGCCAATCACCAGGGTTAGTATACCCACAAAAAGAGTCGGTATACCCATTATAGGGTCTGTATGCATGTAATAGGGGTCATATTTTCATATATATTTATTTTGTCAAATACCTAAAACCGTAATTACTTCCATTTCAATTTTTACTATTTTCCAAAAGAGTTATCTCTCTTTGATTATTGAGTACCTGTAGATCGATACCTAAAAATATAAGAATTTTTCTGATCACGTGATTTAAATAATAGTATAACGTATTTACCCAGAAATTACACCTGGTCAAACCAGTTCATTGTTATTTTTGCGCCATGTTTGGTAAAGTGTTCACAGCAGCGAGTGTCCATATTTTTTATAAGTATTTATATTGATAGAATTTGTACATATGTCATATGTGTAAGTTATAAGTAACAAGTAACAATGTTATTTATTGTTATAGAATATTTATATCTGTAATACCGAAAATAAAAGTAATTTAGTGATATATTTTATCATAGGTTACTTGCATCTTTCATTGAAATTCATTCTGATCACCTTACGGCTGCGGGTTTTCATTTCACAAATGGGTATTTATGTTTCTAACATTATTTTTACATTATTTGATTGAGATTGAAGTGTGTAAAATTATAAAATGAGTGTACTTTAGATTTTATTGATTTAAATCTCCAATTGATTTATTAGCTAATTATATGCATATATTGTAAATCGATTATATAATTCATACACAGATTATTGCCAACTATTTAGTATTGCTGATATTTATTTTTAGGACCTGTTCTCTTCTTTATGATTATTTAATCATGGAATAAATCAACGAACCCAGCAGTGCACTTTGTTTATATACAAGTGACCCTGTTTCATACACAGACTCAGGGTCAATATACTTATCACCAGAATCTCAATACCTATTACCAGATTCAGTTTACCTGCCACGAGGGTCTGTATATCTATCGCCAGTGTCAGAGTACAGTTTGGGTACCCATCACAAGGGTCAGTTCACCATTCACCAGGGTCTGAATACCTATCACCAGGGTCTGAATACCTATCACTAGAGCCTGTATACCCAACACCTGTACACTCCTCATCAGGGTGTAAATACACAACACTAATGACAGTTTATACATCACCAGTATCTGTATACCCAACATTAGATTATCAATACCTACCACCAGGATCAGGGTACCTATACCAGGTTCTGTAAACCTAAATCTGGAGTCAGTATACATAGAACCAGGGTAAGTTAAACAACCATAAAAGTCTGTATTTCCATCACCAGGGTCAATGTGCCCACCACCAAAACTCAATGCCTAACACCAGGGTCTGCATACATGTACCTATCACCAGGGTCAGTGTATACTGTACTAGGGTCTGTGTGCTTATCCCAATGGTGCGTACCTAACTTATATAAAACTGTTCATTTTGTACTTTTCATTGATTTTAAGAAAATTACGCAACATACAGATACTAAATAAATGTTCCTGGACAATGAGTCTTTACCGTCAACTGATCTTGATCGTCTGCCTTAGATGATTACATTAAGATCTTAGGAAATCTGTTTGTCTGCGTTTAGCTTATGTACTACATCAACTGGTTATTTTAGATATAACCATCTGATCGGATGTTTATATAACTATTATGGACATCATTTTACAATCAAAATTCGACCGAAGACACCGAAAAGTGATATCGAATTCGCAAGCTCAGTCTTTTACTTTCTGCCTTAACATTTATTACAAAATTACAAAATGCTATAGTTTACATTTATTAGGCTTCAAAGTCACGGTCAGTTTTATTTTAAAATTGTTTAGGCGTTGCATCTGCATAACATGACGTCATATTTTCTCCTGTTGAAATAATCTCACTAAAAACGGAGATGTGATAGCTTAGAGGTGTGTTTTATTCAATTCTGTAAAAAAAAAAAAATCAAAAAATGCAAAACCTTTTCTCATGGACGCAACTTCAGATAATATCCTATCTGTGAATGAAAACATGACATACATATCAACAGAGGCTTTTATTTACAATCGGCAAATATCACACTGCAAATTTTCAATTACCGATATTAGAGTTATCGGTCTTTAGCCGTGGAGTTTTATGTTTGACATCTGTACATTTTCTTTTAAAGATTGATCAAAAATAAGAATAGGCATTAAAGAACAATTCATCCATTTTTCTACTGAATTATTTTTTGGTCAAAAGTGATTTTGGATTGCAAGTTTGAAAGATCTTATCATAATGGTATTTTTGAAAAGTCTGTCCAATGCCCGTTGTCCATCAAAACTGAAAACATGGAAGGAATCATTCTTCTAATGCAGCTGCAAATGTAGAGTATCAATGGTTTAGAGATGACATTCCAGTACAAAACGGGGAATATAGCATGTACATTGTCAACGACATGGAACATATACATGTATGTTCCTGGTTTCATATGCAGATCTTCAGCAAAAGTCAACACCAATCTAAATCATTTGTATTGAGATGAACGCATGTGGGACTTCAATTGAATCAGTAAAACCTGTCAAACCAAATTCAAATTCTAATTCAACTAATTTAGCTTTTGCAAGGGACTTATCTATTTCAGAATTGAGAACTCTGGTTTGATGAAAAGGCCGTATGATTTAGGAAAGAAGTATTCTTCATGTGTCAAAGAGAATTTGTGTTTTGCTGATCCTGAAGTAAAAGTTGATGACTATTCAACTGCATTAGGATCTGGGGCATTTGGAACAGTGCACAAAGGCAAATAGGCAGGATCAGTTGGTGCAGTAAAGCACTCACTGTTACCAAAAGGAATCGAAGTATAATGTTTGATATGGTAGAACAAGGTATAAACATCAGCTCTATGATCTGTCACCCAGACATTGTTCTATTTCTGGCTGTAGCTGGAGCCCCAACTGCAATTTATCTTGTTCATGAATACATTGATGGTTGTAATATGGAAGATGCTATTTTCTATCAAGAAACAAGGCAGCTGATGATATTAAAACTGGGGACAAATTGTTTATTCTTAGTCAATTTGTACAAGGTGTGGCATATTTGCATGCTCTGGTTCCTCCCCTAATTCACTAAGATAGTAAACCCAGCAATATCAGGATTAAAAAGGTTTGTCAGACTACCAAGCTGCGCGACTTAGGAGTTAGTCGCATCAAGTCAGCCAGAGCTGTCAGTATGTCCACTACTCAAATTGGAAATGCCTGTGGAACACCCTCTAATATGGCCCCAGAGAGTTTGATTCACAATGGAAAACATTTCCATAAGCTCAAACATTTAGTCCCTTGGTGTAATCTTGATCGAATTTCCAACTGAGAAAGATGCTTGGATAGTAGATGCAATTAAAAAGAAGATGACAAAAAAGAGCCCCCCCCCCCCCCCCCCCATCCCAAATGTGAATGCCATTGGTGTACCAGAAGAAGTTCATGACCTCTATAAAAGTCTGTGTAAACTATGACAAATTGTTACACCCAACAACCGAAGATGTTTTAAAATATGTGTCTTCCGTCTAATTGTGCCCCTTTCAAATTAGAAGGAAAGTAATCTTGGAATTGAAGTTGTTGGAAAATAATTCGTTTAAATCATATGAATTTCCTTTTAATACTTTATTTGCTTAATGAGAATTTTGTATTGAAGCGGATTGGAATGTTAAGGATTTGTTCACTTGCTTAAAATCTGTTAACTATTCTACGTAAGTGGCTATAAATAACGTGAGCTAATATAAAACACATTACAGTACTACACAATCTATAAACATACAAGTAGTGACATCCCCAAAAGAAACTTGTGTATGTTAAATAATGATATTTACATTCTACTGTGTTTTTCCATTTAATTATGGGATCTTTAAATGCCTCTAAATGCAACAACCGAATCACTGCGTATGAATTTTCATGTAATTTACATAAGTAGTTCCCAGACATTGATTTCTATGTCATCGGTTTAAAAAATATATTTTAAACATGTTGTTACTTTCAACAGTCCAAGCCAAGTTATTTTCATGGATTATATTTTCAGGCTCAACTCAACAGTGTAATGTGATAAGCAGTTTAAACCGGTTTTATAGAACAGCTGTTCTTGCTGTTACTAATTTACTCCCTCCGTGATCTGCAATTTATACCGATTTATGTAATAAAATAATTGATTTAATTTATCAATAAGGGAATGTAAATGTAGGCATTGAATGATTTATTTTTGACGTCGTCTTGTCAATAACTGCTGTCAGTTAAGCAGTCAAATTATCATAACGCGCTAACGGGCGCTACTATCTGCACTACATCAAGAGAGTATTGATGACGTTGAACAGCTTTATCTTGCGTCATTAGCGATTTTTCATAGATTTTTAGTGATTAAGACGTAATATTGAGAATTCGTTGTTCGTAACAATCACTCCCTTTAGGTGCGCGATACATCTGTGCAAAGCGAATTTGGTCCGTCGTCCTTAAGGAGTCTCGGGGAAGAATGTTTCAAACACAAGATTTCCTTTAATTTTTTTCCAATAAAAGGTCGGCTTATGAGTAAACTATGTGCCAAATATAAAGTAAATTGAATGTATAGTTTATCTGTTTACCGCACTCACATTTCGGTCGTATGTCCGTATCATCCCCGCAATATTATTTAAGGAATAAGGAATCATTCTTTGAGTATTATGAGGTGAGAATTTTGGTCGGGGCGTGATCGAATCCAATAAAGCCCGAAGGGCTTTATGATAGATTTGAATAATATTCAAAGAATGATTCCTTATTACTTATATTTATATAATTTTCAGCAGTTGTACGATTAAATATTATAATATAAATTATGGAAACCCACTTGCGCCCCCAACAATACGTCTTTTGAATTTATTGGGCTGTATAGTACAAAATCGATTCGTAGTGTTATCACAGACAGAGACACTGGAAAATGTAAATATATAGGAATATGATATAGGAAAAAGCGGCTATCATTTTCAATTTCATATGTAAAATCATACGATTTTCTTTAAAAGGGAAATACATGCGGTGGCTTGTGATATTATTCAATGGCAGCACTATTCGTTAAAACTGGTTTTAATGCGAGTTAGATCGCTGGAATATGCAACGGGGCATAACCATGATGGAGACGCGTTCGTGGACGAAAATAGTGGATATGTCAACAAAGAATAGTATGTATGTGCAACTTTTGTAAATGTTGTGGTAACTAGATAGCCAGTGAAGTACTTAAATGGCATATCTGCCGCTTGGAATACGCTGAATGAGTTGATGCACTACTCATAGCTTTGCTCTACGATGCTTATTTTGATGACCGATCATGTATGTGTGTTAATTTAAAACTCATCCTGAGCAAATTTGAAATGCAGTGTTACCGTGAAAGTGTATAGGCCTTTCAAAGTCGTGATAAGACACTTAATTTTCTATTTAGTGAATTAAATAATGTGTATTGTTAATTTGTTAAGGTTAAAATTTTAATTTTTTAGATTTATAAAGTTGTATATTATTTGCTTACAATTTTACATTTTGTTGACAGAGTTTATTTTGGAAATTCCCGTTCTATAAATAGTGTTAAATCAGAACAGTAGAGAAAAGTAGATCCGGCCCAAAATTTTATTGATGCAGGTATCAAAGGAATTTTTCGACCAATCAGAAGCCCCAATATCTCGTCAAACTAATAGATATTAAATGATATGTAATTTGTTTTTAGAATAAACACGTTATATAATAAAGTATGTACTTAAGCGTTTTACTCTGTATTTGTGTTTTACAAAATATTTAAGTAATACGCAATACCCTGCACAGAAGACGCAAAATTTTAAACCTGCGACTGACTGAAAAAAAGCATGTAAAAAATGAAGTTTGAGCTATTTTATTCGTTCAACCTTTTCAATCTATAAAACAATGGACGCTAATACAGGTATTATTAAAGTTCATTTCTGATATATTAAAAATAACATCTTTATTCTTTCTAAACCATATCACATGTACAAGATCGAGTATGTACAATGATATCAGGTAAGAGTAACTCTTGTAAATATGTATTTGGTGCAACTATTCGTAAAATCATAGTGTCTTGAAAAAAAATCATTATATGTTTAGGAAATACATGTATACTAACAAAAAAAAAAAATAACAAACTTCCACATTGTTAAAAATAATACTTATATCACATAGAACCGTTAAGTTCTGAAGGAATATAAATTTTTTAATGACAGAAGCATATTTTGATCGCTGTTTGTGACAAATATTTTTGCATTGATCCCTTTTAGAATTGTATGTTATAAATTACCCACTACGATTTTTCCTCTTCAAAATAAGTCCGTATCTACTATTGATTCAGTGTATCTCTTTAAAACATAAATCAAAGAATACTACCTGACAGTTAATCGTTTTATATATGGGACTGACTTTGTAATATGAAAAATTCATATCCTGAACCTTCTTATGTAATAAAAAACATTGGTTATTGTTTATCGATTTATAAAATCACAGAAATGTATAAATGAAAAAAATAGACGGGGTCAGGTACAAGACAAAGATGATCTGTATCTAGTTAAATCACTTTTTTGTATTCATTTTAATTCTTTATTCTAGATAGAAAATTTTAATAACATAATGTGACTTTTTATTTGTATGTTAGAAAAATGTTTATAAAACGTCCATTTCATCCCATTAGTGAGTACACGCTCGAAAATACATCATAAATTTGTATTTAATTATATTTATATTTATTTTCATTTATTTACCTCGTTGAAACTTCTAGTCATTTTATAATAATGTTCATACACAAGGTAATCAAGTACCATCATATCACAAAATAATGGTTAATTTTGTATTGGGACGTCGACGAAAACTTGGACTTCACATACATTAAGTGAATCGGGTTTTCCTCCATGGCTTAGAATTGTCAGTTGCACGTATCTACCTACAGCACCGGAAGCACAATACACCGCTATCCGGTCCCCGGTGTCTGCTGGTCCTTTGTAGAATCCACACGTTGCTTCCGTTCTGTTGAGTTTTATGTGTACCTGGACATTACGCAGTCTTTCTCCTATATGGAATATATAACAATAATTCATTCTTTTGTCTTGATGAAATATATACCAAAGCATTTAATTTTATAGACATGTATTTACATTCAGTGTATATTTCCCCTTATGTTTGCATCGGAAATCTGTGACGCTTAATTTCCTTTAAACACACTTATCTTTTCCCCGGCGCATGAGCACAAATATAAATGCATGTTTCATATCCCTGACTTAGAACGTTCATAATGGCTTTAAATCGACGATACACTAATACTTCATACAAATAAACATCAATATGAAAATAAATATAAACATTGAATGCTTAATTGTATATATTATGTGCATTTATTAAAATCATATATATATTTCTATCAGATAAGCAATACTTTTTTATCATTGACAACTATAAAACTAGTCGTTTCTCTTCGCTGATTAAAGAAAAATCATTCATTTTCAATTACGGTTTACTTGATGTAAAATTCTGTTTCTACACTTATTACAGTAAACTATATACATGTATGAAGTTAAGATCACATATATAATATATATGAAACAAAGTTCTAAATGTTCACCCGATAATTCTTTGTTTACATGAAATAAAAACAAAGAATACTTAAAGGTGTTATTTATAATTAAGGCGGGTCATTACTCGAGTGACGTCATCACTGATAGTTCTGTATACACTTTATGGAAAATGTATAATTATCGCTACTGATTAAGCATATTATACCTTTTAGTAATAGTATTACATCAGAAGCAGACTAATGTAAAGGGAATATTTAGCAGGGTTTGATCTTCAACTACTATACGCTTGAAAATAATGTATTTGTACATGCATTTCTACATTTTCACACATTTATTACAAAAATACTAATCTTTCTTTTAAAAATAAAGACGGCTACTATCTCTCGAAACATACAAACTAGTTTACTTATTTTCCCAAGATCGAGGTTGATTGAACAAAATTGGGGTATACGTGTTCTAAACGTTGTAAAAAGATAATAAGCATTTTGAATCTTATAATGTTTAAGCTTCCCAAGTGCAACAGATATAAATCTAAAATTCTAAAGCAAAACATAAAGCAGTTAACCATTAAATTACAAAAAAGATGTTAAAATATTTTGTTTTTTTGTTATAATGTTACGTTTTTTTATTTGGTAAACTTTCCATACAAAATGTCTTTTTAATCCATTTATCGATTAAGGTAGTCCATTCATAACTGAGGTGAATTTAACAATTTTGATTGATATAAAGTACTTTAAATACGTATTTTGAAATTATTTGGAGGCTGACATAAACCAAACTCAGAAGTATGTATGCAGTCGATTAAATGAACTTTTTGCACTTGAAACTTTTTTTAAAGAGTTGTCTGCCCCTTGCAAAAATTAGGAAAAAAATCAATTTCTAAAAATATGTATGGTAAATTATGAATTTGTTTGGCATTTTCAAAGAAAGGCAAAGCTTTGGCAACTTTTTACCAAGAGATTTGTGAGAAAATTATTTGTATTAAAAAGATTAAAAAAAAAAATGCATTTTTTTCCATAGACTTCAATGTTAAATTCAAGATGTGATCAATTTGTTAATATACAATTTTTTTTTAAATTTTAAAGATGAATCTTTATTATTTAATTAACCCATTAAAATCACACTAAGGTTTTAGTAATCAAACTTGCAATCTATTAGATATGAAATGTGGTAGTTATGGATGGACTTCCTTAAAATAACCACTGCAGTGTGCTTGTCACAAAATCTTGAAAATTATATGAATTTGCTTAAAACGTGTTATGAAAAAGGTGGTACATGTATGCATATTGTGGAGATTTTGGCAAAAAAGAAAAGAAAAAAGGAAGTAGTTATGACATGGATTTTGGGGGGAATCTTTAATTACATAAGGTGTCAAACAAGAGATTTCAAGAGAAAACGATACTTTAACCAATTAAATTGCTGAGTAGAGATCTATCTTAAAAATTTGTTTTCTATTGAATGTTGAGTAAAAATCCATGGAGTATCTCGGAGGACTTAAATGCAAACACCCCTGATATGACACATCCACAATAAAACAAGAGGCCCATGGGCCACATCGCTCACCTGAGCAACAATAGGCATGATAAAATCAGCTTAATGGAGTCATAATACAAAAATATCTGGACAAAGTAGTATAATACATGTAGATCCTGTATAAATAAAAATTCATCCCCCCTCCCATAGTCATGTCACATGTTGAGCATTGCAGTTCTCAAAAAGATCCTAAACAATATATACGGGATATAAACCTACATCAAACTCTAAACCCCTTGTGAGGCCCAAGAATCGTCCAGGGGCCAAAGTCTAAACAATTCTAAAGAATTAGTAATATGTAAAAATGCTTGCATATAAGTAAAACCATTTCAGTTTTTGTGAATAATTAAAATGTTTTCCTTTGTATAACTGGATCACCAATGTGGCCCCTTCCTACTCCTCAAGATTTTGATTTTAACGAATTTGAATCTGCACTATCTGAAGTTGCTTTCACAAAAGTTACGGCTTTTCTAGGCAAATGGTTTTTTAGAAAAAGATTTTAGGATTTTTCTCTATATATATATTCGTTTGTAAAAATTTGTATCCCCCCCCCCCCTCCCCGTTGTGATCCCGTCCTACCCCCGGGGATAATGATTTGAACAAACTTAAATCTTCACTACCTGGGGATGCTTCCACACAAGTTTCAGCTTTCCTGGATGATTGGTCTCTGAGAAGAATATTTTTAACGATTTAATCTATATATTCATATGTAAATATTTGACCCCACATTGTAGCCCCACCCCATGCCCGGGGTCATGATTTTCACAACTTTGAATCTACACTACCTGAGGATGCTTCCACACAAGTTTCAGCTTTCCTGGCTGATTGGTTTCTGAGAGGAAGATGTTTAACGATTTCCTCTATATATACCTATGTAAATATTGACCCACCCATTGTGGACCCACTCTGCCCCAGGGGGTCATGGTTTTCACAACTTTGAATCTACACTACCTGATGATGCTTCCACATAAGTTTCAGCTTTCCTGGGCAAATGGTTTCTGAGAAGATTTTTAAAATATTCAACTCTATACATTCCTATGAAAAATCCCACCCCCATTGTGGCCCTACCCTACTCCGAGGGTCATGATATTCACAAATTTGAATCTACTCTACCTCAGGATACTTCCACATAAGTTTCAGCTTTCCTGGCCAAATGGTTTCTGAGAAGAATATTTTTAAAGATTTAATCTATATATTCATATGCAAAAATTCGACCCCCCCCCCGCATTGTGGCCCCACCCTAACCCCGGGGGTCATGATTTTCACAACTTTGAATCTACACTACCTGAGGATACTTCCACACAAGTTTAAGCTTTCCTGGCTGATTGATTTCTGAGAAGAAGATTTTTAAAGATTCCCTCATATATTCCTATGTAAAATTTTCACCCCCATTGTGGCCCCACCCTACAACGGGGGAGGGGGGGGCGTCATGATTTTCAAAACTTTGAATCTACACTACCTGAGGATACTTCCATACAAGTTTCAGCTTTCCTGGCTGATTAGTTTCTGAGAAGAAGATTTTTTAAAGATTCCCTCTATATATTCCTATGTAAAAAATTTGACCCCCATTGTGGCCCCACCCTACAACTGGGGGTCATGATTTTCACAACTTTGAATCTACACTACCTGGGGATGCTTCCACACAAGTTTCAGCTTTCCTGGCCAATTGGTTCTTGAAAAGAAGAATTTTTAAGATTTACTCAATAAATTCCTATGTAAAAATTCGACCCCCAATTGTGACCCCATCCTACCCCCGGGGGTCATGATTTTCACAACTTTGAATCTACACTAACTTAGGATGCTTTCATATGAGTTTCAGCTTTCATGGCCTAATGGTTCTTGAGAAGAAGATTTTTGAAAGTTTCTCAAAAAATTTCAATAATTCCTTATTATCTCCCCTTGTAAAAGGGCATGGTGCTTAATTTTCAGAACTTTGAATCCCCTTTGCCTAAGGATGCTTGGTGCCAAGTTTGGTTGAAATTGGCCCAGTGGTTCTGGAGAAGATTTTGAAAATGTGAAAAGTTTACAGACGGACTGACGGACAGACGGACGACAGACAAAATGGGATCAGAATAGCTCACTTGAGCTTTCAGCTCAGGTGAGCTAAAAACGTACAGAAAAGATTTTAAAATAACCACCGCTAGCATAATCTCTGCAAGACAACGTTGCCTCGTGATACAATTTCCGTCTGCTATCTTCAGCAAAACTTGATGTGCATATATTTCTTAATCGTAACCACTTTTATACAGATTGTCAAATATTAAACACAATGTCGAAGACAAAATAAACAATATTTTAAAAGTGAGTTCAACCTGCATGAAAACAAATAGACCAACATTCCAAAAGATCGTGCTCTTTCCTCAATGAAAATGCCCATTTATTTCGTCATAGGTAATTAACTTCTATCGGCAGTATCTTTTTTTATGCGATTGTTCACTTTGGTTGATTTTTAAAAAAAAAAAGTCTATCCCATTTGTGGGATTTTTTCATAATCCCATTTATCTTATTGGACAATTAAAACCTTTTTCACTTGTGGATGTATGTACATGTAACAATATGTTGTTATTTAATACAAGAGCAGTCTTATAGTTTTTATTGCAATAAAAGCGCTAATTTTTCCGTTCATTTGTATTTTTCTCTTGATTTTTAATTCTGACACCTAGGCACAATGTAATTATTAAAAGTTCAAATAAATATACCACAACAATCCTGCCTGTTGTATATGATGACTTTTCTGACGTCATAAATGACTTCTAAATCTATTTTTAGCCAAGGTTGAAACTCTCCTAGAGTATGTGCAATTAGTGCACTTAGTTCACCGTAGGTACAATCGATGACGTTGTCGACAGCGTTTGTTGTGGGATAATCATTGTAAATTGAACTCAGAGAAACAGGCAAATTTACTGCAACTGCAAAAGCAAAAATCTCAAATCAAGTCCTCAAATCTAATACATGTATATCATTAATAAAATTGACAACAGCTTAATGATCTTAAAATTCAAATATTTGTTGTTTACAATACTGTAAAAGTTGTTATTAAATATGCGGTAGCATGATTTATCACTCTAAAGGTTTGATTTTTGTAACCAAAAACAATGATTTTCTGTGCGGAAAAGTAAAACAAATGTTCTTCAAATGAATCTATTTATATCAATGAAATGTCAATCTACCTTCCTTAGATTGTCCAAAACATTGCTTAATGTTTGACTTTTAATTGAATAGATTTTGTTGTAAAACAAAATTGTAAGAACTTTCTTACTGTTCATTGTATTTTCCTCCTGAAAGACAACATAGAAACAGGAGATGATTAATCTAAAACAGTTGTTTCCGGTACTTTAACTTTCAATTCAGATTAATGTTAATATAGAATAATCCGGTTGATATATAATGGCAAACCATTAAAAATATCCATATAATTTATATGATCATTTGACTTGATCAGTTACTTGAAGGTTTACAAGTATATCACTTTTCAATATGACTAAGAGCTAAAACTCGTCAGTCACAATGATTTATACCTGAATCAAGCAAGTCTAAAATTGATAGGTAATGGTTTTGATTTTTAACTATATTGTTATATCTTACTTGGAAAACCGAACGTCAGTGCTTTTATTTAAAAGACATATTTTATCATATTAACATATAAGTCAAGATGAACTCTTTATGATTGAAATCTGCAAACAACAAACAAATCAAAAACTCAATTTATATCTAATAACAAAACTTAAAATTTGTTTGGTCGATCGAATGATTTACTAAATGATAAAATCAGTCTGTGTTACATGTCTATCACTATTCAATTTTGTTTTACATTTTAACATGTTTAAGCACAAAATAGTTATAACAGTAACAATAAACTCTCAAATTAATAACTATTAATTTCCAACTATATTGTTATAATTATTCTAATTCAGGAAAGTTAATTCGTGTTTATTCCCGAGGTATTTATGAAAAAGTTTTATTTTATTATGTTTCCATAACAGAAATATAAATCTTTCATTATTAAAGGTACATATTCAGTAGTATATGATAGTAATTACATTTGGAATTACAGTGAAATATGAAAACAAGCCTACCATTTCAAAATATTTACAGGCGATTTTGTCTCCGGAGACCTCTGCTCTCTCTTCTAGTTTCATCCACTCACAACAAGCCCGACATCTATACAGGTCCGCACGAATTTGACAGACCTCCATCCCAATACACCGTCTGTCTCTCCGGCAAAACTCAGTGCATTCCCTCAATGTAGCAGGAAAACTTCTTTCCTCTCCGGAAAACAAAATTTTGTAAGCACTCGTTAGGGGCCCAAATGACTTTACTCTAAATTGTCGCTGATAATACTTTTTGTTAACTTCCGATTTCAATAATGGAATGATAAGCAATAAATAGAGAAGGGATGTAAATATTTTTTTCATGATGAAATAAATCCCAGAAGGAAGCCCAAGTTGTAAGTATAGGATACAGAAAATTTACTTTAGAATTAAAGATGAATATATCTACTCTGATATATATCTAATTCTCGGTGTAAAAATATAAAAGAAACACCCACTGTTAGCTAGGATTTTAGAATCAATCATTGAATTCCCAGCACCAATTATAGGCTTTCAGTCGATACCTACAGTTGCGTGAATTGACATAATCACTTAAAATTAAACAGCTTTGAAGAAAACCAATGAAGGGACATAAAGATACAAAATTGATGACATAAACATATTAGATATCCCAGCTTCTCATATTTTTAGGAGAAAATCAACTGTTCTTGGATGTGTTCAGAACGAAAGAAAGACTTTATGGTTAAGGTAGGGTGATAATTGGGTATTTTATCATATGGTGAGTTTTCATGCGCCTAAATGTCGATATATTGATTGACGTTTCCGACTGTAACCAGGAAAGTTTAAAGAATGAATGTCTGAGACCAAACTGCCGGACTTCAGAATAAACCATAAATATTTAACGGTGTTTTAGATATGGTCAATTAAGATCCTCAATGTGTATTTTTTTCTCCTCGGACTAGAAAAGCATAACGAAGCAAATTAAAGATGGCAACAAAATGGCTGTAACGTTTTTTAATTTCTTTCTTTAATTCATTACCACACAAAAAGATTTCGTCCTCAAACAAAAGAAAAAATTATTAGATTTGCTAGTGACTGTCTAAGGAAAATGGCAGGATGTTAAATGCTCTCTGATCATTCTAACATGGTTCCGTAGATAGTCGGTAACAAACATATAAATTGATACCACAACGTATCATTATATCGGAAGAGTGATAGTACTAAAACTCTTTTTTTTTTTTGTTTCAGGTCGAACTTGTTCCCTTTCCAGGCACCCGATTTCAATTATTCAAATGTAGTTTAATTTTAATACGGCGAAAATCAATCTTGGGAAGAATTTAGATATCAAACTAATGAAAGTAAACAGTAACTTACAGTACTATAAAATTGTGATGTTAATATAAATAATCTGAACACTCTATGGAATTTAAATTTGATTGCCAAAATTGTCATTTTTTTTAACGTTGTAAAATTAATATTTGAGAGAGAGAGAGAGAGAGAGAGAGAGAGAGAGAGAGAGAGAGAGAGAGAGAGAGAGAGAGATACAGACAGAGATATGCAAAGAAACTTTAAATACCAGTATTAAGCAAGTACGATTTCGGTGCTAACGCTATTGATATTACGGCACAGTCTTAGCACTCTTATTCAAGGATATGAGGATGCCGGATTAAAAATGATGGATTTTGAAAACTTTATGAAAGCACTTAATTCAAGTTGGATTAGAAGGCTTATATTTTCAAATTCAAAATGGACAAACTTGTTTAAAGCTAATTGTGGATATAATATGCAAACACTGATGAAATTTGGTATTGATTTTACTAATACGATTATGAAAAATTCAAACAATAGATTTTGGAAAGATGTATTACAATGTTGGAGAACAGTTATTGATGTGCAAAATGGAAATTGTGGTAGAATGTTTAATGAACACTTATGGTATAATCCAGATATTAAAATCGATGATAAATCAGTTTTCTTTAAGGATTTATTTAAATTAGGTTTTATATATATAGGGGATATGTATGAAAATGACAATCAGATGTTTAGTTATAATGAGTTGAAAACAGATTCAACTTAAAAACAAATTTTGTTCAATATCTCGGTCTAACAAAAGCATTACAAAGTTATGTTAAAGTATTAAATAAACAAGTAACTAAAAACTGTAATATTGGTTACTCAAATACAGTAGAAATATTTTGTAGATCTAAGAAGGGTTGTAGTGACATGTACAACCTCTTAATATCAAAGAAAAGAACTTATCCAAAATCTGAAACAAAATGGATGTCAGAAATCGAATTAACTCAAAAACAATGGAGGAAAATTTATAATCTGCCCTTTAAGTGCACAAAGGATTCAAAATTACTGTGGATTCAATACCAACTATTACATAGGATCTTGCCAATTAATTATTATTTACATAGGGTAGGGATAGTAAATTCTTCATTGTGTTACTTTTGCCAACAGACCCCTGAGACAATAGAACATATTTTTGTCGATTGTTATTTAGTGAAAGAAATTTGGATTGAATTGGAGAAATGGATGACAGATATATTTGGTTTACATACAAATTTTGATAAATATTCAATCCTTTTTGGAAAGTATGATAATAGAGATATTCATAGGTTAGAAAATTTAAATAAATCATTCTTTTCACAAAACAATATATTCTGCAAAGTAAAATGAAAACATCAAGGCTAAATGTAAATATCATTATGAAATCTATAACCAGAAGACCGTTTTTAGAAAAACTTTTGCTTCTGAAAAACTGTAATTATCACTTGTTTGCTACTTATTGGAAAGATATATTTCAACGTTTAGAACATTCATCACCATCTTTATTCTCTTTTTAACGTCCCTGTCTCTTTTTTTTGTATCATGAATTTTTCCTTTTTTCCCCCTAAAAATAAAACCATTTTCACATATATTATATACCACTACTTGTTCAAATTATATTGTAACTATTCTGAGGAGTAATATGTAAATGTACATATACTTTATATCTAAATATTGGATGTATCTATCAAACAAATACTATAAATGTATACATTGTAACTATATATATATATATATCTATGTTTATGCGCTATACTTATACTCTGTTATGTGAATATGTGAAAGTTCAATAAAAAAAACATATTACGGCACAGGGTTTAACAATTTATATGTATTTGCTCGTTATCGGTGGGAATTTGAGAATATTCAATATATCCAGATACATAAAAGCAATTATAAAAAATAATATTTTGATAAAAAGGGAAGACAAGAACAGAAATTAACAGAAAGAGGCACTCAAAGTTTAGAACACCTCGTCAAACACTTTCAATTCCTAGTATTCTAATTTAGTGACTTTCGTTTTAATACAATGATATCTGTAATGGAAAGAATTAAGATATTAAAATAATGAAACTAAACGGTACTTATGGAATTTGAATTTAGTGGCCATTCATTTTTTTTTGCGACGTCTGCTAGTCGCTCGGAACAGCGCGCCATCATAAAATTATGTTTCGACTTCGGTAAAACACCGATAGAAACGATTAAATTGATGGAGGAAACAAAAAATAACGAAATATTTCATATTATCTCACTTACTCTTCAAGTTGCACAAGCATTTTATTTTGACGGAGTTTTTTGCGATTGTACCCTCTGGCCAAACCAAGGACTACGACGTAATAAAACGTCGTTATAACTTAACGTCAGATTGGGCCGTGCGGCCAATATAAGCAATGTATATATAATGATAACTCCCATGTAAGAATGTACATTGCTCTGATTTTTATACATATACATTTACTATAGTCTATGTCAAAATATTATAATACTTTCCTGAAATTGGCATAGTTATTTAGAATGAAATTACATTTGTCAACGAACTTTTTGGACAACCCTCGTACTCAGTACTCATAAACACAAAAACAAAAGATTGTGGGTATAGTCCACTAATGCATTTTCCATAGGCGGTAATGTTAACGTTCGGGTTCATAGCTCCGGTCCTAATTTTCGTTCAGCAACGAGGGACTTCTTGAATGAAAGCTCATCAAATTGTCTCTCCCCTGTTAAAATTTCGTGGTGTGAAGTCGGGTTCGTTTTCCCGCAAAATGCGCCTGTATTGAAAAACTCTGAAAATGAAAGTAAAAGTAGGGAATTTCACAGTTTTGGAAAGGGTGTACATCAAACAATTTCAATTCTGTCCTTCAAATGATAATTCGATTTTGACAATTGCTTTTAAAATTGCAAATCCTCTTTTCTGACATGTGTCAAGCATTCTGATTTAAAATGTCCCTATAAATGTATATCCACTCTGCAAGTATAGGAACCATTTTGCTAAAAGGCACTACTTTGTTGTCCTACCGATTCTAAAAATAGTTGGAGGGATATACCCATGTCGCAAAACAAAAACAGGACAGAATGAAAAAAGAATAAAAAAATAAAATGCAAACTAATTTATAATTGAGAACTAAAGGTATGACATTTGCAATATGTCATTCTACTATAGACAAACAACAGCATGGACATACTATTTAACATGCGCATGTATGAGTTATGAGAGCGAGAAAAGGTAAAGAAAGGAAGAGCTGATGGGGCAATTGTTGCTATGTAGTATAACTGTTAATTAAAGTTAAAATAGTTTGAAAATAAATAATAGAGTTATAATGTGTTGTTGACAGGTATAATTTATATTCTAAACTTCATAAAACTGTAGGCATCTTTCATTTACTAGATCTTGCCTTAAAGTCGGAAATGTTTTCACATTTATCCTTATTGTTTCTATATGCATATGGTTTTTGTTGTTTAGTTGTAAAATGTGTATCTTGAATGAAATAAACATTAATTGTTGTTCAGTTTTAAATTCATTAACAAATCTGGGCACTTTTCTTTGTCCTCAGTTGCTGGCAATTTACAGCGAGAATTTTCAGTTGATTGGTCATGCATACAGTAATCTGTTAATTGAACCATTGTAATACACAAACATAGGTAATCACATATTACAAAGCTCATCGAGACGAGGCATCACCTTTATGAGACCACCTTTATCATATTAGATGAAAATCATAGTTAATGACCTTCGACATTCATAGATACTGTAGTGTGGTTTGACACAATATCGTATATCATATGTTAAGAAATTGTTTGAAAATAATAAGTTAATTTCATACAGTATTGTAAGATACAATGTTTATCATTAGACTTCTATAAAATATGATATTGAATCCTATGATACTATACAATATTGTGTCATAAGAAATATAATATTATAAAATGATACAATATCATATTGTAACATGATATGACATCATATCAAGATATGATATTGTATCATGTAATAAGATACCGTATTGTATTGTTATACATTATTGTATTTGATCACATAATACAATATCATAACATAATACATAATAAAATATAGATTCATAGGATACACTATCATATATCACATAATACGTCATAATATTGTAACGTATGATGTCATATTGTATGATATATTATGGTATTGTTTTATGAATTAAGAAATTGTATCATATGATACAATATAATTTGATACAACAGTGTATCATATCATATGATATAACATCATATGATACAATATCATGTGATACAATAATATATTATTCAATACAGTATCATATTATACAATATCATATCATATAATATTACATATTACAATATCATATGATACAATATCATGTGACACAATAATACATTTTTATAATACAATAGCATATTATAAAATATTGTATCACCATATACACAATATAATATGAAACAATATCATATCATGATATACAAAATAAATTGATATAATATCATATACTTTTTTACAATATGGTATCATATGATATAATATTGTATCATATCATACAATATTGTAACATATCATACAATACTATATCATAGGAATCATGTTATATCATTGAACATCAAACACATCTATCAAGCAAGTTTGAGTGAGGTAGGCGGTTTTTTAAGCATCCTTGATAATGGAGATCAGGCTCTGTATCCGAACCTACCTCTGCGATTCATTCATATAGTTAAATCAATCATTCAAGTTTGAAATAGTACAGTTATCTATTCAACATGTGATCTGTTCCAAAAAACTACACCTTCTCCAGCCTCTAAAACCTATGGCTCTGATTCAGCATCCACGTGTAGTGCATCAGAATTATAAGATGCATCAAATAATAACTAAGATTTGTCTATCGAAGGGCACCTGCTCTAAAACCATAACCTAATCCAGCATCCAAAACCTTTGGCTCAGGTTCAGCATTCAAGCCTGTCAAGTGCATCAGTATCATGAGACGCACCATCCATACAAGTTTGGTGAAGTTAGGATTTAGGACCAGTAATAAATAAGATATAATCATCAGAGGGCACCTGCTCCAAAAACTTTAACCAGCTCTAAAAACCTTAACCTCATTCAGCATCCGAAACCTATGGCTCAGATTCAGCATTCAAGCCTGTCAATTGCATTAGTATCATAAGACGCACCATCCATGCAAGTTTGGATAAGTTAGGACCAGTAATAATTAAGATATAATCATCAGAGGGCACCTGCTCCAAAGACTTTAATCATCAGAGTGCACCTGCTCCAAAGAATTTAACCAGCTCCAAAAACCTGAACATCCTCCAGCATCCGAAACGTATGGCTCAGATTCAGCATTCAAGCCTTTCATGTGCATTAGTATCATAAGACGCACCATCCATGCAAGTTTGGTGAAGTTTGGACCAGTAATAACTAAGATATAATCACCAGAGGGCACCTGCTCCAAAAACTTTAACCAGCTCCAAAAACCTTAACCTCCTTTAGCATCTGAATTTCATGGCCCAGATTCAGAATCCAAGTCTTTCAAGTTCATTAGTAGATCCAGGTGCATCATCCATGCAAGTTTGGTGAAGATAGGACAAGTAATAACTTAGATACAGGACCTGCACCAAAAACTTTAACCAGGTCCTGACGCCGACGCCGACGTCGGGGGTATAGCCATAAACTTCCCCCGACTTCGTCTCGGTGAGCTAAAAACTGTAAGAGATATCTCGTTCCAATAAAAACAAATAGAAAGGTTGGGTTCATTATTGAAAATAAAAGAAGGTGCATATAATAAAGGTACAGATTGCGAAAATTGGCAAACGCATTGAAATTTTCTACTTGGATATTGTTCAACAAGACAAGAGACATATTAACCTTGTACTTGTTTATACACGTATATGGAAAAAAAATGTTATATCATTAAGACAAGAGGCCAATAGGCCTTAACGGTCAGTCACCTGAGTACCATAGCCCACACACAAACTTGTCGAGGAGTCTCATATATGCATTTAATTAAGTTTAATTCTGGAGTAGAAAAATCATAACATTGTAATGATTACCACCTCCCTGCCTGAAATCTTTCAAAAAAGACAATGAAACCTATAATTTTAGCGAAAAACTTAAAGGTGCAAGACTCTGATAGAAAATAATTTTCCGATATTTGGTAACTTTCAAGATAGGTTTTATGTGTATATGTTTTCATAGATAAACTAAAACAAGGTGGCTAGTATACGTGTTTTATTTAAAACAACCTCCCATTCCCTAACCCCAGGGGCAGACAAAAACTCTCCCTGTGGGCATTTAAACAAAAACAAAAAACTTTCACTGCTATAAATTGAATCTCACTTTCAACATTCTTTAACTTTTACTCACCATCTGGCATTTATACCAAACTCATTTTACATGCACTGCTTATCAGTGATTTTGGTTAGGCAACTATTACTTTACTATCAACAAGTCTATTTGTTTATTTAGAAAGTTCAAAAACTGTTTTTTTTTCAAATGATAAAAAACTTGCATAACTCTTTTTGATCATACAACTTCTTAATTACATTATATTCAATGATTAATTACTAAATATGAACAAGCAAGGGAAGATAACTCCATTATGAACACGCAAGGGAAGATAACTCAATTAACTGTTTGAACTCTTTCCAAATGCTTTCACAATATCTTAACTTTGATATACAACTTCATTCTTTCTCTTTTGAAAATATGTGAATTTACTCATTTCTTTCATTGAAATTCATGAGATGAATAAAAAAAATAAGATAAATATACACCCCCCTTCAGCCATAACCCTTGCCTTACATGTAGGTGACATGAAATATTATTAAAGATGACAGCTTAATGTTTTTTTTTTCTCCAAAATATGCACTCAGTAGATGTTTTTAAACATTATACACATTAACACTAAATGACCATTTTGGCCACATCCTGTATTAAGAACCCCTACCCTATACACTATATGAGTGTTTTGACCATGGCCTAGATTCAAATCCCTGCATTGGGAGACATGAAATTTAAAATTTTGATAGTTGGCTTTATTTTCTTTATATGCAGTCAATTTTTATTTAGTATCATCAGAAGTAAAGAGAACAGTTTTTTTAAACATTAAATGCATTAACACTATATGACTAGGCCCCGCCCTAGAGTCAGAACCCCTACCTCGGGGGACAAAAAAATTATAATTTTGGTAGAGGGCTTCCTGGTCTAAAAAATTATGAATTAAGTTTTCCTTACAGGTGTGTGGGAGTAGAGAAGATAATTTTTAAAAATTATATGCATTTTCACTATACATCCATTTTGGCCTCGCCCTAAAGTCAAAAGTCATGGTCCAGGGGACATGAAATTTACAATTTTAGTAGAGGACTTCCTGGTTAACATAATTATGTCAGTTTTTCTTACAGATGTGTGAGAGTAGAGAAGAAGATTTGTAAACATAATATGCATCAACACTATATGGCCACACCCCCCCCCCTACGGCCTGAACCTCTGACCCAGGGGCCATAAATTTCACAATCTAGGTAGAGGAGTTCGTGGACATCATAACCATCCATTCAGTTTTTTTTCCAACATGTGTGGGAATTAAGAAGAAGATTTTCTAAGATTTAATACATTTCACTACTGTATATTGCTATATTGGCCCCACCCTAGGGCCTAAACCCTTGTCCCAGGGGTCATAAATTTCACAATTTAGGTAGAAGACTTCATGGACGTCATAACCATGCATTTGGTTTTTAACAAATACATATGAGAGTAAAGAAGAAGATTTTCTAAGATCTAATACATTTTTACTTATTGGTCATATTGGCCCCACCCTAGAGCCTGAACCCCTGATCCAGGGGCAATAAATTTCACATTTTAGGTAGAGGGCTTCATGGACATCATAACCATGCATTCAGTTTTTTCCTCACATATGTGGGAGTAGAGAAGAAGATTTTTGAAAATTTGGCTTTTTCTGCATATTTGGCCCCGCCTGTGGCGCCCCTGGGGTAGAGCCATGATTTTAACAATTTAGATTCCTCTTAACATTGAGATGCTTCACAATAAAAATGGTAACTATTGGCCTTGTAGTTTTCAAGAAGAAGTTAAAAATGTAAAATTGTTAACGCACGACGCACACCTGCACGACGGAAGACGCACGACGACGGACGAAGACAAGTTTGAAAACACAGCAGTGCATATCGTAATCATTGGTAAAAAGGCTATGGGAATTGCAAATTTGAAAAATCCTTAAGACACTCGACAGAACCCTGACACGAATAAATCATACAGATACAAACTTCTAAATCTTCAATATGAAAATAAAAACCTAGATGTCAACAAAATTCACTTTGTTTATCTGTATAAAGGAATTTTACTCCTCGTGACATCACTTTCGTTGAAGCCTCGTCACTTTCGCTGAAGCCTCGTTGTCGCATTTTTTAAAGAATTAAACAGGTTAAAATAGCCACTTTGAAGCAGCATACCTATGATATTTCTGCATCGATTTCGATGCGGTTTTTTGTATTAAAGTTTGATGGAAAACATTTATGTTATAAGTTTCCAATCAGGTATCTTTTAAAAATCTAAGCGAGAGGAGAAAAGATTTGAATTTTATTTTATTTCCTAATGGCGTAGCCTAGTTTAATTTAGATCTTCGGTGTGTTGCGGTCTAATTTGAATGATATTCTACTTGCTACATTATTCTTATAACAGGATGAATCTGAATGGTCTGGAAATAGGACTGAATGGCAGAGCGATGTCTTCAGTGACCTTTTAGTTACTAGTAACTGAACGGAAGCAGGCAGTCCATTCTATTGATATGCGGCAATTACGATCAAAACAAAACAAATTCTAAGAGCGTCCTTTTACGAATGGATAAAGAAAAAATGCTAACCAGTCATATTTCTAATTCTATATACTAGTACCTTATTTTGAAGTCTGTTTTACATCTTTAATAAGTTTTTAAATTAGATTTTAACTTCCATACAATCCTAAAAATTGTTTTAAAACAATTTAGTTTGTTATGTATATGAAATAGGAAACTTTTTGACAGCAAAAATGCAATAGATTGTTTTTTATGGTAGCCTCTCTGTATGGCAAAAACATTTGCACAATACTATGAAAGTACTTTTCTCTTGCATTTTCTAATGAAAACCTTGGACATCTGATAATAGCTGGTTTAGTTTTTGTTCCTCTTCTTACATATCCCATGTCATTATCAAGTTTGAATATTGTTTCTTCATTTATTTTCTTTGGTGACTATTCATATATCGTATGTTTGTATTTTTCCTTCATTTAAACGTCATTCTTAATCGTTTCTGTTCTTAAGGATACATGAGACGTTCCTCAGTTTAAAATAATTTTCCTTGATATATTATTCCTTATTTATTAATATCTAATATATATATTAATATCTAAACTTGCGAATTCCCAAAAATTCAGGGTACATTACCGGCTATTTTTGGACCTAGAATATTTAGAATTCTCCTTAAAATAGCATGCAAAATGCATTTGAATGCTTAAATAAAGTCATAGTATATATTTTGAATTGAACACTTTATATCTAAATAAAAGAAGTATCATACAACATGAAAATATCATTATGGAATTACTTAGTGGAAATCTTCACATTGTGGAGATAAGAAAAAAATAGAAAATAATGGAAGATAGGTCGCGTCTGACCTTAATTAGTATGTTTGTTATAATTGATGTATACGTCGTCCTCTCTCCTTTTCTCTCTATCATTCTCAACCTTCACAAGAAGACAAAATTCAAAAGAATTTAATATAAGTATTTTCTCACTACATTACAACTGTGCAATTTTAGGAATTATGGACACAGTATTTTGTTCATAACATGTGGATTCATTACATTATTTCTTCTGTGTACCAACAACTAATGTAAAGGACAAGCCATCCGCTCCAACTGCAGTCGTCACAGCCAATGGCACACTTGCAACCATTGCCGTTAGGACTAGTCCAGTTAAACAAATAGTAGCAACGCCTCCTAAAAACCACAGTGCTGTATCATCTTTTTCTTTATCCATTTCGAGTTGGTTTTCAAATTGGGTGCTTTTAAATTATGGTAACCGATGACCTATAAAAGATACGTCAACGTGATTTAAAGGTCCATGTAAAATAGTGTGTGTGTGGGGGTGGGGGGAGGGGGGGGGGGCGTTCGTTTGTGCGTGCGTGTTGTAAGTCAGACTATTTTGACGTGTAATTTTGTGTGATTACGTTTTGCGTTGATCTGGGAATACAATAATATTTTCTTTAGAATTACGGGTTATTGGATTTATTATGCGTTTGTCGCTGTGTTATTCCTTTAGTTTAATTGTTTGATGTCTCATGCCTTTAATTGCCAATAAATCTTTTTCGTCTTTACAATGGTGTCTTTCAACTCTCTCTCTCTCTCTCTCTCTCTCTCTCTCTCTCTCTCTCTCTCTCTCTCTCTCTCTCTCTCTCTCTCTCTCTCTCTCTCTCTCTCTCTTTTCCCCTTCGCATTTTGGGATGTAAAAATTTTATTTGATAAATACAGTAAGTGTACATATTATGTGAATGTGAAATTTAAAATTGAAAAAAAATGGGGGGGGGGGGGGGGGGGGGGGTGTCAAACATGAGCAGCGAAATGTATTTACACCGGATATCAGTAGTCACATGATCGAAACATGGAGAATGTCCCTGAAACGGAAAGAGCAACTCGTGATTAAAGTAAACATAAAGCAGTTGTTTATTTCTCTATTGCTCTATTCTGTTGGCACATTAATCCTTTGTTTTTAAACTATGTGAAAATAATTGAGTATTATTTGAGACGGTTACTTTAAGTGTATCTTTAAAGAGAAAGTTAGAAGTAGAAAATTTGGCCCAGAGATGGACGATCCTTTGGGAGCTCGATCGGACTGTGTAGATTTGGAGGAACTGACAAGATGGAATCTAACACAGCTACCCATGACATCAGAAGACAAAGATGCTGACATATCACCTTTTCCATGGAGAAATGATCTCAACTCGAAGCTTATTTTGTGGTATGAAGTTTATCAGCTGTTTATGGTATACATAGCTGCTTATTTATTTAATGTAATACATATACTGGCATGCAACCAGTACTCGCTGAGTACCATTTCTCGCCAGTTCATTGTTACGTCATTTTATCAACACATAAAATTATATATGTAAAATGACGTACAGTACCTGCAACATTATTTTTTACAATCCTATCCTATCGTATCATGTATCAATCCTATCGTATCGTGCGTGTATTCTGTTCTATCATGCGTTAATCCTATCCTATCGTGCGTTAATCCTATCAGGTTTATCGTTCAATTTTAGCAGTTTTTCCGTTTATCCTATCGTGTTAATCGTTTCGTGCCTTTTCATAAGAAATTACATTTATTTCAAAGTTACAAGTCGTACACGGAATGTGTATCTGCGTAAATATTTAGTTAATTTGTATGTAATATAATTCGTTTTTAATGCACCATTTTCTTATACAGGAAGAAATGTATGATAGATTTTATATTTATTTAGAACAAGAGTTGTATTTTAATTGAACCCGCTATTTTCCGTGTGATTTAAATCTTTGCGGCGATCAGCTAGGGTGTGCGGTAATGAAAGCAATGTTAACAATACAGATAATTTTTTGATCATTTAAGCTCATAATTTTTGCTTAAAAAAATTAAACTGGTCGTTTTTATACATTCTATAAAGGAAGCAGTGATGATTAACAACTCGGCAATTGTTAATAACGAGAAATTCCACGTAAAATCTGGATTCGTAAGTGTTCTTTCTCAAATTCTGCCATTATCAGGTTAATCGTAAAGATTGTTTAACGCGATTATACGTTTATCATGAACATCGTTTATCCTTTCCTATCGTGTATTAATCCTATCCTATCGTGCTTGTATACTGTTCTATCATGCGCTAATCCAATCCTATTGTGCGTGAATCCTATCCTATCGTTTATCTTGTAAAAAATTAAGTTGCGGGTACTGAAACAAAGCACTGGCGAGAAATGGTCCTCGGTAAGAACTGGTTGCACACCAGTAGAATGTCACACTGTTGTTTGATCTCGGCCCTGGTATCAGCCCGAGCGGTTGGTATCGGCCCAAGCCCAAAGGGCTGATACCATCCGAGGGTTGATACCAGTGACGAGATCAAAACAACAGTGTGATGTTGTTTATATCATATACATATATCTAAAATCAAGGACTTTTATTCAAATTCAAATTCCAAATAAGGAATATAATTTATCATGAAGAAGCTATAGATTGTTTTTTGGATTTACAAAGTTTGTTCGTTTTTATTCCTTAAGTTTTATATGTGTTAAGAACTGTAAGAGATGTCAGACTTTGTTGACAAACCGTCATTGTTTGAAATACAGTAGAAAGGAAACTGTCATCTGAGATGAAGTACTGTCTTATAGAATTCAAAATTATTGAGAGAGAAACTTCCATCCTACGCAACTTTGTTATGAGTCAACTTTTTTCCCTGGGATTTCGTAAGTTTGAAGACTGTTTCCTGTCAGATTCCATTCAGTTATAGCAAGTTGTTTGAAAACATTCATAAGGGCGTCCATTACTTTAACCACTTAATTTTTACAATCTAAACTCTGGTTTTCTAAAATTAAGTCTCTTTTCCATCATTCTCTATATCCTCCATAATTTAAATGTTGATCAATATTAAAGTGTGCTATTATTCTAAATACACAACTGTTGTGTAGGTTACCTCCCCTCATTTAGATACATATCACTCTTTGGGGCTATTTTTGAATTATATATTTTCAGCAATAAATAAAAATATTCAGACGTGTACGGTGATGATTTATATAATTTAATTATTATTCTATCGTTATTTAACAAACTAGTTTTAATCAAAGCAGAGATATTTGGGATTTTAAATTTGAGGGCAATACACCCCCTTGACGAAGGGCTGAGACAGAGAAATATCAGCCCCGAGGGCGATACAGCCCTAACTTTTAGTTGCTGTCTCACCTAGTCCAAAACCATGTATCAGCTGATACACTGCTATAGGTATATGATATATGTATATCCAACAGACTAATAATGTTATTGTACGGTAGTTACTGTAGTTGTGTATATAATTATGGTCTCTTTGAATAGGTGTGGTGATATAACTCGTCTTCTGGTACATGGAATCGTGAACTTAACCAATGAACGACTGGATGCAAAACTCCCCGAGACCGAGATGATATATCAGAAAGGTGGTCCAGACTTAGTAGCAGAAATCAGGAACAATGTCAGGAGTAGGTTGTCAGTTGTCTGTAATCTAGCATTTGTATAAATGTCAAGCACAGTCATTTGAGACATGTTAGTTGTATTGTGAATATAGGTATGGTTATTTGATATGGGTTGATTAGTAGGTGTGTGATTATCAGTTAATTTGTTGGGGCTCAGTGGTCAGAGCACTTGCACTTTACATCAGAGGACCTGGGTTGGAGTCATGGCTGAGACTTGATATTTCAGGCAGCAATTGTTACAGATTAAGTCTCAACTGGAACTCAAACCACAGGCCTGTGTTGTACATTTTCTGCAAGCTAGAAATCAAACCAAGCACTGATGTATCAAGGTACATGTGTACTCTGAAAATATAAAAACAGATGTACAAAGGTTAATATTTAGCAGGATGTTTACAGAAATTCATCTTAAATTTATATTCACTTTGAAGCCGTGACCTGAGTAATTATTATACCAAAATTTTTAATTTCAGAAAACTGTTTTGCAAATGTAATAAGTTGAACATGCTTTAATGATAATCTCTTTAAGCACTTTTGTAATCAATTAGGCAAACTTCAAGTTTTAAATGACTTTTTGCATAAGATAGATTTAAATTGAAGGGGAACCTTTACATAAGATTTACAAGGAAGGAAATGCTTACAGATGATATCAAGACAATTCACTTTAATTTGTGTTTCTAAAAATGAAACTTATTTTTCAATGGCTAGATGATCGTGCATTTTTTTTTATATCACAAAATATAAATGTAATATTTTTTGTAGACTTGTAGAAATATCATTATGTTATTTGCTATAAAATAATATTGAAAACATGGTTATGCAAAACATGTACAAAAATAGATGACATTGCTTGTGTATACCTTGGTACTTGTATCACTGTTTTATTCAAGTATCTATATTTTTCAGTTTGTAAAACGGGAGAAGCGAAGACAACAAAGGGACATAAGCTTCCAGCTCGTTTTGTCGTTCACACTGTTGGTCCCCGATACAATATTAAGTACATCACTGCAGCGGAGAGTGCTCTGTTCAGTTGTTACAGAAGTGTTCTAGGGCAAGTCAGGTAGGAATAATGCTATGATCACATTACCATATATCCAAGTTTTTTCAAGAAGATGGGGTATACTTGAAACATTTTTTATTTGCGCTAGTCATTTTTTGCAATATAAAAAGCAATATAAAAAGTTTCTTATAGCAAACAATACTGTATAAAATTTCTGTGTCTTGTATTTTTTTTGATATGAAAATGATCACATAAATTAGATCCTCACGAAAAACAATCAGATTGAAGGTGCATGTATATTTGTATAGTCTGTAAAAATATAATTTTAACTAAGCACAGGCATACTATATGAAACAAGTGCTCATGTAACTAAGGTTTAAACTAATTACAATGATTTATTGAAACATATTTATTTCTCTAACAGCAATGTTTATTTTTTTTTTTACCATGTATGCACACAGAGAGCATCAAATGAAATCTGTAGCCATTCCTTGTCTTCACTCCATGAGACGGGGTTACCCAATAGAAGATGGAGCCCACATTGCAGTCAGTAAGGCACAAGTTAAAAAGTTTTGTTGTCAATAAATAAGCTGGAAAATTTTGTTTAAAAGAATCAAGGGTATATTTCATCTTTTATCTTATCCTTGGCTTGTAAAAAATGACAAATCTTTGGGTGCTATCACGTATTCAAATAGATATGTTAAATTACTGCACATTAAAGATTTTTTATAATGATTGTTATTTTAAACAATCTTTCAACTAGTTTCTTTCTTTTTTTTGTATGAGCATAACTTATAAAATGTTTGGTAGTAAGCTACTCGTTTTTACAGGAACTGTGCGGAGATTTCTAGAGAAATATGGAGATGATGTTGATTCTGTGATATTTGTGTGCAATGAAGATACAGTGGTATGTAATGGGTTCATTATTCAAGTATCGGTAGCACTGCATGTATTTTTGTATAACCATGCAGTACTCAAATTATATTCATAGAGTATTGATTTTAATGTATCAGAGGCTAGATTTAACTCCATATTCTTTTAATTTACTACATACTAAAAACACAGTGAATTATTCAGGTTAATTATTAGATTTATGATTGTTTAACATTTTATGAATCATTGATTATTAAGTTTTTACATGTGTTAAACCTGTGTAACAGATATTTACACCGGTTGTCTTTTACAGGATGCCTACATGAAGATTCTCCCGTTGTATTTCCCTCGTAGTAGTCAGGAGGAGGTGGACGCCATTAAGCTGCTTCCGGAGGACATCGGAAATGAGAACGGGGAACCCATCATTCCTGAGAGACAGATCCGGATCATGGACAAACCCATGCTGGCCTCCATGAGTAAGTAACAGACAAAAGGATCTTCTAAAAAGTGTATGTTTTAAAAAACAAAATGCATCAAGCTTTATACTTATCAATTTTTTAATGTATTAAATCTTAGTCTCTAGAGTGAACTTTTTACAGAACACTTTGTGTATTGTGTGGAAAAAAATGTTAGACATGGTTAAATACAGTGAGGTTATTGAATCTAGTTATTAACTAAGCTACAAATATGTACATTATAGTAATTTTGCATTATGAATGAATTTTACATGTTTTCCTCCTTCTGGACATGCTTATCATTGTACTAATTACAAAAAGTATTTTTGAGAGCAAAAATTTCCAAGATTTGAATCGAAAAATTCATATTCAAATATAGATAAACGATGTTGTCAATTTAATATAACATGAATTAATCATGGTGGGACCTTTGAAAAGGCGGATTATGATTTCAATTTTACAAAGAATTGTTGTTATTACCAGGGATCCCAAAATCTTCTCTTCAGCTTTTTATGCAATATTCTAAATTCCAAATCAAAATGAATTGATGTTTGCACTGTATGTTAATTACCGGTATTCTGTATTGATTGCTAACATGTCTAAGTAATTTACAGTGTAAGTTGCAATCACACACAAATTCAACTCTTTTGTTGAAGGGAACCATGATGATTTGGATGAACTTGAAGAGACGATAGATTTAAACAAGGAATTTGGAACATCAACAGTTGTTGAGGTCGGCAGACATCCATTCGCTCAGATGCAGAGTAATCCAGATGAAGTGAAGATATCCTCCATGTCCAGTTATACTACAGCTGAACAGAAACAGCTGGAAAACAAGAGGAGGTCAGTAAATGGTGCAGATTCCTGTAAATTTTCTATACAAATGTAAAACTACGAGAATGACATGTACGATAAGTTTGAACCATTGTCAAAATACTTGTACATTATACTCATAAACTTACTTCTTACTGTGTGTTTTAAAAAATATTATGATCCAAAGATGTATTTGAAGGGGGATTGTGAAACAGGTTTCTCTTAAAGTTATCATTTTACTAAAAATGGCTATTTTACCACAGATACGAGAGGCTACTGAAGAGGTCTAGAGTGGAAGACTTGACTGATATCGCAGCACTTAAGTGTATCTACAGAACAGGAGTGGACCGATTTGGTCGACCTGTCCTTATACTTGTGGGAAAACACTTCCCTGCAAACACCATCAACATTGAAAGGGTATGGGGAAATTAAGAAAAATAAGTTGGATAATTCCTAATTACATCCCCAGCAAACAAAGTTTGAGGGGGTGTATAGGAATCCGTCCATCCGTTTGTCTATGCAAAATTCCTGTCCTGTCCATATCATTTTAATGTAAAACAGTGGAAGTTCTTACTTCACACAAACATTGACCTGAGGGTTTGACCCAAGGTCATTTGGGCAAGGTCAAGGTCACTGGCAGGAACAGTTCAAAATTCCTGTCCTGTCCCTATCTTTTTTATGGAGAAACATTGGAAGTTCTTACTTCACACAAACATTGCTTATGACCTGAGGGTGTGTCATGTTCTTGACACAAGGTCATTTGGGCAAGGTCACTGGCAGGAAAAGTTCAAAATTAGTGTCCTGTCCATATCTTTTTTATGGAGAAAGATTGGAAGTTCTTATTTCACACAAACATTGATTATGACCTGAGGGTGTATATATTCTGTTCTTGACACAAGGTCATTTGGGCAAGGTCACTGACAGGAAAAGTTCAAAATTAGTGTCCTGTCCATATCTTTTTTATGGAGAAAGATTGGAAGTTCTTATTTCACTCAAACATTGCTTATGACCTGAGGGTGTGTCATGATCTTCACCCAGGGTCAGTTGTGCAAGTTCAAGGTCATTGTTTAAAAAATGCTTAATTCCTGTCTGGGCCCTATCTTGTAATGGAAATTATAGAAGCTAAAATTTGACACAAAGGTTGCTTGTCACCTGTTAGTATGTCCTGATGTGAGCTTTGGTCATTTTTGCTAGTTCAAAGTCACTATAAGAAAAAGAAACATCCCTTATTTTCTAATAGAGAAATACTTCATCAGTTTTTATATTTTCGTAGCGGGGGGTATTATTTGTGAGCTTACTCACAGTACCTCTAGTTAACTTAAGATGCAAGCATGCATATCAACATTTATTTTCTGTGTAAGGTACTAAAGAAAATTATTGATTACAAAGTTAAGTCTAGTTTTTTTCCTCCTGTATTTAATTGGATGTCAATGTTATAGCAATGTTTGCGGTTTTGATATTTTTTAGGCTTTGCTTTACTTCCATCAATGTGATTGTTTATACACATATACTGTAGAATCATTTTTATTCGTCGGGGTCAATGTTCGTGGGTAGCCAACATTTTCCTGGTTTATGGAGACATAATTTTGTTGGTAGCAAAGTTCAGGATAATTTTAATAAATGCTTGTGTATACGTTCATGGGGATGTAAATTCTTGGGCAAGGGTTACCCACGAAAGCCACGAACATTGGTCCCCCACGAATAATGATGATTCTACAGTATCTGTTGCTTCTAGGCTTTGTTATACCTCCTTCATGTGATAATTTATTCCATATTTCATGTTCTATGTTGTTTTCAGGCGTGGCTCTACCTGATTCATGTGTTCTATATTTCACATATTTTGTTGTTTTCAGGCTTTGCTGTATCTGATTCGTGTGTTCTATATTTCACATATTTTGTTGTTTTCAGGCTTTGCTGTATCTGATTCGTGTGATGGAGCCCATCGTTGAGTCTGATTATATCATTGTATACTTCCACACACAAACCAATGCAGATAATCACCCAGACATGGCTTTCCTCAAACAAGTGTACTCCATCCTAGACAACAAGTAGGTCACACTATTAAAAAACAAAAACTGAATGTACTTTTGTTATGGCAATTAAAACTGAACTCGTAATGTGTTACTTCCTTCTAAAATTTCTTTAATGATTTTAATTTTTTGTTACTTCCTGTTCATATTGAAACAAATAAATAGAAATTTTATTTAAACTTTTTTCCAGATACAGAAAAAATATGAAAGCTTTTTACATAATCCATCCAACATGGTGGTCAAAGGTGGGCAACACTCAATTTTAAAGTGCTATTTTTTAAATATTATTTATTGTAGCGATGAAATTTAGTATGCAAGCAGGAAGTTAATTTAAAGAACATGTAATCAAGTGAAAACAAAAATTTTTGCTTTAACTCAGACATGTATTTTATTTTTTTTTTGACAGTTGGCTACCTGGTTTTTCACTACTTTCACAGCATCAGACATTAAAAACAAAGTGATTAGTATGAGAGGCGTGCAGTATCTATATGGTACAATCTTTCCTGATCAGCTGGACATTCCATCCTTTGTCATCAACTATGACATTGAGGTAAATTATGTTAAAGTTATAGTGAAACTTGTCATCTGGAAACTGATGATGGAAAAGAGAAAAAAACCCAGCTTTTATATATTATCTGAGAGTTCTAGAATCAAGGTGAAGATTATGAAAAGATATGATTAAAATTTCCATTAACCCTTCAACGTATCATTTGCATTTGCGATATCAATGTCTTTGATACTACAAGGAGATCCAAATAGTCAAATTTTTATCATGATAATGGAATTTCCTTGTCAACTAGACAACTACATGTCTTTCTAACATAAATATAAAAATGCTATACACGTTGAAGAGCAATTCATTTTATTGACCAAGTATTCATCTAGTGTTGAACAAATTGTAACCACATTTTAACTGGTTCATATTGTATTGATCTACTTATGACCAAGTTTTAATTTTTGAATGTTTAAAAGATGTGGAAAAATTGTTTTCTGTACATTTGGGTATAGTGTAAACAGAAGACATATTTTGACATGAAAATCTTTTACAAATATGTCATAATTAAATGAAGAAACAGGTCTTTGGCACATTAGTTGAATGAATTTTTCCCCCATCTACATGTATTTGTGCATGTACTACTAAGTATTTTGAATTCTGACCAAGTCAGGACAAAATGTACATGTATGATCATGATATTGCAAGCTGGCTAATGAAGTATAGTCCAAGTTTCAAGGGAAATGATAGGGATTTAATCATATTTACCCAAGGTTAATGATAGGAATATACTGGCGATTATGTTTATACAAGGAAAACAATAGAATTATATTATAATCATATTAGTTTTAAAAAAAAACCTGATAGAAATATATTTATCTAAGAAAACTATAGGAATATTATCTTGTTTATCAATGAGTGACCTGGTATTTCAGATAAACGGTCCCCGATACTATGAACCACCGAACGAGGCAGGGGCAGAGGCTTTGTGATGGGAATGGAACGTATAAACAGAAAAACTTCAATAACAGTATCCAGTGATTTAGTGAACACTTCTGCAAATTCCGCCTCTAAGATACAATTTTCTGCCATACTTGTGCTAAATAAGTGCTTAGTGCTAATGTGATGCCATGACAACTGATTAATACTCAGGACTTTTTTGGGAGTGAATGTGGAATAGAGTGAATGAAGTCCGCCAGAATAACCTGTTGTACATGTTCATGTCAATATCCGTATAGAAAACATACTTCCTTTTTGGTAATTAATTAACTCTTTATGCCTCATTGCACATGAGGCTAGATTTATGATTCAATTCAATTCACATCGTTTCCGACGATGTTTAATTCAATCTATTTCATTCAGTTATGTAACTTATCAGAAAACATATCATTATATAAATGTTCTATAGATTAGATACTATTGGTGAGTGGACAGATAAAGGTGAATAAAATACAATGAATGTTTTACAAAATACTACAATAGTGAACTTCTTAATTTTACAGCTTGCCTGAAAGTTATTGAGTTCTTTTGTATTATCTACACTAAGTAACTTAACTAGTTTGTACACATTAGGTTTTACATATTAAAAATGTTTAGTATATATTTAATACATTGCATACTTCTCAAAAAAAGATATTACCCATTTTTGTCAACGGGCAATTTTTTGCCTCGCGTCAACTGAATGTTATCCAGTGTACATTTTTATAATATACATGAATCCCATCAGTATTTGGCCAAAACATGGATGTCCCCAAACAAAGTTGTTTATTGATGCATGATAAATATGTATAAATGTCCTCTATGAGTGTCTGAGCATATTAGATATTTTTTTTTTCAACTGTATTAAAATAAGAGTCCCAAATTCCTTAAGAGATTTTAATAAAAAGACGGCACATGTAGAAAGTCTTCATTTCATTTCAAATAAGCTTTTTATTTGTGTTAAAAATATCAGTGTATCAATCATGACATTTTTACTAGTAATGGAATTTTTCAGATCCAAAGATTAACAGTAAAGTGATTAGACGAGTCAAAACAAAGCAAACAAAATACTTCTTGCTTTAAGATGGTATATATTGGATTTTTCGAAACCATTTCATTTCAATATATTGTAAATGAAAGAGTGACTTCTCCAAAGTGGTTTGAATAATTACCATATTTCAACAAGTCTGGTGTATTGTTTGTTAAATTGTTATATCAGAGCTCCAAACAATGAGTTCGTTAGAAGTCAGTGTTTCATCTGCTGAGCTGACATAGAAGTACCCACATGAACCAAAAACTATTATTTTGCTTGTTTATTAATTATTAATAAAATGACCATTTGATAAGGGAGGCAACTCCCATTATGTATATGAATATTAATTGTCTTGTTATTCAAATATGATTTTGTCAACATTTTGCCAGCATGGTAAGTTTTTAAAAAATTGGTGGTTTTTTTCATCAAAATGAAGATTTCTATGAAAAAATCATAGTATATAGAGGATTGAAAAGCTCCACAGACATACATGTATTACATTGTACTTTACAAAACGATTAAAACTATGTATCTTATCTGAAATTTATTTATCTAGGTACATTGTACATTGAAAAAAATTAAACCATGCATCTTATCTAATATGTATTTAATTTAATGGTTATTGTGTAACGACAATACATGTTAGTGAATAAACCTGGCGTTGTAAGTGTCTATAACTGAAAACGAAAATAAAACTGAAAATGTGAGGAGAATTTGCTTGTATTTCATGAAAATTTGAGGAGAATTTGCTTGTATTTCATATGCGTATGCGTGTAGCCATATGTTGAAATATAAAGTGCGTATCCTGAGAACTGAACGTTTCACTGTTTTGAATTGAAGATACTTTTCATGCGCGGATCTAGAGGCCGGTGGGTCCGGACACCCCCCCCCCCCCCTGGAATTTGCAAAGATAAAACATTACAATATAACGATTCATAAGAAAAACGAGTTGACTGTTATCATGCGGTTTTGTGAAAAGGTTCGACCCCCCCCCCCCCCACCCCGAAAGAAATTCTGGATACACGCCTATCATTGCGCGGATCCAGAAATTTACTTCAGGGTAATGATGCAATAAAAAAAAAATGAGCCCGTTTTCCTTGATTCACCTTTCATGAAAAAATCCAAAAAATGTTAAATTAATGTGATTTACTTTTCAATATGTTTCAAAATTAGCAACTCATCAGAATTTTTACAATACTGTACGTACAAATACTGCATCTTTTGATATTCCTAATAATATCAACATATAATCTGCTCCCATAAATCTGTTGTTAATGTTTGTAGGAAGATGGTGATGTTCTAGAGTTTCTGTCTAATTCCATTGTAATGAAATAAGATGTAGAGTATGTTCAAACCAAACCGAAAATGTAAGCTTATACTTTGAGGAAATGTTTTCAGAAAGCAAAAGCACTCAGATACACACTTATTGTAAATTAAGAAAAAAATTCAAGTGTATATAAGATACTTTTAGTAATTGTCAAATGAATTACTTCCGTATTATGTATTCTGGTTTATATATTTTTTATTGTGTCATTATTTTAAAATTATGTGATATCGAATATGACTAGCCGTAAAAATGCAGATGGAGAAATTAAAATCAAAGCCAGTTAGCAATTTATAAGAAGCTAGATGCATAAAATGCATTTATTAACTGACGTAATCTAATATAATACATTTAACACTCAACTACTCGGATTGCTTTTGTAATTTATAGTGAGATTACAAGAGGTATCCATTATATATTGTGTTATGTCATGTGAAGGGATCTTCATAAGTGATACTTGTATTGGGGAAAATCAGTAACTAAGCGCTGCTATTTACTATAGATATACGATACCCAACCACTGAGAATACAAGAGATCAGTAGTTTTACGTGGTATCTGTTGTGGGGAAGACCTACTTGACTATTTTTTTACTTCAGAAACATCATACAGTGTAGTTTGCAATGTTTGAACTGATCATGATGCGTTATGAAAATGACGTCACATATGTTTTGCTTCTTTTTGATTGTTCTTCAATATATTATATCATGTAATGGGGACAATAATCTGTTAAATGTGGATCCTCAATTGTGACCCATACTACTGCGTGATTCGTTAAATAGATCTCCATATTAGCTTGTTTCAAAATCAATTTCGAATAGTATAGCTTAAATCCTTAAGTACTCGTATTTTAAAAAATCCTCTGATGATAAAGTTTTTCTTTAAACAATCTTCTTTCACATTACACCCTTCTCTAACTAAAAGAGGTCTTGATACATGTAGATTTGATTTTTTTAAAACGAGCTTGCTACAATATCAATTTCACAATAAACGTTCTCCATTTCCTGGTTTCTTCTTTTAGAAAACTGTTTTAGGTAAAATTGGACAACCCCCCCCTCTGAATTTGACCTCTTGCTGACCCCTTTTAGTGACCCTAAAGAAGGAATAGGATATCAATAATCTTGGGATAGAACAAGGAAGGTCTCCCATGCATTTTCTTACATTAGCTCTACAATATTTTCACCAGTTCAAGCTTCTATATTCTTAAAATGAATTATGAAATGATGAACGATACATATGTATAAAAAAAAATAAGATGATTAATACATTTTAATGGTAAGTAATCAATTAAATAAAAATTTGCACGAGATAGTTAAACTCTCGGATCACCACATTGTCACAGTTCACTAAAACTCTCGCTACTTTGTGCGTTGTATTATCTCCGTCGCTGACTTTGTGAGGGTCAGAGTCCAGCTTCTGGCGAAGTAAATACTGTACAAGTATATGTAGATAGATCAATATGTACCGTGTACTTATATTATTGACTGCTCTACTGCTGAATGCCGGGATACATGCCGTAAAGATCCAGATCGACAAACCAGAATGGCCTCTCAACTACAAGGTATATTTTTTTCCACAAAAACTCAACTGAACTATGAAACCACTCTTTAATTGACAAATGACGAAGCTATAAAACTATATAAATAAATCTATTACAGGCATGTGTACGTCACAAGACAGACCGAGAATTCATTACTGTCGGATGGTATGTCGATACAGAAGAACAGCGCATGCGCCTTGATAGCTACGGAATACCGACTCGACAAATAAACATTTTAAAGAGTAAAAATATCTTTTCAATCATTCAAATTGTATGAAATCGATATGTTTTAAAATCACAGAGAATAAATACACATACGAGAGTGGCAGCAGACGGACGTTTGAGTACGCCTGTGAGCCGATTGGAGAACCGTTATACGTCTACATGTACCATTTTGGAATCGGGAAGCAGCTTAACTTGATGCCATCACCGACGCCTCCCTACAAACAGTGCATCGTTTAGTAAGCCACCAAGTAATCAATAAAGCTTATATAGGTTATATAAATGGATAAAGTTCTTGGCATATAAGCGGCGAAATTTGCAAAATGAAAACAACTCAATGATTAATATTGATGGTAAACAACAGCAATCCAAGTTTGTATAAACAAAGACAAAATGCATAAAGATCAATGGATTGATTTAAATGCTATGATTGCGATCATATTTGCAAAACTAAGAACATCAAAATCGATCCATTAATATAACGTGCAGAAAAAGATATGGTCAATTGAATTTTACGAAACTGCATCTTAAGTGGGTTCAAAAATGCTGCTTTGTATTGTATGGTGTTAATATGCGATACAGTGTAATCTTATATGATAGTAAAGATTTTTTTTACCGCCAATTATACTTGTAGTATAGTAATAATTACAAGATTAAACGTTCTTGTCTTCTATTTGCAAAGATGTTTTTTATAAAATAAAAATGATTAGGCCTAAATAATGGCAAGTATACAATTTGTCAATAAATGACAGATACTAATCTCGTATATATTCATCAGCAATCTGTTTTTTTAAAACAGTTTTAATCGCTACTTTTTCCCCCCAATTGTATTTTTAAAATATTTACGAATATTTCTACCATCTATCATTATTTGATAAGAGAAAATACCTAGTTTGTATTTGCATCAATTAATCAATAATCATTTCCTTATTGGTTTAGACCTTGTTCGGAGTTTCCTCTTCCTCTTTTCCAGTAACATAACCAACTTGTTTCCGCCCAGTCCGCTTCTCCCACACGTGAATTTTCTGGAGAGAACACGTGACAATGTGACAGTGTACGACCATTGGCGCTCCGAGTACTTCCTGTTTACAATGGATTACTACTTCCACGTGGTTAACGGCCTACCTTATAAGTAAGGGTTTCCGATCCATAAATTATGATTGCCTTCTAAACAGTTATATTTAATAAATCCAATACTTTCAAACGTATGTCACCGGGTGAACAGGTGTGTGACTGTCAGTCAATATATCGGGTCTCAATAGCTGGCACGGCACGCCAGAGGCCCTGGGTTCGAGTCCCGGTTGACACTTGACTTTTCACCACCTGTTTCATTTGGCGCCCAACGTACAAATCCAGCGGTCACTCCCAAGGAACATGTTTCACACCATTTCATTAACTCGTAGAATTCCTATCGTAAATTCGAGGACTAATTTCTACCAAGAGGGGGAGTATGTCACCGGGTTAACAGTTAACAGGTGTGTGACTGTCAGTCAATATATCAGGTCTTAATTGCTCAGTGTTTAGAGCGTTACGCCAGAGGCCCTGGGTTCGAGTCCCGGTTGAGAGTTGACCTTTCACCACCTGTTACACGTATCAAGGATAAATTATCAATGTTTCAAAATCAACTGTATATTGAACTGCTTAAATATGATTAAATTTTGAAATTGATTAAACGGATGAATTATTAGAATAAACAAACTATACTTGTATACTCTGTCCAAAGATATCATCGATTCACTTTTTTGCAATTATTCGATGTTTATAAATACCTTAGGGTTCAAATGGCATTCACTCAATTATTTGAAAAAAAATCCAAGATTTCACCTTTGAAACGCCCCTCTATCTTGTCAGGTTTCAATATACAGCTAAATATAAAAAGTCTATGGGGATTTTGCATTGCAGAAGACATAAAAGTACCCGGATGATAACGTTGAAATATTATGCGAGGTGTCCCGAGTACTTCCGAATGGTTAAAGATGTAATTTAAGACATTTCCCACTATAAATCTCAGTAAAGAGTTTTTTATCGTTCTCTTTTTGATTTCTCCGGGTAAAATTGGATGAAGTGTCAATGTAGAAATTAGAATTTTTTCCGTTTTATCAATTTCAATTGTATTTATTTGACAGGTACATGTATGTGTATATTTGTTAACTCGTCAAAAAGTAACGGAAACGGTAACCTGGGACAGATTATAATTGGTTCTTAGTATTGTTATTTATGTTAGATTTATAGATTATCTACTGAAGGGATAAATCCAATGATTTCACACATATCGAGAGATAAATTAAATTTTATCAAAACAAATGGTAAAAATATTAAGAAGTGAAAAATCACCAAGCTGCTTCAAGATACCGTGATTTTGAAAAATAGATTCCATGGTCCATATTAAAACCAAAACTTTCAGTCCTACACAGAACTTGAAACTGATTTGATTTTTTTCTTTGTTGTTTTTTCTTTTAGATTAATAAGTAATAGATAAATATTTATTCACTGCATTATCATTCTCAAGTAAACTTGAAGAATTCAATATTTTGGAAAATGTCATTATGTATATATACATATGTCCCCTTAATGAACTCAGTGGAATTCACGCGAAATGGCATATCGCATGAGATTTACTTTTTATGTTATATTTTAGCAAAATATCATATCATAATGTGTTTACTTTTATCTTACTTGAAAACCATAGGAAAATGCTCGTTTGAATCAAGTAAAGTGAAACATACATGTAAACCTCACGTGAAAACATTACGAGAAATGGACCTGAATGTTCTTGTCGCATAAAAGTCACGTGAGCCACAATTGAATACAATAGGATAACTCTGTGATGCTTCGGTGCTGTGTTTTTGGGACAAACGAGTCGAGTTCTAAGACTTTGACGTGTCTATTTCAGGATGTTTGTCAATGCCGAGGTTAACGAGTTCATCTCGTTTGAGGTCGGAGTTCAACCGGATGACGTCTTCCTTCCTCCCAAGAACGTACAGTGTTACTACGGAACTGATTCCGATTAAAACGATCGAACAAAATACCTTGAACGCCTGTCATAAATGATTTCAGTATGTGAAAATACAACTTGATCTTGTTTTCTTTTCTTCTTTTTATCAAAAAAATACAGAAAACCCCTTTTGGATTCAAGACAGATAAAGAATCAAAAATTTTAGCTGCAGGTCTGTAGCTCCCGGTCTGAAAAAAATTTCGGACCTGGAGCTACAAACCTGCAATTACAAAATTATAAGACTTTACAACTTTCCAGTTATGCATTCAATCATATCAAAATTACACAAAATTGTTCTGTGTTTTTTTTCTAAAGCAACCTTATTGGCAATAAAATGATTTTACTTTATATATCAACAGAATGGTTTTGTTGTTGTGGTTTGTTCAATACATGTTATATTGGTTTTGATAAATGCCAAAACATTACCATGATTACAGTTGGTTTATTTTCTTTTGTTCTGTATAAAACAACAAAATGTAATTAAATTTCAAAATTGCATGAAATGTGGTAATAACGAACAGTGTTCAAAAAATCAGAAGTCCAAAGGAAAAATACAAAACAGGAGCAAAGCAAACACGGACCTCTACAAAAATTAGAGGTAGGATCAGGTGCCATGGAGAAGTGAGCATCTTCTGCTGACCGGTCACACCCGCCGTGTGCTCTTTGTCGTAATCGTATATATATAATCGAATATAAGTACTCGTATATGTATCATATAAATCAGCCATTTTTAAGATCTTCATACAATTAAACATGCCTTTTTTGACTATCACAAAATTCAATATTTTAGCTACATTGTCATTGCTACACGTAGTAAAACTGGTTTTATAGAAAGCTTTTAAAACCCTAGTACACAAACTTTCCATTATGTTTTCTCACGAATTTGCTACAAAAAGTTTTATTTGCATCATAATCCACGAAACCTTTGCATAAATATTTTTGTATTGATGGATTTAGGAAAACAAGCAACCTTATCTTTTAAACTGGGAAAAGGAAATGAAAAATTACAACATCCATGCAACACTTCCTAGTGCCCAATAATTAATTAATCGAATAATCAATGTGTAAATTGTTTGTGAAAAGCAGCATATAATCTGATCTGTTTACGAACTAGTATTTAAAGATAAAAAGATTTGATAAGATACCACAAATATACGTCGATCTTCTCCGTTTAGCATATGTAAAGTGTTTGTACTCTTAAGTGTATATCTTTGAGTATATAAATGATGGGATTTTAAACCATTTTTTTAATTTTAAATTTTCCAGAAATTAAAGTATAATTAATCATAGATATATCTTGAAATTGTTTTTATTATTATGAACATTTTTTATTTTAGATTTAGGTCGTCAAATGCAATTATTAATAATCCCTCTGTTGGACTTTAGGAGTAGACACATGTTTCAGCATTATGTAACTATTATATATATAAAAATTCATCATCAAATGATTTGAGTTTTTTAAATTTCATTTTCTCCCTTTGAAATTAAAAAATTCTTCAAACCTTAAACGATTCTAGATGTAAAATTCCAACATATCAATGTAATTTACAATTTTTACATTGCCTTTTAAAGATAGACACAAGACCTATACGAACAATAAAATACATGAATATTCAAAATCTAAAAACAGATTTAAAAAAAAAATAATTCATATGCTTTAGTTTTGGTTTCTATGAATGCCAGGACTTGATATCATGAACATCTGTTAAAGGCCGTGTTGTTTGGAGCTTATAAAACCCACTTGTAGTATTTTCAACTCATTGGGGAAACCTTTATCTTGAGTTACATCATTGGTGTCTTTAGGCAACCGCTAAATTGATACCTAAGTACCACTTCCTTCCTAGTCCAAGTTTGTAGATTATTTATACAATGGAAAGATGTTTTATAGTTTTTAAAATATTACTATGAAGCTCAACAAAGTAAATTGCTCAGTTTGCTGTCATTGAATGCTTATCAGTCTGTTTGTCTGTCTGTTGTGTATTTTACTTATTTTCAATCTATTTTTCGGTGTAATTCTTCGTTTGATGATGCATTAATTTTAAGCCATTTCAAATATAAAATGGCTAATTGTATCATTTTTTACTTTATAAACATCACAAACTGCTTTCATAAATATAAATGCTCGCACGTCGAAAGTGCAAAAAGGTAAAATTTGAACACTGAAAAAATTCATTAAGAGACATCAACGGTTTTGCAGTGAACTTGACATTGTTAAATTGCATTTGTGCCTTGAAATCTTTTTTGTAAAGGTCATAATAGAATATGCAGGGAGCAATGCAATGTGAGATATTTATTACTAGGGTGGTCCAGAAAAGATGAAAGCAATCTTTCTCTCTCTCTCTCTCTCTCTCTCTCTCTCTCTCTCTCTCGAGAGAGAGAGAGAGAGAGAGAGAGAGAGAGAGAGAGAGATTCTATAGATCTTTGCTTTAAAATTTGAATGTTTCCCTATATCGTTCTCAGAACTCTTCTTGTCAAGGAGATTTAGTTTGTCTAAAAATAGCTACGACCATCCTGCCCATTTCTTGAGATTTTTTTGAGAATTTAGTACATATTCACACCTGCCGATCAGCACAATCTCTTCAGTAACAATGATATTCATAAAAGTAAAGTTTTATAAAATACAACAATATGGCATTCCATTAAATTGCAGCATATGACAAATTTATTTACCTAAAAAGCTAACTTTAAAATCTTTGCATATTTTGTTAAATTTTGGCCTGTTATGAAGAACACCACAATTCCAAAGTAAAACTTATTAAAGCTTAATAGAATAAGCCATTTTTTAAAAATTAAATTTCAATATATTATTATTCAATAAATTAAATATATATATATATATATATATATATATATATATATATATATATATATATATATATCAAGTTGGATAAAAACTGACACGCAACAATAAAGTCTTAAAATTATCAGCTGATTAAATCGATTTTTATCACGATTTCCACCGTTGCGACAAGAGGGTTCGGTTAACTTAAGCAGTATGTGTATACTATAAATCGTGTTAAGCCTCTTTAGCGACCAATGGATATCTGGGTCCTCATCATCGACGTAACGGTCAAAGGGGTTAACCTAGTGCGTTTACAAACATGTAAAATGATTGGTCGATCAGAGTTGGGTAAAAGATTAACACCACCTTGTCTGATAAAACAGATAAATAAAACTGTCACATGAAAATATATTCGGGCATCTAGGTAAATTAAAGGTATGTTTGGTTTGTAAATATTACGTTATCATTACAAGATTTAGATCAGCGATATGAACTTAAACTGTCAAAAAATGAAAAAAAAGAAATACTTAAGAACAATCTAGGCTTAAGAATAAAAGATTATCTAGGTTTTTTTCATAACAGTCACCGAATTTTTAAATGAGCTAAATAACTACAACATAATTTACAAAGAAGGAAGTACAGTTCTTTGAAAGGAAACATGTTTGTCGCAATTATTATCTTTACATTCTGCGCTTCTGTCACTAATGATAAAACAGATTCCAAAATGAAACTCTTTCCTAATCAGGATGTGTTACTTTCCTCAAATTATCACTTTCCGGACAAAGTAAATTTTAGAAGAAAAACCCAAACCGCCCTTTTTCGAAAAGAATGAATGTAGTATCATGCCGTTCTAAACAATACAATTTACATATGCCCTTCATATGACCGTGGCAAATCTGAAGTATTTTTTTTTAAAAATATGTTACTAAACTTGATAATACCGGGGGAAATTGTAATTTTAGGTTATACATTGATGTTTATACTAATTAGGAAGGTCATACTACAATAGTATTTACATCGGAGCTCTTATCTGGAATATTTATAATGCACTCACAGATAAAGCAAGCCCAGCACAGGAAATAACGTCTACACGTTTTGAGATGTATATGGAGCATTCTTAATTGGCAACAAGGCTTAATATGGTGGGTTCTATAGTGTACTTGTTGTAATGCAAGGGAAACCTAAGTCTTGAACGAAGAAGTGTGTCTGAAGAGTTTTCTTATTCGTCCGCCGTTATCTAAAAGGAAGTTTAAAATACGAAACTCTCTGCAGCGGCCAACATGGAGAAGCCGCTTTATATATTAGTAAGTAAATATGATGTACATGTTTTTTCTTTTATTTAATATTTGTTTCTTTAGATCAGTTATATATGGAGTTGAGATTACGATCGTTTACGTAATTAAATCTTAACTTTTCCAAGAGTGGGTGTAGGCAACACAGCGGATGCGGCCGTCATTAAGCAAATCCACTTGGTTCTCAACAACGTATTTATTAATGGAAAAGGGTCATTTCATTCTGAAATCACGATTTTTTTTCAGTAGATTTATTTTACAATTTACGTCTACTTTCGCATTAGTTTTACCGTAAGAAGCAATCAGTGTTGCATTATTATTATCATTATGGTATCAGTCCTGGTTAAAAGCAAACATCACTATTATCAAGAAGAGATATAACTTAAATGTACCTCCTTTAGCATTATAGTATATTTTACTCGTTGTCTCTGCTGGTTACCCTAACGTTTCGTTCATTTTTCTTGTTACATATGCATTTTTGTTTTTTTAATGCATTTTCGATAAAGGTTTATTTCCTGTCTTTAATGGTGCCTATACCATGAGGCATAATACACTGCGTGGTGAAGCCATATAAAAGCTAGGAGCCATTAAAGTGTCCTATTTACGTGAACATATCCAGTTATGGTTCATAATTAGCTGTATTTGGATTTAAAATATGCAGTTAAATATCTTAAACAAATGTGAACACTATACTATATTACACCATAGTATTACACATTACACATAGTATTACACATTACGATACCCAATCCGACATATTTTTTAAGATAATCTTTCATTTAACAAGTCGCATAATTCCATGTGTTAAACTACAAACTAAAGGTTTATCATTGTGTTGTAAAATGAGTCATTAGTGTTTCTGTAATAAAAATTGCACAATAGTGTAATTGTTTAATAAAGCGCCAATTAAATTTGTCACTGACGAACAAATTGAAGTAAAAATGCTCTCCATGTATGTTTGGTTATGAATTTTTTAAAATACAGGATATAAGCTTTCAATATAAATTATAGTCTAGTATTATAGATACAATAACGTTCTGGTCGAAACAGTTATCAGATTATGGATCAAATAACATTACCGATTGAAATAGGTTTTACATAACCCACTTAAGTATTTATATGTGGATCTAGGAAGTAAATAACTTATCAGTAAAAAATGTATCTCGTCCTCTAGTCGAACGCAAACGATCTCACAGGAAAATAAAACAACACAGGAAGATTAAACCTGATTATTTTTTAAGTGTTTTGTATAATTAGTTATATTTTGATTAGCTTAATGTAATTTTAAGAAAACTAGAGAAAACGTCACTGCAAGAAGTCTCCTAAATCACACCTCTGTGACGTCATTTAAATTCAGCAAGTATAATTTTAATCAATGATATAAAATATGCTCACCAAAGATATCTTATCAAAGATAACATATGTCACTTTTATTTTAAAATTTTTATTTTTCTAATACAAGATTGGGTTTCTGAAGAAGTCAATGCATTTTTCCACTATTTTATAACAAAAAGACATAAATACAAAAGCTGATATATTTTCTGCTGTACATGTAAATACTGCATCTTCTGTTCTCTATGAGGAAATGTGATAATTTTCTACATGGAGAATTGATCCGGGTCAATATCAGGCTGCGTTTTTGGCGTAGAAAACCAATAGAAGGCATCAAATCTACGTCCATCTTCTGGTTTAAAAATGTTTCCATTGGAATTTTATACCCTACATAAACACTTATTACAATACATTGGCAAATAGTGGTTTATATACATTTTTGGTAGCTCCCATTCCTCACCCGCACTTAATAGATAAATGCACTTCAGATTATTGTTTTTAAGAGAGCACTCGTTTAGACGTATACTTTTACAAATAAACCTTAACAAAATTGATTCATTAGAAAAAAAGATTTTTTTTAAGACTTAGGTGGCTTTAAGACTTGGCAACACAATCATGAAAGGGAGTAACGGAAAATATGAGAAGATTAAATGTAAAATTACATCCATACAGGGTAAGAGTCAAGAACAGTTAAATCAAGATAAAATTCCTAAGTATACATGCCAAAATGACAAAGTTTAAAACACAAAATACAAAAAAGTGCAATTCAAAACGTAAAAACGAACACTAGCAAATAATGTCAAAAAATTATATGAAAATCATGATTTGGTTATTCGGGGTCGCTTCATCATAGTTCGCATGAAAATATTGCTGTCTTAAAAGTATAATATTTTGCCTCTATCCATGAATAATTTGTACACACAACACCGTTTCTTTGTTACAATCTCCCCCCCCCCCCCCCCCCCATTCATTTATGAATTCAAATTTATCTGATCGATTTCTCAGTTGTTCATTAAACTTCACTATGCATAAATCTTTTGCGTTTTCTAGCTATATTTCCTTGATAATATTTGAGTCCATTTCTGGATTGGATGAAGCGGCTCTTAACTTTCAGTAACAAAGTAATGTTCATATTTAAGAGAAAGAAGGTTTTGATGCATGCATTGTTTTTCTTCCGATTACCTCCTTTCCTCACGTTAGAAAGGATAACAGTTTCGGGTTTTCTTGGTCATCCCATGATTGTAATCACCAGACGCTGTTGTATTGCAAATTGTTGCGAATGTAAGAATTTCTGTAACTGGTGCCATTATTGTTCCATATGCCTTCGAATGTCCGCTTTTTTCGTGAAGTCTATGAGAGTGTTCCATACGTTACTATGATGGAATTGTTCCTTGGTGAAATATTACGTAATAAATTGCAATTTACTGTTATGGAACTATGGAATTGAGTTCTAATGTACTTGAAGTATGTTCCCTGTTTCATGTGATGGCTTAATTAATCAAGCAGCTCTACTGTTTGCTACTCTTGACAATAAATTTAAACGGGATGCATAATTTGGCCTCAGTTTTTTGGCTAAACCTAAGTGTGTGTCATATTTTTTCCAGCAGAAGCTATGTAGTATATTTTAGTTGGACGAGTCTGTTTTTCTTTCGGTATATTATTGTTACGATTGTTTAGTTTTCTATTGGGTTTTTTTTCACGGTCTTTTCTCTTGTTCGGTCGTCTTTTAAACCCTGATTGTTTGACCCATTCATTTATCATTTTAATCTTAACATGGCCAAAACCATTTGTACTATTAGTTCTAACTGTGAAAAAACCCTTTATTTGTCTAACTCCTCTCCTCCCTTTTAGATTATTCATATAGTTTCGTTGCCAAAAACCGATACCGAATTGTTTTTATTTGTGTAGCTTGTGACCATTTTATCAAACAAAGTAAAGAACGAAATAAATGTTTTGAAACTCATTATAAAATGTCGCACTTAAAGAACCATTGTGATGAATTTTTGGAGAGTTTTTTTTTTTTTAACTGACTAGTAAAAAAAAAAGAAAAGATAATACAATTTTTAATATATAGGTAACAGATGGTGCTATCCCTTTTGTTTCCAACAAGCATAATAAATTGCAGACCAGTTATCCGATTCATAAATCGGTGGTGTTAGTATACATGTATAACATTGTGCCGGGTAAATATTTCCAGTGTTATTGTGACAATTTTTTATCCGTCTAAGGTGCATGCATGTTTCTAAAAATTTAAATATGTCTTACGATAGATCATAGTTTTTAAAAAAAGATTATACATGTAAATACTTTTGTTACCGATGTTTTACCTGTCAGTTGAGATAATATATACCTTGTAAAATTTAAAAAAACCTACGAGAAAATAATACTTCTTTTTAAGGAACTGTGGGAATTTAAATATTTGTCGAAAATATTTGGGCAATTTTCCATAGGATTCCTAATCTTAATTTCTTATAAGAAAACTACCTGCTTGATTATAATTACTGTAGGAAATACTTTCATCCTATCGGAAATATAATACCTGCAGTATTTTCAAAAAAGCCTATATTATTTTCTAAATATCCTGTAGAAAAATTATTTCTTAATCGATAATTATTATTTTCCCAAGGGATCTTTAAATGGTAAATATCTCACCTGTCAGATGAGACACATTAAAATTAAAAGTGATTATTAACTCTTTAGGCAATTGTCTAACATTCAGTACATGTATACATGAATATTCTCGAAACTGCATTTTTTAAATGCAGGTGCAAAAATGCCACTTTGGCAATGGCATAAATATCTGGAACAGTGTTTTTCAGTATACTATGAATATACTGTTTATGATCTCACGGACATAACTTTTAATGAAATTTACACATTTCTACAACAATTTGGGACATATTCTACCTAAAATTGATTCCTGGAAAATTTATTTCCGGGAAATTTTTCCATCATTTTACTGATAAGGAGCTTCCACATTTTATAGAAACTTTAGAAATTTTATCAAATTTAATCCAATTCGTGTTTATTTACTCATTGTATAATATAAGGAAAGAAGTTTTAAAACGTTTCCATGTTTTATTTTGTAGATATTTTTGTTACTATGGTCTACTAGAATAAGGGGTGTTGAACAGGAAGATATAAATGGTACGACCATGCAATTTATATAAAAACCATACATATATTTTTAAAAACCGTTATTGCTAATAAACGGACATGCTGTACTTATTAAACAGCATCAAATGCTCCTTAAGAACATCACATGATTTTTTTTCTGTTTCCATAGAAATTAAAGTCATCTTTTAAGATAAATGCTCAGGGGCTAAAAGTTCAATTTTGTTTCTTAATCTCGTTTTATACTCAGGTACGTTATCTCCATCAACACAAAAGAACAGAGTCAGAAACTCACCAACATTTGACAAAGGTGATGTATTCTTATAGCTGTTCGTCACGTTGTATATCAGTTTTGGAATCAGTATTGAATTTTTACCTAATCAGCATTGTGTGTATTTCAGATTAAAATACTGCTAAAATGTAATTTTATTTCTGAATTACAGCATCAACATCACCAATAACAAAGACAACAGCAATATTTGATCCTAATCCAGGTGATTATAACAATTCAAATGACATTTTTACTGCATCCAATACTCATACGATGTAATAACCATAATTTAGGATAAAGTTTTATTTAGGATAAATAAACTTGAAAAAGCGTGTCCCAATACTCTCCTAGTTTAAAATCGTTTCAAGAAGATATGTGGAATAGTTTTAGTTTTAGAAAACAGTTTGAACCTAAATTGAATTGACTGACATTAGAGTCTAACTAAATCTAATGTCTGATATGGTTATTACAGAATCATCGGAAACAGAATCACCTCCCATTAAATCAAAAGCACCACAAACCAATACAGGTTATATCATGTTAAACAACTAATGAATTAATTTTATAAAGAAAAAGCAGATTTAAGCAATATCGATTGGCTGTGAAATGTTTTATGCCACTATTTTTCTTGATATCGTTTTAATGAATAAGTGTTTAAAATAAGTTCTACATCGAATATTTTACTTCATTTGAGTGTTTGATATTTTATTTTTACGAGAATTCAACGTTCAACATCTGTTTACTTTTCTTGTGTTTCCTTTTTTGATTTGTTTAACTTTTATAATTCTTATTTTATGGTAAAAAAAAAAACCGTTTGGAATAAAGAACGGTAAACTTTTGTTTTATAGGTACAGCAGAGCCATCTGTCCCCAATTCCATTACCTCCAAACCAGCGAGAGGTATATCTTATTTGATTCAAATAAATTTATATTGTTTAAAAAATGGTAATTTACAATTAGCTGCAGGTCTGTAGCTCCTGGTCTGAAAAAAATCGGATGGACGACCTGGGAGCTACAGTGCCTCCCATAGTAAAAATCTGCAATTTACGGCGCACAAAAAATTGCGCTAGTTTTGGACTCATTAACCTTTTTCTTCACACGAATTCAGTGAAAAACAATAAGTACAATTAAATTTTTCAGGCAATTTACTACTAATATCGTCACTTTATTTGCCTCATTTTTATCTTAAACCTCGGAAAATGAAGTACATATGTAAATTAATTCACGACGAGATCGAGAGTCGCCATGTAAACAAACTGCATCGCTTCACTTTAAGGGGCTGGTGATTGTGTTTAAAAGAATATCAGAGACAAGTGAAGCAACGATATCTGTAGTAAAATGTCCAAGGAAGTTTTTGGAATCAAATACTTGTACCGAATGTGTTCGGAATGAGATTAATCAGTCCTAAACTAGCACATTTTTTTTCTGCGCCGTAAAATGCAGTTTTTTTTTTACAATGGGAGGCACTGTAGCTCCCAAGTACATCCGATTTTTTTCAGACTGGGAGCTACAGACCTACAGCTAATATACAATAAGACACTTCCTTTTTGATTTAAAGATACACCAGAGGCAATTTCCCCCGATTCCGTTACCCCCAAACTTGCAAGAGGTAATACATCTTTGATTTGAATAAATTTAAACATTATCAACGTTTTACTAAACCATATAGTGCTTTGTAAAAGTTCTTCTGAACACATCTTAATAAAAATATTGTTTTAAAAAAACAGCGTGTAAAAATCACTAAACTGGTAATTTTGTTGTTTTGATTCATAGAATCTACGGTAACGAATTCAACAAAACTAAACTTCCCCAATTCAGGTATGAGTATGGGACGACATTCTTAAATATTAACAATCACATAAAAAAATTTATAAATATGGGAGGGTCAACCATTTTTACTGTAGAAATAAAGTAAATTGTAAAAGACCGGTCTCAACGGTCTCAAATAAAGTAACATTTCCAAACTGTAGCTTTGCTGAAAATTTTGCCACATTAAGATTAAATAAATATTTCAAATAATTTATGAAAAATCTTTGACATAAAAATCTAATATAACAAATAGCAATGTGTTCTGTATAATTTTGAAAGATTCATTGGAAATACAATCACCTCCCATCAAACCAGAAGCTCCTAAATCCACAAATGGCAACCATTATCATTGAAAACAAAAAAGAATAAGTTTTAAAGCAATATGCAAATTTTATTATACGCGAAATCTTTAAGTTGTGACAAGTCTTATTAAATGATTATAATATGTTGTTCATTGATAATGTTTGAAAATAACCCTGCAGCGAACTTTTTTTCTTACAATGTAGAATGATTGATATAACTTTTAGCATGAATTCAATATATAACTACCATATTATGTTTATATTTGACTTTATTGCTTTTTATTTAGTCGGGGTTTTTTTTTTTTACTGACTTTTTATTTTTTGGTGAAATCATTTTGAGAAAAGCTGTTGATAACCACTTATTTTGTTTTGATTTACAGCATCAACAAAAACAGAAACAAAAACAACATTCCTTGATTTAGGTATTGCTATTATTTGGAATGGAGGTTGACTTGTATAAATAAAAAATAACGAAATTGAGTCTAAATTCTTTAAAAGATAAAACAAACTAAGATGGGAAAGGCTGGTCCAAATTGCTAAAGTAACAATATTTGATTGAATATTTTTTTCAAAATGAAGAAGCGATATTGATTCATTAATAGATAATTGCCTGATATTGATCTACATCATTCACTAAGTCAAACGTTCTAACTTGCGATTTATTATTACAGAATCATCAGAAACAGATTTAGCTTCCGTTAAATCAGAAGCTCCAGAAATCAATCATGGTATCATAAATTGAAGCAATTTATTATTAATTTACATTAATTTAAGATGAAATATATAAAAGTTAAAGACTGTTCCAAATTAACTTAGTTCAAAGACTTTTTCTTGAATATAGCTGGGGTATAATTTCTGCTTTAGAAAAGTTTTTGTTTAATCCTTAATCATTATGGAAATATCTGAGATTGGAATCAAACAGAACTTATGACTAATATGATTATTACAGAATCATCGGAAAGAGATTCACCTCCCATCAAATCAAAAGCACCACAAACCAATACAGGTTATATCATTTTAAACGATTAATGAATTTATTTCATAAGTTAAAAGCAGATTTAAGCAATAACTCATTGGCTGTGACACGTTTTATACCACTATATCTCTTGATATCGTGATAAGATATCTGGATAAATGTTTAAATTAAGTTCTGCAGCGAGATATCTACTTCATTTGAATGTTTGATATTCTATGGTACGCGAATTCAACGTTCACCTTCTGTTTACTTTTTTTGTGGTTCCTTTTGTGATTGGTTTCACTTTTAAAAATCTTTTTTGTTTTGTTTGAAAAAATTACTTGCTCTAAAGAACGGTATTTTTTTGTTTAATAGATACACCAGTACCACCTTTCCCCAATTCCGTTACCCCCAAACCTACGAAAGGTACCGTATACAAGTTAGTTTTGCCCCTGTAATTTTTCGCTCTTATATATTTGCAAACAACTTTATTCCGTTTTGAATTCGCCTATTTGCAGCTGTGTCAAAAAAATCATTTGTGACAATGGAATTCGCCCAGTATTAAATTCGCCCGTTAACAACAGAGGCAAAAGGGCGAAAATAAAACGGGGGGGGGGGGGGGGGGGATATTTCCCTATATACAGTATTTCATCTTTGATTTAAATAAATTTAAACATTATCAACGTTTTACTTATCCATATAGTGCTTTGTAAAAGGACTTCTGAACACATCTTGATCAAAATATTCTTAAAAAAAAAAAACAACGTGTAAAAATCACTTAACATGGTAATTTTATTTTTTTTATTCATAGATTTTACTATAGCGAATGCAACAACACTAACCTTTCCCGAATCAGGTATATATGGTTATGGGACGGCATTCTTGAATATTAACACCCACATGATGAAGTTATAAATATGGGAGGGTGAAATATGTTAAATGTAGAAACAAAGTTAAATAAAAAAAAGAGCAGTCTCAATAAAAGTTACATTTCCAAATTAGAACATTGCTGGAATTGTTTTATTTTTATTTTTTGTCACATTTAGATTCAATAAATATTTTGAATAATTTATCAAAATTGTTTGACATAAACATCTAACAAATAATAATAATATGAAATATTCATCATTTTGAAAGATTCATCGGAAACACAATCACCTCCCATCAAACCAGAAGCTCCTAAAATAACAAATGGTAACTAATATATTTTTAAAAAATAAGTGAATTAGTTTAAAACAATATGTTAATTTTATTCTATGCAAAGTGTCGTGACAAGTCTTATAAAATGTTCATGATATGTTGTTTATTGATATTTGTTTTCGAAATTAACCCTGCACCGAATTATTTTAACTTACAATTCATCATGAATAAATATATTTAACTACCCTATTATTTTTTTATTTGGCTATTTTATTCTATTTTGTCGGGGTAATTTTTGCTGACGTTTTATTTTGTTTGTGAAACTTTTTTAAAGCTGTCATAACCACTAATGTTGTTTTAAATTACAGCATCAACAAAAACAGGATTCAAAACAACATTAAGCAAATTCGATTTAGGTATCATGAGTACTTGGAATGAATGTTGTAAAATATTCAACACTTAAATCAATAGAAAACAATTACATTTAGTGAAAAGTATTCAAAAGGTAATGTGATTAATGAAACTAAGATGAAAAAAGACCAGTCCGAATCGCCATAGTTAAAAAAGTTTCTGGAATATTTTTTTTCAACGTAAGGAGGAGATAACTCATTCATAGATAATGGCTTGATATTGGTATGCCTCATTAACTAAGTTAAACGTTGTAAGTTACGTTTATTATTAAAGAATCATCAGAAACATATTCAGTTCTCGTTGAATCAGAAGCTCTAGAAGTGAAATATGGTATCATCAATTAAAACAATTAATAATTTACAAACACAATTGAGGATACTATATATAAATATATATGTGTGTGTGTGTGTGTGTGTGTGACACTGTGTGTTAAAGACTGGTCCAAGCAAACTTAATTCAAAGACATTTCTTATATATAGCCTGGGTAAAATTTCTGCTTTAGAAAAATATAGCTGGGGTAAAATTTCTGCTTTAGAAAAATATTGTTAAAAATTATATCAAAATGGAAATATCTGACATTGGAATCTAACAGAACTTATGTTTAATATGATTCTTATAGAATCATCGGAAACATATTCACCTTCCATCAAATCAGAAGCGCCAGAAACCGATACAGGTAATATCAAGTCATCAGTTATTTCAAATGGTTTAATAATTGAATAACAGAATGACGCAATATCTGATTGGTCTTGAAATATTTTTTTGTCACTATTTTGTTCTTGATACCTTGGTAAAATTTGAAATAAATGTTGCAGCGAAAAATTTACTACATAAGAAAAACTTTGATATTCTGTGTAACGCGAATTTAACGTTCACTTTCTATATGGTTTTTTTTTTGCTGTGATTTTCTATTTTGTCTTAATACCAGTCAGCCTACATTTCTTTTAAAGGAAATTATTTTGTTTAAAAAACGGTAATTTACAAATCATACAACTACTTTTTTGGTTTTATAGATACACCAGAATCATCTTTCCCTAATTCAATTGTCCCAAAACATGCGAGAGGTATTTAATCTTTGATCTGAATACATTTAAACATTATCAGTTTTACTTATCCCATATTGTGCTTTACAAAATTCTTCTTTACACATCTTGATAAAAATATTTTTTAAAACGGCAGCTGTTAAAAATTATTGCATTTTCATTTATAGCATCAACAACAGCAAACACAGAAACAACAACATTAAGATTATTGCTGTTGTTGATGCTATAACGAATTCTGTAAGCCCTAAATCTACAAAATGAATTATATCTTTGGATAAAATGAGTGTTAATATTTTCATTAGTCATCGGTCCTGCTTACATTTAAAATCTTAAATGTCCTTTTAGATACCTGTATATTTAACATATTTCTGGAAAAAAAACATCTGATAATAAATACTTACTTGGCGATATATTTTTTTTTACAGCATCACCAATAGCAACAACAAAGGCTGCAACGACAAAAAAACCTGATTCAGGTATTCATAATATTGGACAGCAAATTTATAATAAATACCCTTACGAAGACATAACAAAAAATTGGGAGTGAAATATATAATAAAAACGTCTATCAAAGCAATTAAATGAAGAAAGTCTGTCCTTATCTATATGAGAAGATTTCTGAAATAATATCTAGACATTAGGAAAAATAAATCAAAAACTTTATTTAGCAGAACCATCAGAAACAGAAACAGAGTCATCTTCCATCGAATTAGACGATCAGGAAACAAAAACAAGTAGCATGAATTTTAAAAGTAAGTGAATTAAGTCATGTATGCTGATAAATGAAAATTGTATTAGGCCTATTAATGTTTTCATCTCTTTTTTCATGATTTTTTGCAGATGGATAATGGTTTTAAAATATGTTGAAGTGAAAAGTTTTGTTCATCAGAATAAATATGATATTTTACGCAAGGAGAATTCAATGTTACATGTAATCTTCCGAATATTGATTTTGTTTTGATGTTTTTATGTCTCGATATTTTATAACCCACATTTACATTTTATCATTTGTAAAGACTTCAGAACAAAAATATTTAGAGAATAGTAGTTAACTTTTAAATCAGTACTATTTTGTTTTACAGATACGCAAGAAATATTATTCGCAATTACCTAACCCCACAACCCACAAAAAAAATATTTGTTAAAATAAAATAGATGATACATTGTCAAAATTTTGATTTAAAAATAATTTATACATCCAGATGAAAATATCTCTTTACAAAAAGTGGCTGTTGATAATTACTAAACAAGGCTTTGTCATTTTTGATTGTCAGCACCAACAATAGCAAAAAAACCCTGCAAAAGTTAAGTAACCGTGATTCAGATATCCACTGTATGTGAGACTTTGCAAATTTATGTGCATGATGTGTTGCTGAAAAATATTGGTTCGAAAAAACCTTTTTGATTTCAAACGAGAATAGTTAATAGTTAATGTAACTCAGATGATTTCAATTTGCAACTATCTAAAAAAAATATTGCTTTGAATTATATGTATCTCTATATTAGATAACTAACACTATTTAATATGAGAGACAATTTATTTGCTTTTGTTTTGTTTTGTTGGTTTTTTTTACAGAACAGTAAACGACAATCAAGAAAATATTCATTCTTTTGTTTTACAGATACTTTAGCACCATCTATCATCAATTCGTCAACACCTGAACCTTTAAAAGGTATTATATCTTTAGATGTTTGTAAACATTTTTTTCAACATCCTACATTGCTTCGTAAATATTTGAAATGACCTTCAAGACGCCTGTATATTAAAACATATTCCTGAAAAGGAGCATCGTTTGGTTAGCATTTTACATAGCATATATGTTTTTGTGTTTGTGTTTTGTTTACAGCAACAAAATCAGCCATAACAAAGACAGCAACATTAAGTCACTCAAGTTCAGGTATCCAATATATTTTAAACTGCACTTTAAAAGTAAAAGTAATCAGTACTCTAACGAAGAAGTAACAATATTGTGGGTCTGAAATGTTTAAAACCTAAAGTAAGATTAATAGTAATCAAAATAATTTGCTGTTATCATATTGTACAAAATAAACTTACTTGCCTAAAGAAAGGTTAGAAATAATATAGTTGAATTAAGAAACCACAGTGGTGTATGATTACTTCTTATTGTTGAGTAAATCTGGAATGAGGTCACCATTGATCACAAACCGGATCCACGCCAGCTAGTTCTAATGAAAATGGTTGATATTTAGACTGTAAGTCTTCACTTTTTCTGACAACAAGTTTTGAAATATTTCATAAAAACAGGAATTGTAATATGATATAGAGTCAATCTTTTAAAATTTCATCAATTAGGAAATCCAGAGCGTTGTATTTGCCTATGATCAAAATCAGGAGAGGTGGATTTATTTTTAAACTCCGATAAAGACAAAAGTTAAAATTGATATTTAAGGTTAACAAAGAAGTTAGCATAAACAACAATTCAAACTAAGACCTGCATTTTAATTTCGTAAAAAATAGTAAAACTAAGAAAAAAATATCTTCCCACATTACCCTGTAAGATTTTGTTATTACCTTTTTTCAAGATTTAAATATAGTTCTCAAGCTTTGAAAGAATGATAAATGCAGAATAGTTTCTGATTGACAACAAAAACAATAAAATTAACAAATAGTGACCCCAAATCAAGTTAATTTATATATATATTTGATTTTAATTCTAAAATAATCCATACACATAAAACCAAATATTTGTGGTTTCTTGAAACTAGCTTATTAAATTAAATTGAAATATACACAATATGGGTAACAGTTTCAAAGTGCATACAATTTCGGGTAAAATAGACGCAATTTGAAATATTTCTCTAAAATTTCGGACTAAGTTATCGCACTTAGTATATATTTTTAAACTACGTTTTGGATGCACATAAAAACAAATGTGTTGCGGGAAAACGTTTTAAAAACATGCATAAATCTCAAAGTCTTGACTTCTAAGTAAATAGAACAGTATGCACAAATTTATTGCTTTAAGAAGGTCGCCAACCTATCACTTTTCCTTAAACATAGCATATTTAATTCCATCAATCTCTAACTAGGTCAAACATTGGCCCATTTTTCAAATTGGGACTTATTTTTGCTACCTGTATTGACTTAAGGTGGAAAACACACCTTGAAAAAGTCACTCAAATTAACAGTAAATTATTTCATTATGAAAGATATAATGATAGATAAACTGTACATATGTCAAATAAGCGAAAAATATGCAGTTTAGGGATAAAAAATGAATATCTAAAGAATTCAAGTCAGTGAGTAACAACAAAAGCCCCTGCGGGATTCGAACTCGGAATGTACGGATCAAAAGCCCGACTCTTTCTCCACTCGGCTATGGAGTAAGTTGCATGTTGCCGTCGATAAAATCCCCTAATAAAAAACGAAATATCATTTCGATCATAGGTCAGCCATTTTGTGATGATGTGTTATTCCACCTTAATCCTAAATCTAACGGCCATTATATGGTTTTTGTTAAAATTTATTTGTTTTAAATGTGTGATTTTACAAACATACATTGTGAAAACGATTTAACAGATGTCATGGTTAAAATTTATAATTGTAACTTTGTAAATTGTTTATCAACGATGTTGTCTCATAGAAAAAATAACGTTTTTGTAATGTGTTATTATTACAGACTCTTCAGACACAGATTCATCTCTTTACAAAACGAAAAAATCAAAAACTACCACTGGTACTGTATACATTAACATCAAATCACATGTTTATCCGAACTTTTGGTCAAAACGTTTTATTCAGCAATAACATACATTATTATTGTGAACATATTTTATACCTTCAGGTTTTTTTTTAAAAATATAAATAATATACATGTATTAATCCTTTTGTTTGGCATTATTTGAATTATTCCGCATTTTTAGATATCTTGTTTAGATCAAACAATAATTCTTTGTGACTACCTTATAAGCAGTTTAGAAAATTGATATTACTCGATTTACTAAGGTATATGTGTAGTAATTGTATTTTTAATATTTCATTCACTCAAATTTCTATTCTATAAATAGTACAAATTCTTTACATTTAAAAAAAAAGACAGTTTGCGGTGTTTTGTTAAGTTTTTCTCTGCCGTCTTGGTCGGTTAATATTTACGCTACAAATTCCTGTTTCTCATTTTTATATATTTTTGTATTTTCATAGTAGATTTGAGACGGCTCCCTCGTTCATCAGAAGAGGAGACATACTTAAGAGGTATACATTTGCTAATGTATTTATTCTTAAATGATTTATACGATACTCTAATACTGTATTTTTTAAAATAGACATAATGATATGATTGCATATCATTTCATTTTGTAAAGCGTTAACTGTTCCTCATCTCACACATATTCATTTAATCGGGGTTTTTTTGTATCGTATTTACATCAAATCAAACTTAATTTAAAAAGAAAATCGCCTATCTTTACGATGAACCTCGAATAAGTGCATCTCTTAAAATCGAATGCTATCGTAGCTCGAATTCCTGACAATTCCTGACAGTATAACAGGGGCTATTAGCCAAGAGCACTAAACTTTTAATTGAAAGTTAACCCAGCTACCAAAACGGAATATTAACATAGTCTTAGACAAATAAGCGACGAATGGTCAGCCTGATATATGAAATTCTAAAGTTGGTAGTTGGTAGTGCCAATCGTCATTACAAATAAGAAGAAAAAGTCCAAATTTTGCAAGTGTTTCTGACAGTTGAAAAAGAAAAAAAGTTTAAAACATCGAATAATTTTATAGATGCTGCAAAGTTGAAAGTTCAAAGAATATATAAAGTAACACAAGAATAATTAAACGAACATGTCCAAAGGTCAAAATAGATGTTTTTACTTGGTATTGTTTTATTCAAATCATTTTTGTTTTTGGGAGTTGAACTATGTTCAATTTCCCTTGGTCATCACGAACTTTTCACGCGCAGTAATTTGTATTGACTATAAATGTAGTGACTGTCAGTGAGGCTTCTATGTTGGCTGATTTACTCATGTGATATTCAATATAACCATGTATAAACATCCGCCACATAATAGTTCATGTCATATTTTGCTGAACTGATCTAATTTTGAAAATTTTAAATGCAAGGAAAGTGTAACGATATATTAAACATATTTTGAAGATTTATTTAGATCTCGTTCAAAGTAATACTGAATTATACAGAACCAAAATATCTCCGTAATTTGTGTAACATACCTCATTTGTAGTGTAGCGCCATCTGATACAGTGACGCGAAATATCTGAATATGGTGCGAAACCTACTTGCATTGTCTGCCGCTTAGTAACAATTAGTTCACCGGTATTGTTATTCATATTTCTGAAAATAGCAATATTAGAAGTTTTCAGGAATGTCTCTATGGTAATACTGTTTTAGCTGCAAGGTCCAATTTTTTTTGCTATTACACTATCAAATAATTTCCATACTAAAACCAATTATTTAGAAAGATAAAGACTTTCTCCTATTTACACAAGCAGAATCGGTCTTCTTTAAAAGTTAGAAATGTTCAAAGTAAAACAAAATGATTTCTTTTTTGGCACACTAAAATAAAAACAAACCAAATGCATCATGGGAATGTTTAGGGAACCGTTTAGTTTCTCCCCCATATGTTTGGGTTTATTCAACCGGCATGTTATGCATTGATTTAAACAATACAAACTTCAGAAATAATAGTGAACAAAATAATAATAATATTACACAGGTTTATTTTTGGTTTGCCTGGACATTATGATCTTTATTAAAAGCGATGTCAAAGTCGTAATACACCTCTGCCTCGACCTCAGAAGAATTTTAATATGAAGCGACATAACGCAATACCCTTTTTATGTATTTTGTACATCATTTTTCATTGGAATATGGCTTAATTGACCAGGAAAACTACTGCAATGCCTAATATAATACACCTGAGGCCTGTTCAACAGAGCGAGCGTTCGCGAGCGCTCGCCAAAATTCCCTATACCCGCAACACAAATTTTGGCGAGCGCTCGCTCTGTTGAACTCGCCTCTGGTTAAAAAATAATATTGGTCTGCCTTGTAAAAAAAACTTATTTAACTAAGGAGAAAATAGTTATGGATCTTGCATATTTAAAAAAATTCAAGATTTTCAGGATCATAATCTTTTTCACTCTTGATCAACTGTTTACTCCCCTGAGTGTAAGGTTATTTCTCCCCTTGTTCAATTTCGCCCATGGTATAATATCATAGTCAAACATAACATTATATAAATACAACTTGCTTCTCTTATCATTTGTTGTCTAATATCCGTCTGTCTATAAACTTTTCACACTCTGAACTTCTTAGAAGTGATCACTTCTAATCAGGAAAATGCAATAAAAAGATTGGTCATTAGGCATTTTTAGCTCACCTGAGCCAAAGGCTCGAGTGAGCTTTTCTGATCAAAATTTGTCCGTTGTCTGTCGTCGTTGTTGATGTCGTTGTCTTCGTAAAGTTTTCATCTTCTTCTCAAGAACCACTGGCCAATTTCAACCAAACTTGACACAGAGCACCATTTGAGGAAGGGCTTTCAAGTTTGTTCAAATAAAGGCCGCTTTAAAGGGGAGATAATTTAGAATTATTAAAATTTTGTAGGTATTTTTTGTAGCATTAGGTACTGTAGATTCAAATTTGTTCAAATCATGATCCCCCGGGTAAGAGTGAGGCCATAATGGGAGTCGAATATTCACATAAGAATACAAAGAGAAAAATCTTTTAAAATCTTCTTCTCAAAAAACATATGACTTGGAAAGGTCTAACTTCTGTGGGTTCAAAATTTGTTCAAATTATGATTCTGGGGTTAGGCATGAATTAAATTTGATTATTCTCAAAAACTCAAATGCTATAGCATATGGTAATCCTTACATGCATGAATCTTGACATTTGTTGATTCTCAATTGTTTTATATTTATATGAATAGTTGGTCTTCTTGACCTTGATTTTATTGAGAACTACAATTCTCAATATGTAATATGACTATAAATGATCCAGGTACAAAAGGGGCTCAATGTTTACCTTAAGAATATGTTAACAAAATTTTGAAATCCTTTTATGTAGGATCTATTTTATTAAATTGTTCAGATATTTTGTATATGACTCCATAAAGCTGATTTTATCATGGCTGTCGTTGCTCAGGTGAGATATGTGGCCAATGGGCCTCTTGTTTTAAAAACCATTGGATGTGAGTTGTAACATAATTCACATTTATATGGTCACTTTTCTTTCATGAGGGAAAATATTTTGAAAAATTTGGAAAACATAAACAGGACTAAAACCAGACGAACATTGTGGTCCAAGTGCCTATTATTATTTTCAAATGCTTCTTAAACAATTTCTTAAGTTTGGTGCAACACTATGAATATCTGCTACTGCTAGCTGTATCTAAAGTAACGAAATTGTTCAGTCACTAAAATTCTTGTCGCCTGCGTGACTCAGTGGTTAGAGCGTCTGCTTGGAGCATATTAAGGAGTTGATCACTTACGTCGCCGATCCAAATCCATGCGGGATCATGGAGACCGGTCCTTCGGATGAGACCGAAAAAATTCCCTCACTGCTCAATGGCATGCCTATGTGCCGAGTATAGGTATAAATGCAGCCCTCCCCCGGCAAGTAGATGTGTCTCCATATGAGTGAAAAATTCTTAGTCAACAAACAAACTTTACTTCCCACTCCGAGTGGTATTGCTTTTAATTGAGTTTACACAATGTTCAACTTCCTTGAGTACTTTCAATACTGTGATTTATTTCTGTAACAGAACATTATTTAAATATGCGAGGTTGAATAGACCAAATGTATTACAATGAGTTATGTAATGTTAAGAATTAGGTATATTTACAGGAAGAAGCAAAACTGATTCATTTTCTACAAAATCAGGATCTCCTAGCCACAGCATACATGTTGACGGTACAGTATAACGCTATCTTTAATATTTCATAAATCACAGTATATTTGGGCGTTGAATATTTACGTATGGGTGTTCAGGGAGCAAAACATCAATTTAGTTTTTTGAATTGAACGTATTTTATTGACTACAGATGCAAAAAAGGATTGGACACACATTGTAATAATTCAGATTGTCATCCCCTTATTACATACATTATGTAATAAACTGTCATAAAATAAACAATTATAACAATAATGGTACAAGTGACACAGGAATGAAATACTTATTTGAAATGCTCTGATGCTGTGTATGAGTAGAAGTTAAATAATGAAAGTTATGCAAATACATCTTTTGCTCTTCTGTATTTTTATTATCTGACAAAGATTTATCACCCCATATGCATCTTTTTAATGTGATGTAATAGTTTCAACATGAACACATTGGGTTTGCTATTATATTGCATTGATAAAAATCAGATGTGCCGAAGTTTTATATGAACAAGGTTTTAAAAATCATCTATCAAATTAAAAATACTTTGGAGGCTTTGTAATATTTTTCTGTAGTTTTTTTTCAAAACACATAATGAGATAGCTTCCCTTATATTAATACTTAGACACTTTCGAATAGTATCAGGGAAAAATGACATGTTTAAAACTTCTTATCTTCTGGTCAAATATAGTTCGAGGAATTTCGATTGTTGTAATGGTAAATGACGTTTCGAATGACAGGCGTTCTGTCATTAAGAAAGAAAGAAATTCGATAATTATGAATTTTGAACATTGTTGATAATAAATAGCAATGTTGTAATGGTAAATGACGTTTCGAATGACAGGCGTTCTGTCATTAAGAAAGAAAGAAATTCGATAATTATGAATTTTGAACATTGTTGATAATTTAAAGGTCTCGTCTCATTATTAATGGTTCCCATCCTGTTTCCAAATATAAAGATATTTTGAAGCCATGACTAAAAGACTTGTAACTATTCTTGCTATAGCTGAACCTTTTCTAGCAATACTAAATTAATATTGTGTACATCCAGACCAAACTTCAAAAGAATAATCTAGTTATGGTCTTACATTTGTGTTAAAATATCTCTTGATACAGTAAATATAAGTTTTATTTTAACTAAATCTAGTTTTTATAAGCATTTTGAGAACTGTGTCTACATAAATAAACCAACTTAAATTAATAACATTACTCCCAAATGCTTGTATTGTTAAACATATTCCAAAGCACAATTATCAAAAAACAAATCAGGAAATTTTTCTACATTTTTATAACGTAATTACAATTTTTTTATTTTTTTTTTTGTGTGGATCATTGTAGCCATTGTTTTGACCATTCAAGATTATCTTCTTTGACAGAAATATTGTTTGAACACTGTTGTAATGAACTGTCATCAGGAAAAAGTCTACAAATTGATCTCATATTTTAGTAATATCATTTACATAAAGTAAATATAAGAGCTGAGCCTTGAGGAACACCTGCATTTGTGATTCCAAAAGAAAAAAGTTGGTTTCTATACATAACCATCTCTAATCTGTTGCTTTAGTAGATAATAAGCCATTCAAGAGTTGGCCCGGAAATTTTATATGTTTTAAGTTTATGAAAGAGACGAAAACCACAGGCACCTGACGTTATAATGTTTTCTCATAATAAAAATAAATACCCTATACCTAATAATAGACAAGGTACCCATCACCGCCATCTTGAATTTATTGCAAACTGTCACACCAGGTGGAAGTTTCGCTTGAAACTCATCGGTAAAATTATTTTGTGATCCTCTCCGTCTCCCGATCGGTCATTCAATATCTAAGTTTACCACCGATTCAACCAAAACGTCGCGTCACACCTATTCGTTCATAAGGGTTTAATCCTAAAATACTCTGCTTTGTACCTTTATCTAAGAGAAAGTCACAATTGCAATAATGTGTTTAACTTAAAATTGAGCATAAAATAGTCACTTTAATGTATTGTCCTCTTGTTTTTGAATTACAATTACTAGCTTTAAAATCTGCCATTTAAGGAATAATCATGCACATTTCGGAATTCAAGAAATTACTTTTATTTACGTATCTAGAACATGTTAATTTGGAACAACAATTTAAAACAAACACGATTTATCAAAAGAGTCAATTTTGATTATTAAAATATAGCTAAAGTAATATATAGCAAAAACACATCTTCTACGAACACCGATTGGTTCCAGGTGAAATAATATTCAAAGTTGTCTAATGCTTCATGTAGGTAACATTGCGCAAAATGACTGAAAACAGAGGTAGATTTTAATATAATGTATTTTTTTATTCTTAATGAGGACTTTTTAACACTTTAATCCCCCCCCCCCCAAAAAAAAAAGCAGAATACCATACTGAGCTTTCTTGGAGTAACCGATTTAGGTCACCTTTGCTGAAGGCTTTAGTGAGTTTTTCTGATCACATTTTTCCGTTGTCTGCGTCCGTGTGGGTTTGACCGGTTAGCAGAGGATGCTCAATCCTCCTAGGAACCTGATTCTAGCTCTATCTTTTTAGAGGTCAGTGTTGCTCTGCTTTGAATTTATATTTCGTTTTATGGAATTTTGAGATGGTTGACAGTTTGTTATTGTCATTTTTCATCGTAACCGTTTAACATTTACGTCTTTTTCTACAAAAGAATTTCAGTCCAACTTGGCACAAAGCATTTTTGGCTAAATGGGATTCAAGTTTGTTTAAAAGAAGGGTTAAACACTTCTTCAGGCTAGATAATTTATAATCATTGAAAAATTGTTGGAATTTTTAAAAAAAATCTCCTCAAAATGCATTTGGCAAGAGTAGCTGAAACTTGTTTGGAATCATCCTTAGGTAGTTTAGATTCAAGTTTGTCCAAATCATATTCCTCGGGGGAAGGGTGATGCCACATTGAAGGGGGGGGGGGGTAAGGGTAATAGAGATTTTTTTATATTCCTCTAAATATCATTGGCAAAAAAGACTGAATCGTTTGTGGAATTTTCCTCTGGTATTGTAGATTCACGTTTGTTTAAATTATGATCCCCGGGGATAGGGTTGGTCCACAATGGGGGGGGGGGATGAATTTTCATATAGAGAAAAATCTTCAAATCTTCTTTTACATAAAAAACTATTTGACCAGAAAAGTTAATAGTTGTGTTGAAGCATCCCTAGGAAGTGTAAATTCAAGTTTGTTCAAACAATGAAACTGGGCTAGGATGGGGCAATAAAGGGGGGACCGAAGTTTTACATAATAATGAATAGACAAACATCTTTAAAAGTCTTCTTTAATAGGGCTGAATGATAAACATATAAATATGTGAAAAAAATGTGAAATTATATTTAAGCAAGATCTACTCTAATAGGCTGTCTACATATTTGTAGTTAATATCCTAAACCTTTTTCATTGATGGCTATGGCTGCTCAGATGAGCAATGTTGCTTATGGGTTTCTTGTTGTTAGTAGCCATCTTGCAAATATTACTCATTCATTTAAGATTTAACTTATATTTCAAGGCTGAATCATACATCCGAGCAGTGATTAAGATGAAATAAATAAATACTCAGAACGATGCACTATATATTATTATGAAGAGTACATGTAGACAATCAAATGAATATTATACTTTGGTACAAAATTATCAAATTACAAAGTTTATTTTATGCTCATATATATAAATGTATTTACATTACAATGTCTTTTTAAGCCCCTAAATATATATGAAAATAGCATTCTTTAAACGAGTAAATTCTTATTTGGAGAAGTTCTTTATATGCTTATATCAATTATGCGCACTTAAAGCAATCCGCCCTATTTTGTCTAGTGGTGAAGCTTCCTTGCTGGTCCTCAAAAACTTATCTGGCGGCCCCACAATAAAATATTTTTTTCATCTGGCACGATGCTGCTTCCATACTAAGCAAACTGGCCTGAAATTAATCTTAGTACATGATTCCATTTCGAAAGATGGATTATTGCTGATACCAAATGGCACTATTAAATTATAAGGTATGTAATATATCCCGGGGTATAGATTGATCGGGAAAGCTAGTAACTGGACCTTGAACAGAAAATAACACAGAAAGTGAACGAGCCAATAACACATTATAGTTTCCTATCACACATACAGAGAATGATATTTACTTCAATGACAGACTAAATAACCACAGAATTTCAATCTTCACTAGAATCAAATGTAAAATAAAGGTTTGGTTTAACAATTCAACAATATGAACTGTCTTTTCTGAATTATTAATAATTATAAGATGCAAAAGCTTGTTCTTATCATTTTCTCAAACATCATGAAATGATATTGAACGTTAGTTGCATTTCTTATATTCTATCCTCTAAGACGAGTCAACTTTAAAATAAACAACTCTTACATACATTTAGGTATTGTCGTAACACTGTATAACAATACAGTGTTATGACATACTCTTTAAAAAAATCAACATGGAATGTTTGAGACTTTCTCACAATAGAACCTCAATAATAGCAATATTAGTACTGATGTTAATGTTTTAGTCTCAAAGATTCAACGTGCTTATTACATTATGTGTTATTGTATTCCACTTTGGTTCGACGTCAAATGAAATAACGCAAAATTTGATAATATTATAACATACAAACGTAGACTGGATGTAAGTTAATATGCATTAATTAGGACATAATGAAACTTATTTGGATCCGCATTTGACCAATAATAGAGTTAACCACTCTTCATAAAAATAATGACTTCCAATTGCAACAGACTATTCAATTTTCAAGAATTTATTTAGTTGTATGATATAAATCTATAATCAATTCGATTTCAAAATTATACATCCCACAGGTATGAATTATTACTGTAACAATGACATTATCTTCATTAGGAATGACAAAGAAAAAACATTATATACACTTACAAAAAAACAAAAAAAACCTACAGTAATATTTATATATTAAGCTAAAAAAGCTAGTGTAAGAAATCAGTGGTATATTCCTTAAAAAGCGGCCAATTTACATAACTTTTGAAAAGTGTTGATTAAATTATGATGAACTTGATCCTAATGTATTAATATTAACGATTCCGAGTACAGTTAGAGTGGGCATGACTTTGCGCATCTTTGTATTTTCATGCAGCCGTAGGTGCAAAGTTATAACTTTCTTTTCACTTGTGTTTTTATACAAATCAACATTATATGTAACGTTCAGTAGTTGAGAAATTGTGATTCTATGAATTTAACAGGGTAAAATGCTAAAAATACGCGTCATCATTTCCCGGTAACCTATGTATAAGGCCAAAGAAAAAAATTTGATTAGCTCATTTATTCGAGGCGGTGATGGATATTAAAAATAGGAATTTATTGACAAAGTATTTCGAGAAACATATTAGCATTTTAAAAGTATTATTTCGTTAAAAATTAATTTTTATTAGCCAATATTTTCCACAATATGCCAGTTTTTTATGAGAAAAATATCAACTTTGATATTTTTTCTAGACCAAACCACGAGGTTAACATTTTTTTTCTTCAAATTTCACCATTTGGAGACTAGTTTTCATAGCTTGTAGCCTGAAAAAAATGAAATCCCTATGGCAGAAATACAAAACATATGAGAATAACTTGAAAATTTAGCGCTTTTTCAACAAATTCCCATGTGGTCCCATAGTCAAAGTGTTTATTTTCGAGACGGCCCTTTAGAAAATCGGAGTGGTAAATAAATATTTTTTTCGATCTTGAAATAATGGATGTAGTAGTTTATTTATCCATATAATATATTCAAGCGTGTAACGAACATTTTATTTTTTCAGAAAAATCAGACAATGCACCAACAATTTTCCAAACAAGAACCACAAGAGCAACTTACGGTATTGAGTATTATCATTAATGTCTACCATGAATAAATATTTAAATTTACTAAATATTTAGTACTGAGATATTGGAGGAAAAATTCACACATCTGCAAGAAAATATCCTTTGAGACTTACATTGATGTGATACCAATTGCTGTCGATTCATTTAAGCTTCTGTTCTGAAAGTTAATATTTACTATATAACGTTTGACCCCATTCCCAAAATGTTTTTTTTTTTTGGTTTATTTAAGGTCTTAATTTTATAAATTTAATTTTATTTCATGAAATAGTAATAGTTTATATATACCATTCCTTATTTCAGTTGATAGCCTGTTTAACTTCCAATTTCCATTTCTTTCTTTCAGGGAGTGACTGTTTTCAATAAACAAACGTAAATGTTGTTGTAAATTATATTTGTTTAAAATTTCATATAGGTCTTTCAGGTCCCCCGTCATTGTTTATGAAGTCGTATAGTCTTGATAAGAACATTTGTTTAATTAAACAGACAGTATCCAGCTTAATAACTTTTGTTATCAATTTCTGAGATAATGGGATAAATATCACGCATACTAAAAACATATCGGATCTGGTTGAAATGTTAAGACCTACAACATTTTTTATCTAAAAGTGCTTAATTCGTTTCAAATAATTACAAAGCTCACATCTATAAAACACAGTAGGTGTTGTTATTTTCTGATACAGGTTGACAAGAGTTAATGAGTTCGTATTATTAGACAGTCTTACTGAATTGCGAAGAAAGCCTTTCTTCCTTTGTTGTAGCTGTTTGTTGTTCGGTCAGTGGACTTGAATCGTGCCCGGACCTCTATAGTTGTCATTAATTTGAATTTTCTTGTTGCCTGTGTTGGGGGTTTACCTTTACCAAACATTATGACACTAGACTTTTGAGCATTTGAGCACGTTGATGCATTATTTAACAATTTTGTAAACCCACGGGGAGAACCCAAACTCGAGATGTCCTAAACTTTATTCAATTATTACTTATTTGAAAATCTAATTTTTCTGTTGATGATGTTTCATTTATTGAATTCCTTTAAAACCATACACTATTCCACCTACCGATTTGAGGCATATCTGCACACTCAGTTTCAATAAGTTGTGGTGTCAATCTACTGCTTATTAAGAAACTTATTCTTTAACATCCTATTAGGTAGTTTCGAAGTTTATTTATATTTTGAATTATATTTTTATACTTTTATAATCAGGTAACTAATGTTAACTACTTATAATATGTGCGAGAAGTTATCAATGCACGCCAGCTGAAGACCTTGTTACAATTCAAGGCCTTAAACCATCTAAAAACTACACATTTTCAGTCTTTTATTGTGTGATTGATTCTACAAAAGAAGTTTTACGCAGTGATATCGGTTGTTCATTCTGGGTTTATACTAAGATAACGCAGATTTCTTATCAATGAGGTTTTCATAAACATTTCTTAATTTTATCGACCATTGATTTAAAAAAAAACTCTATCCTTAGCTCTGTTATAAAATTAATTTCAAAACGCTTTTCTCGTAACATACATTTTGGTTATTTTCTGTACTTGGCGGTTTCTTTCATAATGTTAACGATGATCACAAAAAGTTATTTTATGCCATTAAAACACCTTTAACTAGATACGTTCTTTGACTTCATACAAAATATTTAATTTCATTCTGCAACGTTTGATTTCAGTATCTATTAATCCAGTATGTGATTAAGTCCAGGTAAAAAGGCGAAATAATGAAAGTATAACACTAGACGTAACCCGGCTTTAAAATAAAATACCAATTTGACTGATTTTACAATTATTAATACGTAGTTTAATTTCATACAAAATCATGCAACATCTTATTTCAGTACCCAATAATCCAGTATGTGATGATGTCCAGAAGAAAGTCCAGGTGACAAGCCGAAGTAATGAAAGTATAACACTAAACGTAACCCGGCTGTCCAACATCACAAACGATTCATTATGTGTTCAACTACAACGTCAACAGGGTGACAATAAATGCAAGCCAGCTGAAGAAGATCTTGTTATATTTCAAGGCCTTAAACCATCTAAAAATTACACATTTTCAGTTTTTCGTTATGTGATTGATTCGGATAATAAAATTTTACCCAGTGAACTTGGCTGTTCATTCTGGAAATACACAGGTCAGTCCTCTGGTTAAGTATTTTGCAATTTAAAGAGTTGATGGATTATTATCGGAATAAATATTACATGTTTTTGCTTTGAATTAAGCTTATTACGGATGACACAAGTACACTGTAACTAATCCCGAATTTGATAAAAAGAAAAACATATCATTGTGTAAATAAAGATATTACGTTACATTGGTTTCAAATTCAGTAATACTAGTATCGAATAACTTTAAAAGCAATCTCTAGTGTTAAATATCCTGGTTATATAATATACATTGTATTTTGATCGATGTGAAATTAAATGTACGGCAAAATAAAATACCAATTTGACTGATTTTACAATTATTAATACGTAGTTTAATTTCATACAAAATCATGCAACATCTTATTTCAGTACCCAATAATCCAGTATGTGATGATGTCCAGAAGAAAGTCCAGGTGACAAACCGAAGTAATGAAAATATAACACTAAACGTAACCCGGCTGTCCAACATCACAAACGATTCATTATGTGTTCAACTACAACGTCAACAGGGTGACAATAAATGCAAGCCAGCTGAAGATCCTGTTATATTTCAAGGCCTTAAACCATCTAAAAATTACACATTTTCAGTGTTTCGTTATGTGATTGATTCGGATGATAAAACTTTACTCAGTAAACCTGGCTGTTCTTTCTGGAAATACACAGGTAAGAAAACCCAAAGTCCTCATTTTCGAGGTTTTCATAAACTTTTATTTTTTTCTACATGAGTATTTGTCTAGTTTCTGTATCCAAACATCCTAGATTTGATTTTTCATATTTGGATATTTTACTGGAAATTGACATTGACGGTAACCTAACAACAAAACTTTATGATAAATGTTATGACTACAATTTTTCTATAGTCAACTTTCCTTACTTATGTAGCAATATACCTTCATCACCTGCATATAGAGTTTTGTCTCTCAGTTAATTCTATACGCAAGGGCATTCTCTTCGTATGAACAGTTTCTAAAGCGAGGCAAGATACTGACAAACAAGTTGATAAAACAGGACTATCAACAGTCTCGTTTGAAGTCATCTTTTCGTAAGTTCTATGGTCGATACAACGACCTTGTCAGCAAATACATTCTTCCACTGGGTCGCACGCTGACTGATGTTTTTCATACTAATTGTTAGTTATTTCGACTTCTTTTTTTTTTAAAAAATACTTCATTACATACCTGTGCCCAACTTTGTGTTAATGACAAAACATGGCATTCCTGATTTCTTAGACTTAATTCTGTGTATTTTCTCGTATGGAACCAAATTCACATGGCCACACTCAGCGTTCAGACATTTGACATAGATGTAGCCACCTAATCCTTTTCGCAACTCTCCAACAAATTTTGAGATATGTTAAAGGTATAGGTCCTAACTTACAACTGATACAGTTTTGAAGACTAGTAAGAAGAACTCCGAATTCGATAATCTTTCGTCCTTCTCTCAAGCTGTCTCTCTCTGCATATTTACGAAGTCTTATTTTATTAAATAGCGGCAGATTGGATCCTTACACGGGTCGCTGTAACACGTATGTCCCGATTTATAATTGTGATCGAGTAAAACCCTACGAATCCCCCGGGAAGCTTTGGAATGCACTTTTCCACTAAATCGCCCGAGCTCGTCTCTGGGCGCCGCCATTACTACGAACCATTTTTTCGACGAAAGATAACTCTAGCGGTTCCGAAAATTACCGAACTCGAAGACATCGGCTACACTCGGAACTTTTACCGGAAGTGTATTTTTATACATCGAATACCTTAATAAGCAATTGTAAATCCGAGAAAGTAGCATTAAGAAAACATCGTTTTTATAAGATTGTACAAGAACACTCCGTTTCCTAAAGTCCACACTGTCACTGACAATCTACTGAAGTCTGTGGTTTGCACATGTGCGATGTTATAACAGTACAACATAGGAAAACGTTCTACACTGATCGAGGGATTTGAAATATGTGTCAGGATTTTAGTCTGTTTTGTTTCGTCTTTCATTGGATATTCCTTACCAGTGCAGAGGTTGTCACTTAAAACGCGTTTCTACAAATCTTTCCGTCCAATGTAACATGTTCGGATGACTGAAATACCTAATTGCGGTGAAGCATGAGTGTGCTCTGTGCCTTTTATAGGGGGTCTGCCGCGATTAGCGTACCAACAGAAATCGACGACTAATAGAAATACAAATACAAATATTTCTGACAATTAAGCTTGTGCACTATTTCTGTATGATGTACATTTATTGATAAATGAGAGAGTTATTTTCAACAATGTTGAACGGTGAATTCTTGTCCATATAAATAGTGCCTAAAGTGTTTTACAAAATGAACTATGGCCAGTAATTCCTTACATTGTTCAATTTCCTATAATCTACACAAAACCTAGTCGTTCCATCCTTTTTCTCTACCAAGACGACTGGCGATGACCAATGATTAGAACATTCCTCAATGACTCCTCTTTTCAACATGTCATGAACATGAATTATGACATTTTCTGCTACTGTTACTCTGCAACATCCCAACTTTCCCTCAAAAGAAAGTTTTATCCGCTTTCCCTTAACAATCATGGATGCATTATAAACATCAACAAGACATTCATTGTTGGTCATAAAATCAAGTCCAAGTATTCTATCAATACCATTATCTGCTACTGCAAGCGTCTGATTAAAAGAGAGACTTGATATTGTGAGGGGAATTATGAGTGAGCCTTCAACTTTCATGGCTGTTCCATCTGCTGTAAGGCAAGGTTTTGGTTTGTTCTCTCAACCACAGTATTAAGTATGTCTGGTGAAATGATACTAAGTGTTGCGCCAGTGTCAATCAACAATTTCACCTTATAACCATTGAGGGAGGCATCAACAAAATTACCAGCCTCACCAGCCTTGCGACTGACACCAGTCCGGCTTAACGCATTCTTTGTTTGAACATTGGACTTTTCCTCTCTCTGAGCAGTCTTTGGTTGTTTAACAACAGGGTTTGCACCTAAAGACTCTTGATACTTGAAACAATTTTTCTTGATGTGACCTTTCCTCTTACAAAAATTACAGATCACAGAAGATGACTTGGCAGGTTTTGGTTTTGTCATTTCTAGCTTCAGTATATTTATCTCCTCCTTTATATCCTGTACTGCTTTATCAGAGCAGTTATAGAGTCATCCTGCTTGGAATTCTCTGCACTGTTAGCTTCTCTCATATAGCCATTACTTTCTTGTAAACGCTGTTCCGCCGAGTTGAAAGCATCGAGCTCTACTGCATGCCGGATAACATCATTTAGGTCCATTGGTCTGGCCTGCTTTACTTTTAATCGCATGTCACTATCCTTAAAGGCATCAATAAATTGCTCCTTAGCAAGGGTTTCTCTTACCTCCATTGGGGCTGTAGGATATGCTAAGTTTGTCAGGCGACGTATGTCCTGACCAAGCTCTGGTAGTGTCTCAGATGCTCGTTGTCTTCTCTCTCGCAACTGTGCTCTGTATAATTCTGTCTGGTTCGCAGGTGCAAACCTTTCTTCAAGTGCCCTGCATAGGTATCTATAGTTGCACTTATCTTCCTTCGACAGATTTCCAAGAACAACCTGTGCCTGACCTCAAAGCAACAGCTAGGTACATACCTTTCTCTGCTGTAGTCCACTCATTCAATTCAGCACATACATCTTTTTGACTTGTCTGTTCGAGTCGTACCAGTGCCTCGGCGATTAGTAGCATTACTGTCCCTAGGTAAATTGTAGTCATGTCTGGGTTGTTCTGTATGATAGGGTGTACTAGTAATTGAAGGTCTAACTGTCATTCTCTCAACACTTCTATCTGGATCTATGGGGCTTTCAGGCCTTTGATTTTCTTTGGTGTCTATCCTAATGTTTTTAGGTCTTGCACCGTGTTCTAATTAGACTTGCTCTTCAGTGGAATTCCGCATACTTTCAGGCAAACCTGAATATCTTGCGGTCTTACTTCTACTTTATTCATGCTCTCCTGTAACTTATTAAACTCCTCTTCAAGGCTCAATAATTCATCATGTAGGTCTGTCATGATGTCAAGATTGTTAATATGCCACCCAATTTAATAATACAATTTACCGGTACTACCAAAAATACAAACAAAGCAAATAAAACTATGCAAGTGTATCTAATTGTTAACCCAAAATCCCGACGCTGCCACCAAATTTCTGTAACGTACCAAGCTACATATACTGCCAGGGGGAACGGTTCGTGCCTGGTCGTTTCCAGGGTTTTGGATGTACACTAACTAGTCTTATAATATGATGATTTTCTATTGATTGTCAAAAATGATTGGTATAACCTAACCTTACCAAGGTTAATAATCAACAAGTAATTTCAGGGAATCTAGTATATTTACAAACACAACAAGGATATAATAAATATATAATTGACACTCTCGGTGATGTACTGGTGCTGCCTTGTTCAGGTCGGACAGTACACACTCACAGTGACAATCCACTGAGGTCAACCACTCAGCTAAAATGACTGACCGTCCTCAGATTACAGCATATACTGTAGGCTGCCTTGTTCAGGACGGACAGTATATGTGGTAGCCCTTCAACCACTGTGCACACTGTAGGCTGCCTTATTCAGGACGGACAGTGGGCACAACGGCTAGCCTCTCCGATGAAAGCCTTCTGTGACAGACTGACAGGCCAAAACGACTGCAATGCCTAACTTACAGTACCAAGAGGACAACCTCTCTATGGCCTACCAAATACACTCGACACCGTTACGAACGGACGAGCTCTGTATTGACACAATACCTTTCATTCAATTTCACTGACGTCTTCTCTCTTCGGCTGATTTTCAAGTAAGCAGCCGACAGCTGATTCATCGTCTTATTTATACCCTTGTTATCACGTGACATAAACAAAGAAACTAAAAGAAAAACCTGTTCGGGCCGAACCTAAAATATCCGGAATTATTACAGTAGGACCAACATACTTTCATTCCATATCGCAGGAAAGTTTCTTGACTTTAAAATAGTGTAGAACAGTTTTTGTAAGGGCTTTAATTACATATTTCCCCCATTTTTTAACAATTTCATTTGAAATTAAATCTGCGGATGTACTTTTACCATTCTTGAAATTTTTCAGGGCATTTGTTATTTCTTGAATTGTTATGTCAGGATTAGTATCATCCTTTAATGTTTGTGTAAGTACATGGAATCGTTCAGTTATGAATTTGTGAAAATCTTTCTGACTATTTTTTGCTGTATTCGAAAATTCGAGGATGCTCACTCCTCCTAGGCACCTGATCCTACCTCTATCTTTTTCGAGGACCGTGTTGCTCTGCTTTGAATTTGTATTTCGTGTTATGGATTTTTGAGATGGTTGACGGTTTTTTATTGTCATTTTGTCATTCAGTGTTTCAAAATATTGGTAAAATGTCTCACAAGGAAGATCAGGTGAGGAAGTGTTTTGCATATTCTGAAAATTGTCTAATTTATGTAACATTTTCCAAAATGTCCTATGGTTCTTTTCTATTCTGTTATTAATTTCATTACAGATATTTTGTGTGTATAACTTTTCTTCATGTTTGCAAAGTCTTCTGTATTTTGATCTTTATGTGTAAAAAAGTTTCCTATATTGACTATTGAAGGGATATTGGTTGACCAACTTTTCGTACTGTTTAACTCTGTTTCGATGGTCAGTACAGGACTCGGAAAACCATGGTTCCTTGTTGCGCCTTCGAGACTTAAAATTTGGCGTTTTTGTTACAAACTTTGCAGATAATTTTGCACAATCTTGTAGTATATTACTAAATGATGTTACAATAGGCTCACTATCGTCATAATCAGTATTAATAAAATTCTGAAAACCTGTTTCTAAATGATGTGCCATTGATATTTTTTAATATGTTTCTATTGAACAACTATTGTCCAAATAAATTTTCCTGGTAGGGGGTCCAATTTACATGTATTACTGATTTCGAAATCAGAGGGAGTATTCACGAACAAAGCACAATTAATTGGAGGTCTTGGAAGGTAAGAGTATAATCAACAAGACTACACCCATTGTATGTATTTCCAGTGAGATCACCAGTAATTTTACCATTTAGGATTCTTATTCCAGTTTCTCTACATATGTTTAGAAGCAGTTTGCCACAATTGTAAGTGTGTTTATGGTCAAGATTATTTATTAACAATGTACTATCATATTGATAATGAAGGTCATCACCATTGACACAATGGGAATCCTTGTCAAATAAAATAAAATTTGGATGGGTGTTGGTGTAAGCATTGAAGTCACCTTGAATAATGATATTTCCTAATTTACTGTATTTCTCAATGTCACTAAGCAAAATTTAGTATATTGATTCTGAATCATTATTTCCACTAGAGTGGTCTGGTGAAATGTAAACTGAAGCTAAGTAAATATCTTTGTGAATCTTAAAAAAATTATGATCAAGCTTAATCCATAAATTATCTGGATGACTGTTTTTCACTTGAGATATTCCTTTCAAAATACAACTCTTTGCAAAAATGCATATTCCTCCTGATCAGCTGTCTTCCAGCCTTAATATGTTTTTATCTACTGCTAGAATGAACTAATTGAAATTTACTCAATGTGACGTCTTGATAGTTATCGCCCAACCAGGTTTCTACAAAACTAACTAGATGCTGTTATTAGACAGTAATACCCGCACCAAGTGTTAGCCTCTAAATAACACTCTTTTGAACCAGTTTTAGTCAAAAAGAAGGCCACATGCAATTTCCGGTACTTTTTAAAAATTATAATTTTCATAAATGATGAGTTCACATCCAATAATACACATATTGCCTTTATGTACAATTTGGGGTTGAACTGTTTGCATCTGTTTGTGATCTTCATATTATTTCCATTAAAAACCCATTTTTAAATATGACATAAACAAACATTCTTAGGATTTTATATTTGTATTTGTGCCCTCATGCAGAAAAAAATATGATAAAATAAAAAAAAAATCCCTACCTACCTAACCTGATTTTTTCATCAGTGTTACCCTAAACACACAATTTTTTTTCTTAGGCCTAACTGTTAGGTAACATTATTTTGGGGAAAAATATGATATTTTATACACTTTATTTAATGTTTCGTTCAATAAGGAGTATGTACATCACAATATGTGGGTGTCCCATACCACCTTAAAGCTGAAAATTGTGCTTTACATGGTTAATTACCTAATAGAATTGTGCAAGGGGTTTTAAAGAATAAAGTTATGAAAATAAATCCAATATGTTTCAATTAAATGATCTTTGTCTGAAGTTACGTACACAACACAGGTCTACAGGTTGCATTAGCGAGTACTAGTTTTACCCAGCTCATTGGTTTGATGAGTATCACATGGTGTACCTGCATGTGTGTTTTCGATATGCAGAATAGGATTAATTAACACGAATAAACGTTTCTTTTATGGTGATCAGCTAAAGGAATTCATATTGTGCTAATTGGATTATCATTATGATGTTGACCAATATAGGTAAGTATAATACATGTAGTAGCGCAATATTATGAGACACCGGTATACAAAACAATTAAGTTTTACTTTCACTTTCTAAAATGTTATCTCCCTTTGCCAGCATACTGTATCATCATCTTTATTTAAATAAGCTTATCTACAGTTTCTGTCATTTTAATTGCAGAATTTTTTCATTTTTTCATTTGTCAGACTTACACTATTGAGTTGACTCCATATTGACCCTATTTTGTATTAAATTTGGGTATTAAATATCATGTTTATATGAGTTAAGATAGGGAGGAAGGGGAAGGGGCCTTAACCGTTCCCCATCCCCAGGATGTGTGGATTAGATATACATTTCTAGTGAGAATGAAGGCATGCTGCAGCTTTTTTTTTAATTATACCCCCTACCCCATCATCATACACCAGTAATAGAAAAAGAGTTAATGACTAATTTTCTTTTCTTTTAAATTGCTTATTCTTTTTTGTCAAGAGATATGTGGTATGTCAAGATTTATGACTCATGAAAATTTGTGCATTTAAATCCTGATTGTTAACATACATGTATAATTATATATAAAAAAAAATACATGTGATATTATACTAGGGATCATGCAATCAATTGCAGAATTGCCAATCGGTTATTTATAACTCATTTTGACTGATTAATTTGTTAATCATTTTGAAAATAAAGACATTTCTAAATACATGTATAACATATTATCAATAGATTGATTTTGTAACTATTTAGGGCCCAACTCTGCAGGTGCCCTATAGTGATCATTCTGTCCAATTCTGCTGATCATGTCAAGATACATTAGATACATTTAAGACAAATTGGCCCCTGCCCCTTGGGTTATTCCCCCAACCCTGGAGTTGTTTTTAAACAACCACCCCCCCCCCTCTGAAAAAGGAAATTATAATACATTTTAATAACTGTTGAGATCCCCACCCTAGACCATATTTATTCTTCCTCCTTGTGTCATTGCACATCAATTGGTACATGTATATAGGTCATGCCCCCTTTGAAATGCCCAGTGACTTTCCAGAGTTGGAACTAATCAAGTATTAATCTATCTTATTTTATGTAGTGTAATTCCTAGCCCTAGCCCAATGTTGACCCTGCTTTGTTTTTTACAGCACAGCAAGCTCTAGGTTTTTGTTGACTGACTTTACAATTTCTACAATTACATAATATTATAACATTTTGTTTATCTTAAAGATTAAAAAGCAATTTCCATAATCTCTTTATGTACATCTGACATCATACAGAAAACTACCAATCAAGAAATGATTTTGCTACTGTAAAAATGTGAGAAGAGACTCTGAATCTCCCCACCCCCCGAAAACATGAATAGTTAAATATTTTTTTTAAAATATCCTCAAAATCATCAAAATCCCCACTCCTAAACCATATATATTTTTGTTTCTTCAACCATGACCATGTCAAGGCAAATCTTTTTTAGTATTAGTAGGTCATGGCCTCTGAGGGTCACCTTAACCCCACCCCACCCTCCCAAAATCAGAAATGATCAAATAACTTGAAAAAAATGCTTGTGATCCCCACGCCTAAAGCATAATTTTATATATTTTTCCTTCTTATGCATCATATGGTACATTATTTCAATCACAAGAGATAAGAGGAGGTCCAGGAATTAGGTTTTTTATGGGACGGAACATCATTTTGCAGATAGCATTGACCCTCAGAATCAAATTTATATTTCTAAAACCTTATTGCATATCTATGGCTCATCCCCTGCTATATCCCTATAAATGATGTGGCTATTCATTAAATCATGAGAGGAGTTCTAGGAAGTAGGTTTTTTTAGGAGTGATAAACGTCAATTTTCAGCTACTATTTGACTCCCTGGATGAAATTTAAATTTTTAAAACCTTATTGCATGACTGTATGACAGCCCCTATCATACCCCAAGATATGATATGGCTATTCATTAAATCATGAGAGGAGTTCTGGGAAGTAGTCTTTTTTAGGAGTGATAAACGTCATTTTTTGATGCCCACAAACCCCCGTGATCAAGACAAAAATTCTGAAACATGATTACACGTCAACATGACACCCCGAATCCTATAAGATCATTAGGCTACTGCAAAAAGAAATTGACGTTTTTTGAAACCAGACTTTTTGTAAAAAAAAAAAAAAACGTCATTTTTCAGCCATTTAATGACCCCCAGGACAAAATTGAAATTTCCGAAACCTTATTGCGCATCTATAGGACACCACAAAACATATTCCAAGAGATGAGTTGTCTACTGTTGAAAATGTAAAAGGAGTTCGAGGAAGAAGGTTTTTTTGTCAAAAAATGTCATTTTGTACCAATTATATGACCCTCAGGACTACCAGAGAATTTTTGAAACCTGTTTACAAAACAACATGACACCCCAAATCATACTCCAAGAGTTCAGTTTGCTGATTTATAAGATGTAAGAGCAGTTTGAGAAAGTAAAACGTGACAGACAGAACGGACGGACAGACGGAACAGGGTAACAACAATATCCCGAACTTTCTTAGAAAGTGCGGGTATAATAATACTTAAATCGGAAACAATATTTTGAAACTGAGGGTCAGAGGCCTTCACACTTGTGAGACCCTCAACATTCCACATGCGTAATTTCAAAAAATGTTCCTTACATTTTACATTCATCTGATTTTTTACACATGATACATATATAGCTGTTGGAGGTTAATTTTGCATGAATTAATACAGTATCAAGAATACGCATACATATAACCACACATAAGTATCTTACTTATATTCGTATGGATATTATACATTATATGGGTATATAAACAATGTACTGACACAAGGTAAACAATACAATTTAAACTTGTCATATCTATGTGACGAGAAGAATATCAAATTAACGATACATTTTTGGTGGTTGAGTAGGAGGTGGGGGAACTGCCCATGGGTTGCGCCAGTTGATGAATTGAAATAACCATGGAGAAGGAGGCACAGGTTGTTGGCTGATCCAAGGAGGTGGTTCAGGCGGACCGCGGAATGGCGCTAAGTTAGGGGCAACGGCAGAATTTCTGTAATGGGGTGTTGGTCCAGTTGTACGAGTTTACTGATTCACAGGTGAAACTTGGGGTAATTGCCTTTTCGAAGGATTGACAATGCCAAAGGCTACCCTTAAGTGTTTAACAATAGCTGGTAAACCCCTCTTTATGTTGATATGAACTTTATCAAAAACATGATATCAGTAGGCTGAAATTCATCAATCACTTGTACTTTGGGAAACTTTTCGCATGCAAGGTGAATTTCCGCATTAGCTTGCTCTACAACATTATTATTGTAATCTTTCCGGTAGATGATTGGTAAGAGGTGGATTTCTGCACCTTTCCATGATTTGTAGCAGATCTCAAATAGATGGGTGAAATTCTCTTTCTTCATACTGTTGGGTACGTCTCTTGTTCCAATGTGAATCAGGATGGTTTTTGGGTTGTACTTGTGCGAGTTTTTTTCCTACAAAACTTGCGCAGTAGTTGGCTCCTCCCCTTATGAAGCGAATAACTGTTTTACCATTTGGATTGAAGCGTCGTAGTTGGAAACGCTTCAGCATAGAGCCACTTAATCAAAACATCACATTCAGTTATGGGGAACTGACGTTAAGGTTTATTAGTAAGTTCTGAATGTTGTGATTCCATTTTGGATGAGTGGATCAGGTCTGATGCTTGACTGTTTGCATCCACGAAATTTTCAACATGCTGTATGTCGAATCGGTTATTATTCCTATCCTGCGAATTTGAGTCACTATGGTTGTATCTTGATTTGGACTTAAGTTGATCAATACGATCTGTCAAGTCAGAAAGTTTGGATTAGAGTGTGGAAACTAATGTTGATTGTTGTGATTGCACTTCCACAAATTGTTTTAAATGGTATTTAACATGCAACGAGTCAAGAGAACTGTTCAAGTGTTTGATTTTGGATTCGATGTTACCCAAATGATCCGAAATTTTCCGTCCGTGTGCATTCAGAGACTCTGACGTCATGGGTTGAACCGATTCTAAAACTTGGCTCTTCATGTTGCTAAGTTTTCTCAGAGAATTGTTTCAATGTATTGTCTATTATAGACAATATGTTGTGAATCTCGTTAAAGTTATGTTCCACTGTCTTGCTATGTTTTTGGACTTTTTCTTTTGGATTAAGTTTTTTGGGTGTACTGTCTATATCGAGAAGTGGCCGGCTTTTATCCTCAGTCATAACAGATTTTATTTCTGTCTGGTTTGAAAGTATGTAATAATTAGTATTTATGAATTTATGTAAGCTTTAAGATAAAAAGTTACATGGGTTTAAAAATCAGTAATACTATTATAGTATATGCAGCACTGTTAAGGTTACGGATTTAAACGCTCATAAAACGATGCATTTATTGTAACAAAATATTTATGTTAATTTATTTTATGATGAAATAAATATGAAATTAAATTAAACAGCATAGTAAATGCGTCTTGATATAACATTAAATGTGGTCTCCTGAATTGACAGTCGCGTAATATATAAATAATTCACCCGAATGGGGGTCATACACAAATTTCAATATTGCAAAGGCATACCCTTATTTAAATTAAAAATTAAAATGATCATTAAATTCTACTTGTCTAATAGATTCAAAAAGTGTTGCTGCTTTGTACAGTGTTAAGTTTTATTAAAATATATATCAAAGAAATGAGCTCCAGATGGAATTAACATGACCTTCGCTTAATATTTTTCGTTTTTCCTAATTAATTCTATAGATTTCATCGAAGCAACAGCTCTTTTATATAAATTAAACATCACCTTAATTTATATTCAAAACATGATAATGATTTGTTTAGTGTATGCCTATGTAAAAAGCGGATTTATATAGGCTTCCTAATGTCAAACACATCGGACTTGTACATTAAACACTCTATACTAAAAAAATACACGCTCTAAAAAAATGCATGCTGGATCAAAGCAGTTATAATAAATATGATTTAATGGTATAATAATTGTTTGTATATTATGTTCCGTGTATTTATAAAATACATTTTCCCATGTTAAGAGGTGATTGCTTCGCCACTCTCTACAAATATCATGCGTCAAGATTTACAGTATGACTTCACATCAACAAGTGCATCACGATATGTCAGTTGTTTATATTTAACGGTTTTGGAGTTATTTGACTTCAAAGTTGCACGCAGAGGTTACATTTAATGTGTTTAATGTGTTCGTGCAGATAGAAATTGCGAATTACTTACTTGTTTAGCATTTTCAATGACTGGTTATTTTGTGTGATGTCATAGTTAACATTTCCCGTACTTACATTCTTGTCGGCACTACTACCTGTACATAGAAGACCTTTACAGTGCTGCGAATCTTTATAAAACAGTCCCTAATGACAAACATTCTGGTTAAGTTCTGCACTTTGTATTTTCTTTTATCTGTTTCACAGATTTTGTTGAAATATACAGCACTAACAAAATGCCATATGATTTGACAATTACTAAAGACGTCATTCAATTTCATACAAAATTCTGCAAATTCTTATTTCAGTACCCAATAATCCAGTATGTGATGATGTCCAGAAGAAAGTCCAGGTGACAAGCCGAAGTAATGAAAATATAACACTAAGCGTAACCCGGCTGTCCAACATCACAAACGATTCATTATGTGTTCAACTACAACGTCAACAGGGTGACAATAAATGCAAGCCAGCTGAAGATCCTGTTATATTTCAAGGCCTTAAACCATCTAAAAATTACACATTTTCAGTGTTTCGTTATGTGATTGATTCGGATAATAGAATTTTATCCAGTGAACTTGGCTGTTCTTTCTGGAAATACACAGGTACGAAAACCCAAAGTTTGTGAGGTTTATATAATCTTTAAAAAATATCTACTCAATGAGTATTTGTCTAGATTCTATTACCAACATCCTTGATTTGATTTTTAAAATGAAATACTTGTACTTTTAACGATAATATTTTGATCGTCTGGTTCATTGTTTTTCAATTGGAAGAATTGTTGGATTGTTTATCGGAATAGATATCGAATGATTTTGCTTTAAATGAATATTACGGATGACACTAGTGCACCGCAACTATTCCCGAATTTGATTTATAGAACAACATCACATTGAGTGGATTAAGATATAAAGTTACATGGGTTTCAAATTCAGTAACACTTTTATAGTATATGCTGCACCGCACTGTTAAGGTTACGGATTTAACCACTCATACAACTCATTCGATACATCTATTATTACAAAATATTTATGTAAAGTTCTTTTATTAATGATATAAATTTGATATTAAATGAAACATCATAGTAAATGCCACTTGATATAACACAAAGTGTGATCTCCTGAATTGACAGTCTCGTGATATGTATAGATAATTCACCCAAATGGGGGTCATAAACATATTTGAATATTGCAAAAGCATACCTTAATTTGAATTTAGAAAAATTAAATGATCAATAAATTCTACCTATCAAGTAGATCCTAAAAAGTGTTGCTGCTTTATATAAAGTTCAGCTTTCATCTTTGACCTTCGCTTAGTATTTCCGTATTTATTAATTCATTTTATAATTTCATTGAATCAGCAGTTCTTTTGATAAATCAAACACACCATTAATTTATATTCAAAACATTATAATGATTTCTTTAGTGTATGCCTATGTAAAAAAGCGAATTTAAATAGGCTTCCCGATGTGAAACACATCGAACCTATACATTAAATATTCTAGAAAAAAAATACACGCTCTAAAAATAAGTATATTATTTATCGAAACAAGTGTAAAAATAGGATTTAATGGTATAATAATTGTTTGTATATTATGCTCCGTTTATTTATAAAATGCATTTTCCCATGTTAAAAATTGATTGATTCGCCTCTCTCTTCACATAATATGCGGAACAAAAATTACAGTATTGCTTAACAGCAACAAGTGCATCACGATGAATCAATTGTTTATATTTAACGGTTTTGAAGTAATTTGACTACAACGTTGCACGCAGAGGTAAATTATAATGTAGTTTGATGTGTTCGTACAAATAACAATTTCGAATTACTTATTTTTTTAACATTTTGTAAGACTTATTATTGAGTGTGATGTCGTAGTTAAAATATCTAGTACTTTATTTCTGGTCGGCACTACTACATGAACATAATAGACCTTTTACAGTGCTGTACATCTCTGTGAAATAATCCCAAGTGACAAACATTCTGGTTAAATCCTGCGCTTTGTATTTTCTTCTATCTTTTCTTCAAAGATTTTGTTCAAGTGTACAGTAAACACAAAATGCCATTTGATTTGACAATTATTACAGAGGTCGATCGAGTTCATACAAAATTTTGCAACGTTTGATTTCAGTACCCAATAATCCAGTATGTGATGATGTCCAGAAGAAAGTCCAGGTGACAAGCCGAAGTAATGAAAATATAACACTAGACGTAACCCGGCTGTCCAACATCACAAACGATTCATTATGTGTTCAACTACAACGTCAACAGGGTGACAATAAATGCAAGCCAGCTGAAGATACTGTTACATTTCAAGGCCTTAAACCATCTAAAAATTACACATTTTCAGTGTCTCGTTATGTGATTGATTCGGATAATAAAATTTTACCCAGTAAACCTGGCTGTTCTTTCTGGAAATACACAGGTAAGAAAACCCAAAGTCCTTATCTGTGAGGTTTATATAATCTTTAAAAAATATCTACTTGAGTATTTGTCTAGATTCTATTACTAACATACTTGATTTGATTTTTAAAATGAAATACATGTACTTTTAAACGATCATATTTTGATCGTCTGGTTAATTGTATTTCAATTGGAAGAATTGTTGGATTGTTTATCGGAATAAATATCGAATGATTTTTCTTTAAATGAATATTACGGATGACACTAGTACACCGCAACTATTCCCGAATTTGATTTATAGAACAACATCACATTGAGTGGATTAAGATATAAAGTTACATGGGTTTCAAATTCAGTAACACTATTATAGTATATGCTGCACCGCACTGTTAAGGTTACGGATTTAACCACTCATATAACTCATTCGATACATCTATTATTACAAAATATTTGTAAAGTTCTTTTGTTAATGATATAAATTTGATATTAAATGAAACATCATAGTAAATGCCACATGATATAACACAAAGTGTGATCTCCTGAATTGACAGTCTCGTGATATGTATAGATAATTCACCCAAATGGGGGTCATAAACATATTTGAATATTGCAAAAGCATACCTTAATTTGAATTTAGAAAAATTAAATGATCAATAAATTCTACCTATCAAGTAGATCCTAAAAAGTGTTGCTGCTTTATATAAAGTTCAGCTTTCATCTTTGACCTTCGCTTAGTATTTCCGTATTTATTAATTCATTTTATAATTTCATTGAATCAGCAGTTCTTTTGATAAATCAAACACACCATTAATTTATATTCAAAACATTATAATGATTTCTTTAGTGTATGCCTATGTAAAAAAGCGAATTTAAATAGGCTTCCCGATGTGAAACACATCGAACCTATACATTAAATATTCTAGAAAAAAAATACACGCTCTAAAAATAAGTATATGATTTATCGAAACAAGTGTAAAAATAGGATTTAATGGTATAATAATTGTTTGTATATTATGCTCCGTTTATTTATAAAATGCATTTTCCCATGTTAAAAATTGATTGATTCGCCTCTCTCTTCACATAATATGCGGAACAAAAATTACAGTATTGCTTAACAGCAACAAGTGCATCACGATGAATCAATTGTTTATATTTAACGGTTTTGAAGTAATTTGACTACAACGTTGCACGCAGAGGTAAATTATAATGTAGTTTGATGTGTTCGTACAAATAACAATTTCGAATTACTTATTTTTTTAACATTTTGTAAGACTTATTATTGAGTGTGATGTCGTAGTTAAAATATCTAGTACTTTATTTCTGGTCGGCACTACTACATGAACATAATAGACCTTTTACAGTGCTGTACATCTCTGTGAAATAATCCCAAGTGACAAACATTCTGGTTAAATCCTGCGCTTTGTATTTTCTTCTATCTTTTCTTCAAAGATTTTGTTCAAGTGTACAGTAAACACAAAATGCCATTTGATTTGACAATTATTACAGAGGTCGATCGAGTTCATACAAAATTTTGCAACGTTTGATTTCAGTACCCAATAATCCAGTATGTGATAAACATTCTGGTTAAATCCTGCGCTTTGTATTTTCTTCTATCTTTTCTTCAAAGATTTTGTTCAAGTGTACAGTAAAAACAAAATGCCATTTGATTTGACAATTATTACAGAGGTCGATCGAGTTCATACAAAATTTTGCAACGTTTGATTTCAGTACCCAATAATCCAGTATGTGATGATGTCCAGAAGAAAGTCCAGGTGACAAACCGAAGTAATGAAAATATAACACTAGACGTAACCCGGCTGTCCAACATCACAAACGATTCATTATGTGTTCAACTACAACGTCAACAGGGTGACAATAAATGCAAGCCAGCTGAAGATACTGTTACATTTCAAGGCCTTAAACCATCTAAAAATTACACATTTTCAGTGTCTCGTTATGTGATTGATTCGGATAATAAAATTTTACCCAGTAAACCTGGCTGTTCTTTCTGGAAATACACAGGTAAGAAAACCCAAAGTCCTTATCTGTGAGGTTTATATAATCTTTAAAAAATATCTACTTGAGTATTTGTCTAGATTCTATTACTAACATACTTGATTTGATTTTTAAAATGAAATACATGTACTTTTAAACGATCATATTTTGATCGTCTGGTTAATTGTATTTCAATTGGAAGAATTGTTGGATTGTTTATCGGAATAAATATCGAATGATTTTTCTTTAAATGAATATTACGGATGACACTAGTACACCGCAACTATTCCCGAATTTGATTTATAGAACAACATCACATTGAGTGGATTAAGATATAAAGTTACATGGGTTTCAAATTCAGTAACACTATTATAGTATATGCTGCACCGCACTGTTAAGGTTACGGATTTAACCACTCATATAACTCATTCGATACATCTATTATTACAAAATATTTGTAAAGTTCTTTTGTTAATGATATAAATTTGATATTAAATGAAACATCATAGTAAATGCCACATGATATAACACAAAGTGTGATCTCCTGAATTGACAGTCTCGTGATATGTATAGATAATTCACCCAAATGGGGGTCATAAACATATTTGAATATTGCAAAAGCATACCTTAATTTGAATTTAGAAAAATTAAATGATCAATAAATTCTACCTATCAAGTAGATCCTAAAAAGTGTTGCTGCTTTATATAAAGTTCAGCTTTCATCTTTGACCTTCGCTTAGTATTTCCGTATTTATTAATTCATTTTATAATTTCATTGAAGCAGCAGTTCTTTTGATAAATCAAACATACCATTAATTTATATTCAAAACATTATAATGATTTCTTTAGTGTATGCCTATGTAAAAAAGCGAATTTAAATAGGCTTCCCGATGTGAAACACATCGAACCTATACATTAAATATTCTAGAAAAAAATACACGCTCTAAAAATAAGTATATGATTGATCGAAACAAGTGTAAAAATAGGATTTAATGGTATAATAATTGTTTGTATATTATGCTCCGTTTATTTATAAAATGCATTTTCCCATGTTAAAAATTGATTGATTCGCCTCTCTCTTCACATAATATGCGGAACAAAAATTACAGTATTGCTTAACAGCAACAAGTGCATCACGATGAATCAATTGTTTATATTTAACGGTTTTGAAGTAATTTGACTACAAAGTTGCACGCAGAGGTAAATTATAATGTAGTTTGATGTGTTCGTACAAATAACAATTTCGAATTACTTATTTTTTTAACATTTTGTAAGACTTATTATTGAGTGTGATGTCGTAGTTAAAATATCTAGTACTTTATTTCTGGTCGGCACTACTACATGAACATAATAGACCTTTTACAGTGCTGTACATCTCTGTGAAATAATCCCAAGTGACAAACATTCTGGTTAAATCCTGCGCTTTGTATTTTCTTCTATCTTTTCTTCAAAGATTTTGTTCAAGTGTACAGTAAACACAAAATGCCATTTGATTTGACAATTATTACAGAGGTCGATCGAGTTCATACAAAATTTTGCAACGTTTGATTTCAGTACCCAATAATCCAGTATGTGATGATGTCCAGAAGAAAGTCCAGGTGACAAACCGAAGTAATGAAAATATAACACTAGACGTAACCCGGCTGTCCAACATCACAAACGATTCATTATGTGTTCAACTACAACGTCAACAGGGTGACAATAAATGCAAGCCAGCTGAAGATACTGTTACATTTCAAGGCCTTAAACCATCTAAAAATTACACATTTTCAGTGTCTCGTTATGTGATTGATTCGGATAATAAAATTTTACCCAGTAAACCTGGCTGTTCTTTCTGGAAATACACAGGTAAGAAAACCCAAAGTCCTTATCTGTGAGGTTTATATAATCTTTAAAAAATATCTACTTGAGTATTTGTCTAGATTCTATTACTAACATACTTGATTTGATTTTTAAAATGAAATACATGTACTTTTAAACGATCATATTTTGATCGTCTGGTTAATTGTATTTCAATTGGAAGAATTGTTGGATTGTTTATCGGAATAAATATCGAATGATTTTTCTTTAAATGAATATTACGGATGACACTAGTACACCGCAACTATTCCCGAATTTGATTTATAGAACAACATCACATTGAGTGGATTAAGATATAAAGTTACATGGGTTTCAAATTCAGTAACACTATTATAGTATATGCTGCACCGCACTGTTAAGGTTACGGATTTAACCACTCATATAACTCATTCGATACATCTATTATTACAAAATATTTGTAAAGTTCTTTTGTTAATGATATAAATTTGATATTAAATGAAACATCATAGTAAATGCCACATGATATAACACAAAGTGTGATCTCCTGAATTGACAGTCTCGTGATATGTATAGATAATTCACCCAAATGGGGGTCATAAACATATTTGAATATTGCAAAAGCATACCTTAATTTGAATTTAGAAAAATTAAATGATCAATAAATTCTACCTATCAAGTAGATCCTAAAAAGTGTTGCTGCTTTATATAAAGTTCAGCTTTCATCTTTGACCTTCGCTTAGTATTTCCGTATTTATTAATTCATTTTATAATTTCATTGAAGCAGCAGTTCTTTTGATAAATCAAACATACCATTAATTTATATTCAAAACATTATAATGATTTCTTTAGTGTATGCCTATGTAAAAAAGCGAATTTAAATAGGCTTCCCGATGTGAAACACATCGAACCTATACATTAAATATTCTAGAAAAAAATACACGCTCTAAAAATAAGTATATGATTGATCGAAACAAGTGTAAAAATAGGATTTAATGGTATAATAATTGTTTGTATATTATGCTCCGTTTATTTATAAAATGCATTTTCCCATGTTAAAAATTGATTGATTCGCCTCTCTCTTCACATAATATGCGGAACAAAAATTACAGTATTGCTTAACAGCAACAAGTGCATCACGATGAATCAATTGTTTATATTTAACGGTTTTGAAGTAATTTGACTACAAAGTTGCACGCAGAGGTAAATTATAATGTAGTTTGATGTGTTCGTACAAATAACAATTTCGAATTACTTATTTTTTTAACATTTTGTAAGACTTATTATTGAGTGTGATGTCGTAGTTAAAATATCTAGTACTTTATTTCTGGTCGGCACTACTACATGAACATAATAGACCTTTTACAGTGCTGTACATCTCTGTGAAATAATCCCAAGTGACAAACATTCTGGTTAAATCCTGCGCTTTGTATTTTCTTCTATCTTTTCTTCAAAGATTTTGTTCAAGTGTACAGTAAACACAAAATGCCATTTGATTTGACAATTATTACAGAGGTCGATCGAGTTCATACAAAATTTTGCAACGTTTGATTTCAGTACCCAATAATCCAGTATGTGATAAACATTCTGGTTAAATCCTGCGCTTTGTATTTTCTTCTATCTTTTCTTCAAAGATTTTGTTCAAGTGTACAGTAAAAACAAAATGCCATTTGATTTGACAATTATTACAGAGGTCGATCGAGTTCATACAAAATTTTGCAACGTTTGATTTCAGTACCCAATAATCCAGTATGTGATGATGTCCAGAAGAAAGTCCAGGTGACAAACCGAAGTAATGAAAATATAACACTAGACGTAACCCGGCTGTCCAACATCACAAACGATTCATTATGTGTTCAACTACAACGTCAACAGGGTGACAATAAATGCAAGCCAGCTGAAGATACTGTTACATTTCAAGGCCTTAAACCATCTAAAAATTACACATTTTCAGTGTCTCGTTATGTGATTGATTCGGATAATAAAATTTTACCCAGTAAACCTGGCTGTTCTTTCTGGAAATACACAGGTAAGAAAACCCAAAGTCCTTATCTGTGAGGTTTATATAATCTTTAAAAAATATCTACTTGAGTATTTGTCTAGATTCTATTACTAACATACTTGATTTGATTTTTAAAATGAAATACATGTACTTTTAAACGATCATATTTTGATCGTCTGGTTAATTGTATTTCAATTGGAAGAATTGTTGGATTGTTTATCGGAATAAATATCGAATGATTTTTCTTTAAATGAATATTACGGATGACACTAGTACACCGCAACTATTCCCGAATTTGATTTATAGAACAACATCACATTGAGTGGATTAAGATATAAAGTTACATGGGTTTCAAATTCAGTAACACTATTATAGTATATGCTGCACCGCACTGTTAAGGTTACGGATTTAACCACTCATATAACTCATTCGATACATCTATTATTACAAAATATTTGTAAAGTTCTTTTGTTAATGATATAAATTTGATATTAAATGAAACATCATAGTAAATGCCACATGATATAACACAAAGTGTGATCTCCTGAATTGACAGTCTCGTGATATGTATAGATAATTCACCCAAATGGGGGTCATAAACATATTTGAATATTGCAAAAGCATACCTTAATTTGAATTTAGAAAAATTAAATGATCAATAAATTCTACCTATCAAGTAGATCCTAAAAAGTGTTGCTGCTTTATATAAAGTTCAGCTTTCATCTTTGACCTTCGCTTAGTATTTCCGTATTTATTAATTCATTTTATAATTTCATTGAAGCAGCAGTTCTTTTGATAAATCAAACATACCATTAATTTATATTCAAAACATTATAATGATTTCTTTAGTGTATGCCTATGTAAAAAAGCGAATTTAAATAGGCTTCCCGATGTGAAACACATCGAACCTATACATTAAATATTCTAGAAAAAAATACACGCTCTAAAAATAAGTATATGATTGATCGAAACAAGTGTAAAAATAGGATTTAATGGTATAATAATTGTTTGTATATTATGCTCCGTTTATTTATAAAATGCATTTTCCCATGTTAAAAATTGATTGATTCGCCTCTCTCTTCACATAATATGCGGAACAAAAATTACAGTATTGCTTAACAGCAACAAGTGCATCACGATGAATCAATTGTTTATATTTAACGGTTTTGAAGTAATTTGACTACAAAGTTGCACGCAGAGGTAAATTATAATGTAGTTTGATGTGTTCGTACAAATAACAATTTCGAATTACTTATTTTTTTAACATTTTGTAAGACTTATTATTGAGTGTGATGTCGTAGTTAAAATATCTAGTACTTTATTTCTGGTCGGCACTACTTCATGTACATAAAAGACCTTTTACAGTGCTGTACATCTCTATGAAATAATCCCAAGTGACAAACATTCTGGTTAAATCCTGCGCTTTGTATTTTCTTCTATCTTTTCTCCAAAGATTTTGTTCAAGTGTACAGTAAAAACAAAATGCCATTTGATTTGACAATTATTAAAGAGGTCGATCGAGTTCATGAAAATTTTGCAACGTTTGATTTCAGTACCCAATAATCCAGTATGTGATAACGTCCAGAAGAAAGTCCAGGTGACAAGCCGAAGTAATGAAAGTATAACACTAAACGTAACCCGGCTGTCCAACATCACAAACGATTCATTATGTGTTCAACTACAACGTCAACAGGGTGACAATAAATGCAAGCCAGCTGAAGATCCTGTTATATTTCAAGGCCTGAAACCATCTAAAAATTACACATTTTCAGTGTTTCGTTATGTGAATGATTCGGATAATAAAATTTTACCCAGTGAACTTGGCTGTTCATTCTGGAAATATACAGGTAAGAAAACCCAAAGTCCTTGTCTGTGAGATTTATATAATCTTTTAAAAATATCTACTTGAGTATTTGTCTAGATTCTATTACTAACATCCTTGATTTGATTTTAAAAATGAAATACATGTACTTTTAAACGATAATATTTTGATCGTCTGGTTCATTGTTTTTCAATTGGAAGAATTGTTGGATTGATTATCGGAATAAATATCGAATGATTTTTCTTTAAATGAATATTACGGATGACACTAGTGCACTGCAACTATTCCCGAATTTGATTTATAGAACAACATCACATTGAGTGGATTAAGATATAAAGTTACATGGGTTTCAAATTCAGTAACACTTTTATAGTATATGCTGCACCGCACTGTTAAGGTTACGGATTTAACCATTCATATAACTCATTCGATACATCTATTGTTACAAAATATTTATGTAAAGTTCTTTTGTTAATGATATAAATTTGATATTAAATGAAACATCATAGTAAATGCCACTTGATATAACACAAAGTGTGGTCTCCTGAATTGACAGTCTCGTGATATGTATAGATAATTCACCCAAATGGGGGTCATAAACAAATTTGAATTTTGCAATAGCATACCTTAATTTGAATTTAGAAAAATTAAATGATCAATAAATTCTACCTATCAAGTAGATCCTAAAAAGTGTTGCTGCTTTATATAGAGTTCATCTTTCATCTTTGACCTTCGCTTAGTATTTTCCGTATTTATTAATTCATTTTATAATTTCATTGAAGCAGCAGTTCTTTTGATAAATCAAACACACCATTAATTTATATTCAAAACATTATAATGATTTCTTTAGTGTATGCCTATGTAAAAAAGTGAATTTAAATAGGCTTCCCGATGTGAAACACATCGAACCTATACATTAAATATTCTAGAAAAAAAATACACGCTCTAAAAATAAGTATATGATTGATCGAAACAAGTGTAAAAATAGGATTTAATGGTATAATAATTGTTTGTATATTATGCTCCGTTTATTTATAAAATGCATTTTCCCATGTTAAAAATTGATTGATTCGCCTCTCTCTTCACATAATATGCGGAACAAAAATTACAGTATTGCTTAACAGCAACAAGTGCATCACGATGAATCAATTGTTTATATTTAACGGTTTTGAAGTAATTTGACTACAACGTTGCACGCAGAGGTAAATTATAATGTAGTTTGATGTGTTCGTACAAATAACAAGTTCGAATTACTTATTTTTGTAACATTTTGTAAGACTTATTATTGAGTGTGATGTCGTAGTTAAAATATCCAGTACTTTATTTCTGGTCGGCACTACTTCATGAACATAATAGACCTTTTACAGTGCTGTGCATCTCTATGAAATAATCCCAAGTGACAAACATTCTGGTCAAATCCTGCGCTTTGTATTTTCTTCTATCTTTTCTCCAAAGATTTTGTTCAAGTGTACAGTAAAAACAAAATGCCATTTGATTTGACAATTATTAAAGAGGTCGATCGAGTTCATACAAAATTTTGCAACGTTTGATTTCAGTACCCAATAATCCAGTATGTGATGATGTCCAGAAGAAAGTCCAGGTGACAAACCGAAGTAATGAAAGTATAACACTAAACGTAACCCGGCTGTCCAACATCACAAACGATTCATTATGTGTTCAACTACAACGTCAACAGGGTGACAATACATGCAAGCCAGCTGAAGATCCTGTTACATTTCAAGGCCTTAAACCATCTAAAAATTACACATTTTCAGTGTTTCGTTATGTGATTGATTCGGATAATAAAATTTTACCCAGTAAACCTGGCTGTTCTTTCTGGAAATATACATGTACGTTGTAATCAAAGTCCTCATTCGTTAAGTTTTCAAAAAAAAAAAATCTGTTTTTTTTTCAATGTTAAATTGGATCTTGTATTTTTATTGGAAGTATACATAAAAAAATGTATGAAGTCATATTTATACTTGAGTAAATACGTTTCTGTTACTTAATTTCCTGTATTTGATTTAGATTACAAAATGCCTTTTTACGTATTAATGTTTAAATCGATTGAATTATTACATTTGGAAGAGCCGCTAGATTAATCATCGATATCGATATCAAAATATTTTAATTTTTGAATTTAGCTTCTGAAGAACGACATCATTACAGCAGCTATTCCAAAGATTATTAAAATTACCTTAGTTTAAAAATCAATTCTAAAAGCTTTAGAAAGAAAGTCCCTAACCTGGTTAAACTCATATTTTAGCATTTTATTTCATTTGTTCAAAATACTAGTATTTTGATTAAATATTCACAAAGAACAAGTATTAAAGACGTCTTTTTATTTGATAAAAATATAAATTTAAAATCTGCGATATATGATTTCAGTACCCAGTAATCCAGTATGTAAAGATGTCCAGACGAAAGTCCAGGTGACAAACCGAACAAGTGAAAATATAACACTGAACCTTGCCCAGCTGTCTAACATCGCTGAAGATCCATTATGTGTTCAACTACAAGGTCAACAGGGTGGCAAAATCTGCAAGCCAGCTGAAAACCCTGTTATAATTTCGAACCTCCAACCATCTAAAAATTACACTTTTTCAGTGTTTCCTTACGTCGTTGATCTGACAAATGAAATTTTACATAGTGGGCTTGGCTGTTCATTCTGGAAATACACACGTAAGATAACGCACTTTCCTTATCTTTGAGGTTTTCATAAACATTTCTGTATTTTTTATCAACCATGTAAGTGTATGCAATGTCCACCTTCACAACCTTCATCACTGAAATCAATAGAAATCTTTCTCACTTTATTCTACTCCTAGAGAAAGTTACTTAATTAAATGTGCTAAATTTTTGTCATATTCTTTTAAAGTTTGTTCATTTTTACATACACAATATAAAAAGATTGCATTCTAAAAAGAAAAAAAGATGAATGTCTCTTTTCGGACAATTTTAAAAACAGTCAGTTTTAATTTCTTTACACACCAGAAAATCCTGTATTTTGAATTCGAGAGATCAGACTAAAATAGTTTTATTGTTGCTAAGATTGAAGTATTTCCTCTTTCGTTTTTTAGAGTTTCACGAATGTCAACATCTTACACATAAAAAAAATGCTAATTCAATGTTTCGTAAAAAATGTATAATAATGATGGTTTAGCTATGTAAAGTTCTTATGGGTGAATGAATTGGATAATCCAGATTGCAACGGAATAAAACAAATTATAGCAACACAGAGGACGGATCCAAGCATTACACTTAACTTCACCCAACTGTTGGAGAAGATAAGCAGACCATTATGTGTTAAGCCTAAACTCAATCAAGACACCATGGCTTGCAAGCCTGTTGATCTTCCAACAATGACTTTTGACATCCTGAATGTCTCTAAAAATTACACTTTTTTTTAGTGTTTTCTTTCTTTCATGACTCAGAAGGAAAGTGGGTTACCTTAAAGATAAGAATTTTATTTATATTTTGAGAACTTGAATAATTAATTAAGATATTGGAAACTAACATTCGAAGAAAACAATGCTTCCCTTTCAAGTATACAAGTATTTATATTCGATGGTGTTTATCTGCTGCAGTTTAAGAAATGAAAAACAATATTTGGTTAATTTGGTTGACGCCTAAATCATTTTGAAGCATCATTTTTTTGTTATTTGTTTATATACGAGTATGATCTGTTATGCTCTGTGATGGCATATGACTTTCATCCAACGAGTTATGACTTTGTAGTCCCGTGCTGTTGCTTATTTGATAAGTAAAAAAAAAAAATACAGAACAAGATATATTCTGATCACATTTGATCACAGTTATTATGTTCTGTGAATTGGTGTAAACCTGATAAAAAAAAATTAAAAAGACTATAATTTAAAGATGCATGAATGGAATATCTAAATGTTCATTTTCTTTATAGGTCCAGCTGATCCTAATTGTAGTTTGGTTTTGATTACGAATAAAACAACAGATCGCATTGGCATTGATCTAAAAAATATACAAACTCCTAAAGAATTAGATGTACATTTCATTGTTGAAATATTCGAGGAAAATATTTTTAAAAGAAATGTTACCTTCAATGAAGAGTACAAGTATCATCAAAATCTCACAGACTTGGAACCAGGAAAACGATATACATTAAAGATATTTGCCATAAGTAAGCAGGATTTCAAAAGTGTAAACAGTTGCCTGGTTGAAAATGAATACACATGTAAGTAACAACATAAGATTTTTAATCCATAAACCTTCCTCTAGTGTGCATGTTTTGCAGACTTTAATATATATCATAGATATATATAATTATATGTGTAAATTAATTTTCAAAATATTATACCATAATATGCAATATATTCTTAAATTCTTGCTTTTATTCTTTAATTTCTTACTGTTAACACTTACACAAATACTGTTTTACCAAAACAACATTTGTTTTACATGTAGCTATGTTGCAAAAGATTGGATGGGGCATTTTATTTGTATACGTATTAAATTAGAATAATTATTTGTATCAATAAATTAATTACTAAAACATTAGAATTCACTTGTCAAATCTAGAATTGGAAATGTACGAATGATTGCCACTGTAATAATTTATTTTGTATATTTGTTTCTTAATATTTTTTTTCTTATTTTATCAAAAGACCCTGGTCAACCAATGCAACCAATTAAGTATGTTGACAAAACAGAAACACAACTCCTAATAAATTGGATACCTCCGAAAGGTGTCGTGGAATTTTATAATATAACTGTTCAGTGTGACTGTTCCTGTTCCGTAAACTTTCCTCAACAAGTGAATGGAACAACAGCAAATATAACTGGATTGAAAGCCGGAACACATTGTGATATGAGCATAACAGCAGTATCAGGAGGACTTCCTAGCGTTCCGTTGAAATATACAAACATCGAGACAAGTGAGGCAGGTAATAAAAATAGTTTAATCTGTTAAAGCCTAAGACAGAGGCTGAAGTGAGAATTTTTATCGAAATGTGCCCGTTGTCTGTCATTGTTGTCGTCGTTATTGTCGTCGTTGTTGTCATAAACTTTTCACAATCTTCAGAACCACCGAGCCAATTTCAACCAAACTCGGCACAAAACATCCATTGGTGACGGGCTTTCTCGTTTGTGCAAATGAAGGGCAAGGTCTTCTTCAAAGGGGAGATAATAAGGAAAGAGTAAAAATAGGGGGGGGGGTGTTTTTTTCTTAAGAACAAAATACCGTATAGCCGGGGTTTTTTTTGGCGGAACACACATTTGGCGGATATAAACCAGCAAGGTATACCATTAATTTTCGTGGATAATTTGGTGAATCCATTTTCCCTCCTTGAAATTCTACTGTCAGTTTATTTTAAATAGCTGAGAAGTTTATGTACTTAAGCGAAAATCCTTGGTCACCATCACAAGGTGGTAAAATTTGATGTCCGATCCCGGCATCACACACTTCAATTAATTTTTAACAAAAATTACTAAATAGTATTTAAGATATGCATGCAAAAAATCAACCTTATCAATAATCAATTTTATTTTCACTGTTAGTGAAGAAACCATGACCATTAGTCAATTATCTGCACATGAGTCGATAATGGATTACATTTCCCCTAAAACAACACAAGCTAACACTCTTGTCACTTGGGTTAATTACATAACTTAAGAGAAAAGTGATATAGTGTTTAAACAATTAACTTTTAATTTACAGTAATGTTTAGTTTTTACTTATCCATATTAATTTAGGTGTGTATTGATTATGAGTAAATGTCCTTTTTTATCATGCTCACAGATTTTTTTTTTTTTAAATTGATTAATAAGCTCGAAAAAGAAAACGTAAATGTTTGTCAACAAAATTTACATAATAGTATTTAAATATGATGAATTTCATTTTGGTGAATTTTCAAAAATCGCCAAAATAGGCCAATTTATATCCCCGCCAAAAAAAGCTTTACGGTATTCTGTTATATCCATACTTAAACATCAACTTTCCGATATATGGTAGCTCTAAATTTGCTCAAAGTATGATCCTAGAGATTAGGAATTGGCCCTAACGGGTTCAATGTTTATAATAGAATAATTAGAAAACAACACTTATAGTCTGGCCCAAGATATTTATGCCGCATATTTTCTGAAATTATTCGATATTCATAGATACCTCAGGGATCAAACAATGTTCATTCAATAGTATGAAAAGATCCCAAGATTTCCCCTTTAAAACGTTCCCTCTAGCTTAACAGGTTTTAATACATGGCTAAAACTGTGATGTCTACGGGGATTTTGTATTCCAACAGACCCGGATGAAAACGTTGGAAAATTGTGCGTGGTATTCCGAGTGACTTCGGTATTGAGAAAAGATGTCAACCTCTCCCATTATAAATCTCCGTAATTTGTTTTCGTTCCTGTGAATTTTTCCGAGTAAAATATGATATCGTGTGAATAAAGTTATCTTAGATATTTCCCTTTTATCTATTTCAATTGCACTTCTATCACAGGTATGTGTATTTTTATTTTAAAAATCGTCCAAATCTGCTGCATAAATATCTTGGGACAGACTATAAATAATTCTACTGATGAACCGAAAGACTATATATATATATATATATATATATATATATATATATATATATATATATATATATATTATAGAAGAAAGCTACATGTATTGTACCAAATTCTATGTTTAGTACAGCTGTTACCACTGTAGGTCAGAAAGAGGCGAGAGTAGAGGTAGGATATGAGGAAAGAAGGCATAAATTGTTAAAATTGTTAGAGTTAGAAATTTAAAATAAAACACAATTTTTTTCTGAATACTTAAGCCAAATTTAGGTCAGGATAACGATCCTTAAATGCAAACATAAACAATAGAATCCGAAAGTAAAGTTTCCAAATCCAAATGTCATGCAGTCTCAGTCTATTTATTGCAGCTGATTACAAGCCATCCCCAACTTCTTAATAAAGATTTGTCAGCTGCTTACTAATTTTATTTGTGCACTTAAAGAAAGAAAATTAAACTTAAGAAAGTACAACTTGCAACACAATAATTAATGTTGATACATGATTCTTCTAATAAAGACAACCTGTCGATCTTCATATCAAAAAGTGCCATGACAGTAATGAATAACAACTCTAATATTTTAATGACAAATTTCTATTTGTAATCTTTTCTTTATGCAACTGCGAAATGTGCTTTGAATTTAGAATAGAAATTTAAGTTCATTTGAAAGAATTTAAATTACACCATGATCATCTCTAACCAGTTTAAACACTAGTTATAAGTACAATTTGATAATACCGTATGACAAAAATGAGTATCATTAAAGGGAGATATACATGTATTCAAAACACAGTTGCATTTTAAAATTAGCCATCAATCAAGGTAGCAAGCTCTCCTACCGTTTAAAAAGTAAAAATGATTACTAACACATTGGTTTTACTGCTTTATTTGAATTGCTGATACAAACAAAGAATTGGCACATATTTAAAATGAAATAAAATCGGTTGAAAAAAAATAAATAAGAATTTAGATTAAAACAGGTTGCTTCTTTTTAACTAAACAATTTTCAGACAATATCAAAGTAAGAGATAGTAAAATAGTAAGAGGTTTAAATATTTTTTTTCAAACTGTGATCCGTGGATCATTCCTTGGCCAAAGATTAGTTTCAAAGTTTGATATAAGAATATATATGGAAAATTGCTTTGCATTCTGATATAGTGTAGATTTCAAAAATTTAAAATTATGACCTCTAGGCCATTACTTGGACCCCTAGGAGATGTTTAACGTGTAATATAAGAATATAGTTTTTAATTTAATTTTTGTAAATAATGACCCCCCCCCCCCAAAAAAAAAAAACAACTTAAAATGGGTCTCAGGAGAGGGCCACTAATTAGTATAGGAATGTGAAACAATTAATTTTAGAAAATTATTATTAATTAAAACATCCCGATTCGAAATTGTTGACACAACAGTCACTGCACAAACACTGATTGTCAATATTTGTATTTAACTTTATAAAGCCGCTTTGATTATAGTAAGCTGCTTTATACACTAATGGTTATGTTACTAAGGTGAGCGATATGGACCCTGGGCTTCTTGTATTGTAAACGAATGAATTTCCTAAAGTACATGAAGTAAAATATATGATTTGAACCAAATATGACCCCCTTAAATGAACAACGTCATTTTACTGTAATTCTTTGTTTTCTTTGTACATATATACATCTGAAGTTTTTTCATAATTTTTATTTCTAATTTAAGTGCCCATAATTTAGAAATATGTCATCATAAAGTTTCCCTTTTCTCGCAATTTTTGCATTTTTAGCATAAAACTGGTTGTTTTCAAGCAGTTTTTCTTTGAGAAAACATTGAGCGATTGCTTGAACAAACAAAATATTTTGACCAAAGATGTTTCTATCCAGTACTTAGAAGTGACAAATAGTTCGTTCTTGTTCAAAGAGTCGCTCTATATATCCCATCCAGAGAAGAAAAGAAAATTGTCAATGCATGAATGATTTCGATTGTGTTATAGAAATAGCGTCACTACTGACGTCAGCTACCGCCAGTGAGTGCAAAGAAATCATATGATTAGGAGTAAAATATATTTTACATCAACTCTTCTAAAAAATAAGACAACAATTTAATGTACATGAGACACTTTTAAAAACCGCGAATTATTGGGGGTCAAATTTGACTAATATCATTTATAGTTTTAATTTCTCCTGATAATTGTTATTGTTATGCAAATTGTTGACACAACAGCCACTGCACAAACAATGGTTATCAATATTTGTATGTAACTTTATAAAGCTGCTAGAGTTAGCTGCTTTATAGAGTTATGGCCTATGTTACTCAGGTGAGCAATATGGTCCCTGTGCGTCTTGTTTCGTAAACGAGTAAATTTCCAAATTTAGTTTATATTTCTCCTGATAATTTTGATTGTTATGTGTTGAAACAGGTGTTTAACTCTGCTGTTCCCCTTCATTAATTCATTTTTTTGTCAAAATATTAAATATGTAAACGTTTATGTTATATATAAATTAAGTCATTATTAGACAAATTAATAAATAAAGACCAAACTGGTTTTATCAAAGGAAGGTTTGTTGGAGAAAATATAAGACTCACATGTGATTTGATGAATTATACTTATCTACATAGAATACCAGGTTTATTAATGCTTATTGACTTTGAAAAAGCATTTGATACTTTATCTTGGAAATTTATCTTTGAAACACTTAAATTGTTTTAAATTTGGACCATCTATAAAAAAAAAACTGGATAAAAACCGTTTACAATGGAACCAAATCACGTGTTTTACAAAATGGATTTACTTCTGACTATATTTATCTTCAAAAGGGGCTGTAGATAAGGTGACCCCATTTCTCCATCACTTTTTTTTTTATTGTCATCGGAGATTTTAGGGATTTTAATAAGAAATAATAGGGATATCAGGGGAATTGTTATAGATGGAATAGAATATAAGCTTTCTCAATATGCTGATGACACTTCTCTTATTTTTGATGGTTCACCTGAGTCAATGGATGGTATTTTAAGAGTTTAAGATTATTTCGCAGACTTATCAGGACTGAAAATTAATTACAGAAAAACTAAAATGGTTTGGATTGGGAGTAAGAAATTTTCAAGAGATGTATTTCACCACACAAGATGGAAACTAAATTGGAATAACTCAACCTTTGGTTTATTAGGAACTAAATTTTCTGTAACTCTAGATGAGATGTCTAGCCTTAACTATGAGCCTAAACTGTCAGAAATTAAAAGGATTTTAAACCAATGAAAATTAATGAAACTCACCCCTCACCCGAATTGGTAAAATTTCAGTTATAAAAACTTTGATTCTGCCAAAATTAAATCATTTGGTACTTACTTTACCTAAACCAGACTCCTACTTTACAAAAACTTTAAATAAGGAAATTAAACAATTCTTATGGGGAAGTAAGATTCACAAAGTAAAGAAAATATACTATTATACAGGAATATAGATATGGTGGTTTGAAAATAATAGATTTTACAGAATTTAGCTCAGCTCTAAAATATAGTTGGATTAGAAGAATGATTTTCTCAGGCACAAAATGGATAAATCTTTTAGAAGCAGAATTACAAACAAAAATTAAAAACCTATAGGTTAAAGGTATGGACTTTACATCTAATATATGTAAAAATACAACAAATTTTCTTGTAAGAAGTTTTAAACAGCTGGATTTTAGTTGTAAACGCAACTAAACAGGAAATTACGAATGTTCCATTTGAAAACATTTGGCTCAACCCAAAAATAAAAGTTAATACCAGTTCTCTTTTCTAAAACACTATTTTAATGCTGGTTTTATACATATACAAGATCTTTTTGATAATGAGGGTGCTTTCCTTAGTTTAGACACAATAGAAAATCAGAATGTAAGAACAAAATTCATTGAATATGCAAGTCTACTATTTGAAAGATTAAATAAAGACACTATTAATGAAATCAAATATAAGTCTGGTTCAAGTATACCCAGTCACATAAATATCTTCTTCACTAATAAAAAGGGTTGCAAAGACATGTATAATGAGCTTATTAAGAAGAAAAGAGAGCTAACTACATCTGTATATAAATGGCTAGAATGAGGCTCTATTTTTACAACAAAGACTGGAACAAAATATTTGAACTTCCATTTAAAACTACGAAAGAGTCAAAACTTCAATGGCTACAATTTCAAATTTTACATAGAATAATACCAACAGATGATTTTCTTCAAAAAATTAAAGTTAAAGAATCCCCAGTCTGCTCCGTTTGTAAAAGAGCTAATGAGACTATTGAGCACTTATTTATAGACTGCTATTGTGTAAAAGAACTTTGGGAACTATGCTAGGAGTGGCTGCTAAGGAAATTTGAAATGCAAGTGACATTTGACAAAAACTCAATTTTATTTGGAAAATAAAAAGAGAGAAGTTTGTATAAAGTGCATTATCTTTTAATTCTAACAATAAAGCAATACATATTCGCAAGTAGATATAAAGAAATTCCAAAACTGAATTTCAGTGCACTTGAAAATATAATAAAAAACAGAATATCTTAAAGAAATATATTTTGCTTAAAAATTGTAGATTCTCAGAGTTTGAGAGGCACTGGCTAAAAATATGTGACTTATTATTATGAGATATTTGTTACGTTTATTAAATTTAGTAGGTAATATAACAGATAAATACCCCCCCCCCCCCCCCCCCCCACACACACACACACACAAACACACACTTTTCTCTCGAATTGCTATCTTTCTTCTCTTTTTCACTGACTTTAACTTTCTTTTACAAGTATAGTCAGGTACATTCGTAAATGAGTTATATGAGTTATATGTGAACTATTTTGTATATGCGACTAAAGCCTATATTCTGATATTCTTATACTTTAAGAGACAATTTGTTTCAATGTAAGCTGTGTGTACTTGTATTCTTTACTGTCTTTGTCAATAAAACATTAAACAAAAAAAAATGTAAACGTTTCCGTAAGTCCGTGCGTGTAGTAAAACATATGATTGTCCATCAACAACAAAGACATTGCCACTATTATAGCTAAATATTGATAATCATACACAAATCTTTGTAATAGCAGACAATATAAACATTTCTTTCAACATTTATACTCAACTTGATTTTTATGCTCGTAACTGCCAAATTTTCTTACTATTTTCATATGATCTTTTTTTTCAGTTTCAGGAGAAGTTTCACATATTATTGTATCTGGTATCAAAACAAATTGTTTTACGCTTGACTGGGGTAAACCTAACGAGCCAAATGGGGATTTATTAAGATACACCATTAACATCGTTGCTGAAATAATTGAATATAATGACACCAGAAACGTAGACATTGAAATGCTAAACATATCGTTTACGAATTTATTACCAGGTAAGTGATTTCTTGTTACCTGTTCACTGATTTATGACATCCACTGAAGATAAAAATTATTTATACTAATACAAATACATAAATATGATAGAAATTAGATACAAGTAACGATCAAATCTCTTTCGATAGAATGAGACGATGATATTGAATACCTTGTAGTAAACCTGTTTTAAAATTTCTTTGAATGATTAAAAAAAAAAATAAGAACATAAGAATATACGATCGCTTGGAATTCTGTGTATTTTTCATTTTCAATTATCGAGACTTGCGTTGTAGACTTGTGTACGGTGGGATCATCGTTAAAAATTTAAGGTTCTTGTAAATTCTTGAATGAAATGTATGATAAAGGAAATAAGCTGTGTTCAGACATATTATGAATAAAATAGATATGATTACTATAGGAACATATCAAATATAACAGCTTAATGGATTAGAAACACTTTTTTGAGCTCTGACAATAATCAATTTTAGAAAACAAGAAATATTTCAGTATTCAAATCAAATACTCATTTTAAATAATAAATTAGGGATGACTAACCTGAAAAAAGCAAAATATTAATTCACAAATAATTTTACTCTGCAACGTTCGGATCCCCTTCAAATATTGCTTAATGTACACGGGGTAAATCATTTAAGTTTATATTTTGCGAATTCAATTGTTTGATGCAGCTAATGTTTTCAAATAAGATGCAATGTTTGTAGCTGAGAAAATCAACAACAAAAGCAATTAGATTTATCATTTTGTGGCGTTGTTTATAAGCAATTTCTACAAAAGATTTACAGAATAATTTAAAATGTCGCTTATTGCGGAAAAAAATTATTACATTTTTGTAACTTTATAGGAATATGTTACCACGTTACTATCGCTGCTTCAAATAGTGCTGGTGAAGGAAAGAAGAGTAATGAAATAGTTTACACGACAGAAACAGGTATTTTAGAATGAGACTGGGCCAAAAATCATTGCTCTATTTATATCACTTTTATCATTTGTCATCATTTTTATCATATTATTTGTTTGCATCTAATCTGCTCGATGTTTAAGTTCCATCCCAGGTTTTCGATCTGAGAACTACAAATGCATCATCCAAGTCCATAGCAGTTACGTGGTCAAGACCTAGGATTCCTAACGGTGTGATTACACGATACGTAATCATTGTCAGAAAAGTAATTGAACGCGGAGATGAAATTTTAAAACAAATAAAGCTTTACTGTGAAGGATGCCAGAGACCGTGTCCAACTGCAATGTCCAATGTATGATATCTATGTCTTCATCTTTATTTAAGGATTAATATAGATTTTTAATTAATGAGGCCGATTATAATTCGAATGCGCATTACATTGCGCAGGTAATTATTTTCATATAGTCAATGGTGCGTCGTTAGTACCTTTTTTAATATTGCTTTATTTATTCAAAGTCAATATCATCTGATACATTTATGTGTTCAAAAATGTTGATTTTATGACAAGTTTAGTACATCTTACAACATCTTCGATCTCCGGGCATTATAAACAAGGCTTGAAGGCAAGAAAAAAGTTTGCATCACTCGCATATTTGAGGCGGCGCTGGGTTTTTACTAAGAACTTGACAGAAGCATTTTAAAAGTATAAATTGGGTTTTGTTTTATAAAGATGATTTTTTCTACACTTACACTTAAATGACTTTCATGTTCTCCCGCTTGAACACAAAACGACACTCTCGTGGAATTCAATATTCTCTTTAAGTCAGGAATCTACAGAATATTAAGTTGAATTAAATAATTTCTTTTTTAAGACGTCTACATATTCATGTATAATACTTTTAAACAGTCAAACAACTTTTATAAAGGATTAAAAAAATGTGTGTTTCTTTTTTTTTCATTTAGCTTACAGATTCAAATCCAGGTGGTAAAAACAAAGTAAGTTTGATTCTGAATCTGCTATGTTGTGCTGCGGGTTGTTTTATGGAAGCTATTTAGTATCAAAATACTTTTTTGCTGAATTTTAAATATTTCAGAATTTATAATTAAGACAAATCTTTCAAAATGAAAGGAATTCGTTATAACATTTTTTTCTAACAATTAACTAAATTTGAATAACTGCAAAGGGAAAAACCTTTTGTTTGTTCTCAATAAATCATGTCGCGATGAAAGATTTTTGCAAACGTAAACTTTAAGAAAAATTGATAGGCAATGAAATATGTATTTTATTTATTAATGAAAATCTATAAAATCATTGTATATGTAATAAAAAGGTGAAATTTCAAATCCACGAAACTTTATAAAAAATTTCACCAAATTTTTGTATATTTCTCTACAGATATGTGAATTATTGCATTTATTTATTAGCTCACCTGAGCCTAAGACTCAAGTGAGCCTTTCTAATCAAAATTTATCCGTTGGCTTCGTCGTCATTGGCGTAAAAGTTTCACATTTTCATCTTCTTCTTCAAAATTTTTGGGTCAGTTTCAACCAAACTTTGCACAAAACATTATTGGTTGAAGGGGATTCAAGTTTGTTCCAATGAAATGACACCCACCTCCCCTAAAAGAGGAGATAAATCTATAAATTTGAATTTTATAAATTTGTTGGTATCTTCTTCTCTAAACCCATTTGGTCAGAGCATCCTCAGGTAGTGTAAATTCAAGATTGTTCAAATCATGATCCCCAGGGGAAGGATATGGCCAAAACAGAGATGGGGGTGTTCAAATTTTACATAGGAATAACGAGAGAAAATCCTTAAAATATTATTTTCAAAAGCAAATTGGCCAGAAAGGCAGTAACTTTGCAGAGGGCATCCTCAGGTAGTGTAGATTTAAGTTTGTTATATTTACTCCAGGGGGAAGGGTAGAGCCACAACGTGGGGTCAAATGTTTACATAGAAATATACATTGTATAAATATAAATTTCAAAATCTTCTTCTCAAAAACATTTGGCAAGAAAAGCTGTAACTTTGGTGGAAGCATCCTAAGATCAGGTAGTGTAGTTTCAAATTTGTTCAAATCATCATCCCCAGGGGTATGGTAGGGCCACAACGGGGGGGGGGGGTCGATCTTTACGTAGGAATATATTGAGAAAATCTTCTTCTCAAAAGCAAATTGGCAAGAAAAGTTGTGACTTTGCAGAGGGCACCATCAAGTAGTATAGATTCAAGTTTGTTTACATCATCCTCCCAAGGGGTAGGGTAGGGCCACAATGGGAGGTCAAATTTTTACATAAGAATATATAAAGAAAATTCTTTAAAAAATCTTATTCTCAAAAATCGATTGGCCAAAAAAATGAAGCTTGTATGGAATCATCCTCATGTAGTGTAGATTTAAGATTGTTCAAATCATAATCCCCAGGGGTAAGGTGGGGCCACAATCGGGGTGAATTGATAGGAAAAAAGCTTTAAAAATCTTCTTATCAAAAACCTAAACAACAGAAGGAGATCAAAGTTTAACTTAAGAATATTTTGGGAAAAAAATTGAAAGTCTTTGAAAATAAAGATATGTACTCTACTAAGATGTCTAGATATTTTGAGCTTGGTACTGTAAAGACGGTCTAAAGCTTTAGTAGGCTATTGCTGCTCAGGTGAGCGATGTGGCTACTGGGACTCTTGTTTTGTTTGAACGTACAATATTTCATAAATTCGATTGTCTTTTCTTTCCAAAAGTTTTTTTTTAAATTCACATATTTTATTGGCTTATCAATCAATGATCCTTAATTTCATGAGGTTATTTGACACTTTAGAACACCCTTTATTGCAAAGCGATATCTCAATGTAATAATCCCAAAGATTGAAAAACAAACAGGTTTTTAAATGCAAACATTTACATTTATAAATAATAAGAAAAAGAATTATAGAAATTATAAAGGTGAAATTTATACAGAAGCAACCTAGTTTGAAGTAATTTCAAGTTTATTCATTCCATGATCCCTTTTAATAAAGTATGATTTCTTTAAATAGACTAGAAGTCAAATAACTTCTGAGGGAGAAAATCTTTTTAAAAACAAATTAATTTTATCATGGCACTGCTTCTTGAAATTGCTTTAATGTAAATATAATGACTAGAGGTAACCATTAGGGAAACGCTTTGATTATCAATGTTCCAAGAAGTCAAAATTTGGAGTCAATATCAATGTTTCTTGTTAAACTTTGATAACTTTTTACAGGATGGAGAGGGGACTAATGAATTTACACATAACGTATCTTTTACTGAAAATAATGACACGTTACATTACGTTGTCACCGAATTGGAAATATTCACCTTATACAATATCACTGTAACTGCGTTCACAGCAGCAGGAGCAGGGGCGAATGCAACAAGTGAGAGCAAAACATCGGAAGACAGTAAGTTTTATTAAGCGGTCGAATTCTAAAGATATGTTATCTGCAATTGTTTTCCATAGTTTTTTGTTTGTTTTGTTTGTTTGTTTGTTTGTTTGTTTTTTGTTTGTTTTTTTATTTTATATTTTGTTTGTTTGTGCTTTTTTTTCTTTTTTTCTTTTTTTTTTTTTTGGTTTGGTGTTTGCAGATAATTGCAGATAACTGAATAATTCAAATTCCAATTTTTTCACTATAGGATACATTAATTCAAATAAGGATAACATTTCACACAAATTTGCGGTTGAACTATTTACATTTGAGATGATACCCCATACTTCAACAATATACATGTAAACAGAAAAATTGCGATGCGTTAGTTGTCAGTTTAAATGCATCCTAATGAAATATTATGATGTGTAGGATTTTGTTTCCCTTCATTTACTCAGGGCGCCATACCATAAGGACAAAACATATTCTTTTCCTCCTTAATTTAAAACTTTTTTTGAATTGCAGAACCATCGAACCCAGGAGAACCAAACAATTTTACAGTACAAGCTTACACATTGTCATTTGTGTACGAAAAACCATTAAATGAGAACGGGATAATTACAAAGCATGAGATAGAGTATAGATATATATCATACAATGTGTGTTCTGAACATGAGAAAACTGTGGAAGAAACAAATACGTCCATTTTAATTGATAATGGTGATCGATTTTACGCCTCTTTGAAGAACTTACATCCTTTTTGGTGGTATACCATAAGAGTTAGAGTCTCAACCTATGCAGGCTTCAGCAATTACGGTCTGACGGCCACCATTCAAACTCTACCAACTAGTAAGTAAAATAGATATCCTTAAGTAAGAAAATATAAAATAAAGTTAAAGTTTCTGATTGTATGTTATAGTTGGCTTTTTTTTTAACAATGGATTAAAATAATTGTATGAGCAATAAAAAAAATATGATTAAGACGATTCAAGAAGACACCAAGTATACCACAACAAACGGGGTGTATACTCTGTTGAAAACGGGGTGTGTACTAGTACTCTCGAAGCGGCTGAAAAGGGGTCAAGCGACAATTGAAACATTCACCTAAGCAAATAACATTTTCCGTTGCTTTGTTTTTTTTTTCTCATTTGCAATTACTCTCTATTGCCGAAAACTTTATAATTCATAAAATTATTAACAAATAATCGTTTTTTTTTAACAAATAACTCCACTGAATATTACGTTTATCAAACGTGATAATCATATCTAAAATTTGTCCCAAGTAACTGTTTTTGACGACGATTTTTTTTAATGCGCATTACAATTTAAATCGATGAAAGGGGAAAAATCCAAAATTTCTTCAGTCATACGTCATCTCTTTTTACCCAGAGAAATTTTCAGGAACGAAAACAGATTTCCAACCAAGATTTGTAATGGAAAAATCTGACATCTTTTTTCAATTCGAAAGTCACTCGGAACATCTTGCCAAATTGTTCAATGTTATCATCCAGGTAGTTTTATGTCTTTTGCAATGCAAAATCCCCGTAGGCTTTTATATTTTAAGCTGTATATTGAAACCTGACGAGCTATTAAAGGGGACGGTTTAAATTGTTCCATTCGGAAGCACTCTGAACACAATGTCTACTTTCTTTCATGTCTTTTGTGATGCAAAATCAGCTTAGACTTTTAATTTCTAGTTGTGTATTAAAGTCTGGAAATATAGAGGGGCGTTTCAAGGAGAAAGTTTTGGATTTTTTCATATTTTTAAATGATCTCGTTTAAACAGTGAGTTTTATAAACATGAAATAATTTTAGAAAATATGCTACATGAATATCTTAGGACATAGTAAAATTACAAACTCTGTTTTTAGTTAGATGATTCCAAATATCAACATGATTACAAAGTTAATATGTAACAGAAAAAAAATCCCGTTTGGTAAGGATTAAAATAATTAACCTGCCTTTTAAAAAAATCAAAGAACGGAATAGATACCTGATTTTCATGTCTTGAGATTATTTCTTTGCTTACATGATATTTAATGCAAAATGTGTCTTTAAATCCTACTTAAAACCCTTTGTTTGACAGCCATCGTTCTGTCATATGTGTATATGGCTCGTAAACAGTTTATTATCTCAAAACCGACGGTTTTCCTGACGTGGTATATGCGACGTATAAAGTTAACTGTAATTTCAATACCAATCTACAAACAACCAAAGATATAACACACATTCATACCCCTATTTCACCACCAATGGCAACGGCAAAATTAAAGTAAACTTCAATAAGTTCTTGAGAAAAATATTTATTTTGTTTTTAATTTATATTTAAAGACGTTTTAGCCCCCATTACGACCCCTTCTTGAACCTGAATCCGTGTTTTTAATTGGGATTATGTTGGGTAACTTTGGTTACAAATAGTCCAATGGTTCGATACGATATCGTTGCAAAGAACGAGAACGTCTTCCGCCTGATTCTTTTAAAACATTCGTCATAACTTGAAAAGAAATTTTCTCGATTCGTTTTAATTCTGCTGTTGTTCATAAGAGTTGTTTAAGCTAGGTCGCGGGTTAGCTTTCGTCATCAAATTCTGTACGCAACTTAGACAACTCGAGTGGCCGTTTTGTGCACATTCGTTTATGACGTCATAAGAGACATCTCAAGATTTTCCGCTTCTCTCTAACACCAAATGCTTTGAGTTAAAATAAAGTTATCCTATTTAGATATATGGTGTAAATACTATAATAGTAATTCATACTTAGTTTTCAAGTACGAATCATAAGGTGGACATGCAGATTGGAAGCAATATATCATAACTACGTAATTGGAGTTAATAGCAAGAATTGGAGCGTTACTTTTCCGGGGTTTTTTCCCGATTACGACAAAGAGCACACGGCGGGTGTGACTGGTCAGCAGAGGATGCTCACTTTTAAGAGGTCCGTGTTTGCTCTGCTCCTGTTTTGTAATTTTCCTTTGGACTTTTGAATTTGAACACTGTTCTTTATCACCACATGCCATATAAAGCTCTTTCACTGAAGGAGATCAATACAATCTAAAATTGGCCACGGTGAGCCCTCGTTAACAATTCTAAATAGGGTCACTGTAACTTTAAATGAAATTAAGGTATTGTTAATAAATTACATGCGTAAACTAGTGTCCTTTAATAACCACTAAGTAGAGTAATTGTTTTTTAAGATTTTCAATATTTATTATACTTGTGCTTGCTTCATATTTCCTCAGCTCCAAGTCCAGTGTCCAATATAACAGCAGTACAGAGTTCTTCAAGACATATATATTTATCTTGGACTCAACCTTGCCATCCTAATGGAAATATCACCAATTACAGAATTGAGGTTACAAATAGGAACGATTCGTCAATTTTTGTAAACAATACGAACAACGCCAGTACAAGCTTCAATGTTACCAATTTACTTCCATATAGCCTGTACAATTTTACCGTGTACACACAGGTACAAAATGTTTCAACTTTAAGTGAACCTACAACATCGACCACATTTCAAACTGAAACTGAAGGTAATCTATTCATTTTAATTTACTTAATTTTACTATTATCAAATCAGCTTCTATTTTGATAAAACCAAGCTTTTCATTTTTTTATTATTTGTTTAGCACCAAAACGCCCTGGAAAGTTCAAAACAAAAAATAACACTTCTACATCTGTTACCTTATCTTGGGAGACTCCTGGACTAAAAACTGGTCCAACAAACTACTTAGTGAAAGCTATCGATTATGAGACATTCGAAGATGCAGGGAAATGTGAAACTCAAGGTTACCTAATTTACATTTAATTGAAATCAATTTAAATTAAACTGCATTATTGTTAACAAAATGAATTAATAGGAATGCTCAGATATTGTGATATACATTTTAATGTGAATTAAAAACATGATAAGAAGGTTTAACTCATTAAAGTAACGGTAATAAATCTAAATTTAATACAGCATTCAATTTCTTTCATATAAGATTGAATTTCCATTTAAAGATGAATGAGTTGAATGATCATAAAATAAATGTCACTTGTTATTAGTTATAGGGGTATCCTAAACGATTTCTGCTCTCTATCACAATTTCTGATATAAGAAGATATTTCACTCAAAGTTCATGTTTCATGCACACTAAACGTGGCTCTGAAATAGATTTACAGAATTTATTGTGTAAAAGTCATACCTCAAATTCATCTTTGAGATTGCATATAATGCTCACTTTTTGTGTTTATATATATCTATGTATTATTTACAGGTTTTAGCAATACAACATGTACTATTACTGGATTAGATTCTTACTGGAATTATTCACTAACTGTAGAGGCGATTGTCGGAAATTTTAGTGCGAATAAATATACCGACTATGACGGTGTCCGAACGGCTGAAAGTGGTAACCTGGCTTATTCTCATGATGTAAAAAAAATAAATTGACATTGTACTCTTGGTAAAATAAATGATATGTTCATATCAAACTTGACACGGGGTATATAAATTTCTTTCCAGCTCCTGGTAAAGTATCAGATTTCACAGTAACACAAGATTCAAATGTAACGGTAAAAACTAACGTTCTAATTGAATGGAGCCCACCGAGCAAGAGGAATCTCAATGGAATCATTACAAACTATTTTCTTCAATACTGGTATCCATTAAATCAAAAGATGGTGAGATAATTGTGTTGCATTTCAATATATTTGTTTTAATTCTTGCTTCACTTGCATCGAATAAAAATGAAAATAATAAAAAGCTAATTGAGCATGTCAAATATGTCAATGAATTACTACATGTAGTTGGATATCTAAACAGCCTTGACTTTGCTTCATTACAAACTCCAACAATAGAGTAACATCTTTATAAGCTGATACTCTAAAATTCTGTAAATTGTTCTATTTACGTCATATTCAATAAAATGAAAACTTGTCATCATATGTTTATATTATTAAAGATAATGGAAGATATTTATTAAAAGTTTTAAATATTCAAAAAGTAAATGATTTTGGTTTTTTTTTAATGTGTATTATACTGCCTAAACTTTTAATTTCATCTGTCATACAGATAGAATCATTTGCCAGTACACATAGGGAAGCAACCATTATTGTGGAGGCAGAAAAGACGTATACATTCCAGGTGAATAACTTTCAAACAATGTGTTAGTCGTTGAAACGGATGACATTTTGATTTATTATGCACACATATTTTGGCCTTAGATTTTATTAACGGAAACTCGAATATTTGAATAAACAAAACAAAAAACAAAAACAAAAAAGCACAGGCGCCTGGCGTTAAACATATTATTTTCATACTAAGATTAATCCTTGTAATATTCTAATAAGAACAGACAATAATCGTATGATAAAAAGAAATATTATCAACGTCAGCTCCTGTGACAAAAGGCTACATAGGATTTAAGGTTGGTAATTTTTTTTCTCAGATTTTTGCAAAGACGTTTGAGAATGCCACAACCGCCGATTATGTGACAACGCTTTTGACAATTAAACCTGGCGGTAAGCGGTAATCCTTTTATCTGCATTTAATCCTTATTTTTGAAAATGGTATGTATATTTTAGGAGATAAAGATGTCCACTTTCTTCTTTAATGTACAAAAATTAGACAATTGAGCAAACAACACCAGGGTGTTTATATATATATATATATATATATATATATATATATATATATATATATATATATATATATATGTGTGTGTGTGTGTGTGTGTGTGTGTGTGTGTGTGTGTGTGTGTGTAAATGAATCATTTAATCTACAAACATAAATATATTCACAAAATAAATTTTGTACATTATTTTGAAAGCTACAGTAGAAAAACAACAACGTTGAAACTGGGGGCATTTTCATTTTTGCTATTCCGTTTTGTAGCACCACTCCCTCCGCAAAAACAAAAAGTCCCACTCATCAATAAAGGTCCACCTGCATCTGACGACCAAACACAGATCGCAGTTGCCTTCAGTCAGATAGCTCTTTGTGACGACTCAAATGGTAAAATCGACAAATGGTATATCATAGTCTCCAAAACGCCAGAGGGACAAGGTATATACAGTGTACTTAACTATGTGCTAAAAATGTTGATTAAATATCAATTTGTCAGATCAATGTGCATATACATAAACATAACTTATTTTAATTTCTTTATATTTTTGACGGAGTCTGTATAACAGCCTTCGAATATTGTGAATGACTTGCCTGTGGCTTCAATGAATGAGAATTCCTCAAGCACAATCTAGCGGTGTGCGAAATATTGAATAATTATGAGATTTAATGAATATTAATGAATACACATGAACTGGGTCTTTGTCTTTATCGAATTAATCTCCCGCCGAGATGTATCTTCTTATACAGCTACCCCCGCTCATCTATAGCTGATTCTTAAATCCAACAACCACTGCAATTTTTATGATTATATCTGTGAAGCATTGAAACACATATATCATTTCACAATGATATTGATAAATATTAAAGTACATCAAAATTATATCCTTTGATATAATGCAAACAATACCCATCATATCATTAAAACGGATTTTATAATAATTTGAGTTTACTGCAAATTCGAAACATATAGTAAAATTTAGTTCATGTGTTTATTGTGTCAGCAGTGCTGTTCAAAGATGATTATTTTAATATTGAAAAGTGACATCATTTGCTCCTTGTTTTGTACATATGTAGCAAGCAAGCGAGCGAGCGAGAGAGAGAGAGAGAGAGAGAGAGAGAGAGAGAGAGAGAGAGAGAGAGAGAGAGAGAGAGAGAGTAATAATTGCCTTCTGAACACGGCAAAATAAGCTGGTTATATTTCAAACCAGCAGTCATAGAAATATAAAATAAATTGAATTTTAAAGATGCAATTAAATATATTTTAAGGTAAGGTTTGCGGTTACAGGGAGATAACTCATAGATGTTCATTGTAACGTAATACCAACTATCCTTTATTTAAGCTATGACGTCATAATTTTGTATAAGGTTTTTGTTATTTCCCGGGATTTTGTACTTTCATTGAAAAAAATAACAGAACACACGCATTTTATCAATTTCCACAAAAACGAAGTCCACATCATATAGTTTTGAATATTAAGGAACACCAGATTGCACATATATATGTTTTCCAGAAATCGGTGGACTTGGAAAGGTTTCAAATAAGATGTTTTCATTTACATAATAGTAGTCCCAAATTAAGACTTTTGATGCATTTTATTCATTTCGAAAAAGTTCATTAGAAATTTTTAAAAAATGAATCATGATATAAATAGTGACATTTTTCGAACATTTTAAGTATAAATAACCCCCATAATAGTCGCATATAAAATGTATTTATTTTCACGAAATTATTTACATTTCATCAACATGAAAATTTGAAATTATGAACTTTGACCTTTTGTAGTTATAAAACGGGTCCGGCAAAATCATTTGAATTTCATGTGAAAAAAGACTTTAGTATAGTAATCAAAATGGTATGTAACTTTGGTACAATTCCTAATAAATGCAAGCCGCAAACCTTACCTTAAAACAATGTAAAATCACTATTTACGTTGGAAAATGTTGTGTACGCACAATCTCCCCATAATTCATGTTGGTAAGGCGGGGATTCTCCCACTTAGTAGGCTTGAAATGTTAACAGGTATGCGTATACTAGTATATTATATCAGACAAGCCGCGCCGATTTGAATACCAGACTATAAATGAGATAATGCATTTACAAGATATATATTACAGTCTAGATTGCCATAGCGACTCTCTGTATTAAGCTACCATATTTAGACTGCCCAACGTAATTTTCTATATAAAATCCCTGCATTAAGCGACCCCCTGCCTTACGTGACAAGTAACCATCATTTTAGTCCCGAAATGCTGTGTAGACTGTTTTAAGCGACTTTTAGCAAATTAAAATGGCGTCCCAAGCTGACAAACATAGCAGTATTTTGTTTTGATAACTAATTAAAGTCTTTATCACCTTTCGAAAGAACGGTTGTTATTATTAACCCCAATACGTGAGGTTTTTCAAGACTCCCGCTATATCTCTAATGACGACTTGTGTTGCACCATGTATAAACAAACATGGCGGCTCGATAGTAACTTCTACTACAGTCATTGCCGAGATCAAAGAGATGCCGCGGACATTATTCTCCAATATACCACGAACGTCATCAGTAAATTATCAGATCAGAAATACCTATTTGTCTCGCACTGATCATGAAAGTACAACTTCAAACCGTAAAAAGTTTTAAAACCATGTCAATTTCACGTGTTAGTTCCAGTCAAAACGATGTGTATTGCCTCAAATGTTTATTTTTAAGAGATCAATGCGGCTGTTCCCAGGACCTCCCTAGCACAGTTTCACTGCGTGTTTTTACATAAAATATATAACGTGTAGTAGTAATAATCGTGTTAAATTGCCCTTAAAATATTAGGAATATGATTCAAAGATATAAATAAGTGAAGAGTATTAAAAATCCAAAGAAAAAATCTGTCGTCTGCATGTGATTCCTTTGATCGATACACATGTAAACATAACTAACAAAACCGTTGGGGTTACACGGAACAGCCGTCAAAATGACCTAGATCGTCTCTCTATAGGAGAAATCATCTGTAGAAATACTGGGCTGTTAGTAGAATAGAAATAAAGTTCTTGTTATCGTGAATGTTGCAGGATAACCTCCTCGGTCTCGAAATGTTGTTTGAAATATAAAAGCCTCGGCTAACGTCTCAGCTTTTATATTTCAAAACAACATTTCTCGACCTCGGAGGTTATTCTGCAACATTCACGAAAACTCGTACTTTATTTCTTAATTCTATGAAAACATCGGTTGTTAATCTGTATATACATTGACCAACTTTATAGAAATAAAAAAGAAGTGAAAATAATTCATGCAAAAAATCAGGCACAAGACAAATAAAGCGTCATAATTCTAAATGTTTAGAACTATCTACGCTTAATACGACCTCGGAACGTAAAATGAAGCATCTGTCGAAGAAGGAACATGAAAATGCTCGGTGGATCTATATCTAGATGTTAAAGGATGTCTTCCGTTGCATCTTCGTTTCGAAAAAGGATTGCCAATATGATAATAGCCATGATGTTATATGCTAGTGCTTATGAATGAGTAAATGGATGTCATGTATCAGCCCCTTATTGAAGAGAACAGCAATTCATTCATGTCCATTACATATTTCTTTTTGATATCGTCAACATCGCGATGTGTACAATATTGATACAATATCGAGATAACATCGTACGATATTGAACCTATATCGATTTTACATTGTCGACATTGCCGTTATTTCTTTGACGTTAACGTCGTTGACATTGTCGACATCACGACGTCGACGATGTTGAAACGATATCGAGTATACATTATCGACATTGCCGATATTTCTTTGACGTTAAATATCGTCGACATCGCAACGTTGACGACGTCAAACCGATATCGAATTGACATCGTCGACACTGCCGACATTTCTCTGACGTTAAAATTGTCGACATTGTCGACATCGCAATGTATACGATGTTGAACCGATATTGAGTTTACATTGTTTACATCGCAGATATTTTTTAAACATTTTCGTGAAAAATGCGGCTGTTCCCAGGACCTCCCTAGCACAGTTTCACTGCGTGTTTTTACATAAAATATATAACGTGTAGTAGTAATAATCGTGTTAAATTGCCCTTAAAATATTAGGAATATGATTCAAAGATATAAATAAGTGAAGAGTATTAAAAATCCAAAGAAAAAATCTGTCGTCTGCATGTGATTCCTTTGATCGATACACATGTAAACATAACTAACAAAACCGTTGGGGTTACACGGAACAGCCGTCAAAATGACCTAGATCGTCTCTCTATAGGAGAAATCATCTGTAGAAATACTGGGCTGTTAGTAGAATAGAAATAAAGTTCTTGTTATCGTGAATGTTGCAGGATAACCTCCTCGGTCTCGAAATGTTGTTTGAAATATAAAAGCCTCGGCTAACGTCTCAGCTTTTATATTTCAAAACAACATTTCTCGACCTCGGAGGTTATTCTGCAACATTCACGAAAACTCGTACTTTATTTCTTAATTCTATGAAAACATCGGTTGTTAATCTGTATATACATTGACCAACTTTATAGAAATAAAAAAGAAGTGAAAATAATTCATGCAAAAAATCAGGCACAAGACAAATAAAGCGTCATAATTCTAAATGTTTAGAACTATCTACGCTTAATACGACCTCGGAACGTAAAATGAAGCATCTGTCGAAGAAGGAACATGAAAATGCTCTGTGGATCTATATCTAGATGTTAAAGGATGTCTTCCGTTGCAGCTTCGTTTCGAAAAAGGATTGCCAATATGATAATAGCCATGATGTTATATGCTAGTGCTTATGAATGAGTAAATGGATGTCAATTATCAGCCCCTTATTGAAGAGAACAGCAATTCATTCATGTCCATTACCTATTTCTTTTTGATATCGTCAACATCGCGATGTGTACAATATTGATACAATATCGAGATAACATCGTACGATATTGAACCTATATCGATTTTACATTGTCGACATTGCCGTTATTTCTTTGACGTTAACGTCGTTGACATTGTCGACATCGCGACGTCGACGATGTTGAAACGATATCGAGTATACATTATCGACATTGCCGATATTTCTTTGACGTTAAATATCGTCGACATCGCAACGTTGACGACGTCAAACCGATATCGAATTGACATCGTCGACACTGCCGACATTTCTCTGACGTTAAAATTGTCGACATTGTCGACATCGCAATGTATACGATGTTGAACCGATATTGAGTTTACATTGTTTACATCGCAGATATTTTTTTAACATTTTCGTGAAAAAGGGTACGATGTAGACACGACGTCGATCCGATGTTGATTAACATTGCGATATCGCCGATGCCAATGATGTAAACAAGAAAGAAGACACACAACTGTAGATACAATATCGGCTCGATGTTGGTCAACATTTCTACATCGACAATGTCCTCTATGAAACAGGATAAAAAAGGAACGATGTAGACACAAAGTCGACTCGATGTCGAACAACATTGCGATGTCGACGATGTAAACAAGAAAGAAGGCGCACGAGTAGACACAATGACGAATCGATATTGGTCAATATTGCGATGTCGACATTGTAAACAGAATATAAGAGGTACGATGTAGACACGATGTCGACTCGATGTCGAACAACATTTCGATGTCGAACAACATTGCGATGTCGACGATGTAAGCAAGAAAAGAAGGTGCACAATGTAGACACAATATCGAGTCGATGTTGTTCAACATTGCGATGTCGACAACGTCGACGATGTACACAGGATATAAGAGGTACGATGTAGACATAATTTCGACTCGATGTTAGTCAACATTGTGATGTCGACAATATCAACAATGTAAACAGGATATAGGGGGTACACTTTAAATGTTTGTACGATATTCACACCATGTTTTATTCTTTACTAAATAAAAAAGTACCCGAGTTACAATCGACTTCGATTTACGTATTTTTGCATTGTTATTTCATACATCATGTATATTATGCCGCATTTGTGTTTTAGGAAAGTGTCAATTGTCAGTAATAATCTGTTTTGAAAATATGTGGTCACAATTTATTTATGTAAATTAGCTTGTACACTGATCCTGAAAATATTTTAATAACTGTTTAAATTTTCTGCGATGTTTAGTACTGGTTGACATCTATGTGCGGATTTAGATGGGGCGGATGGGTGGGTAACTAGAAAATTCCGATCTCCTCGGCCGCGGGCGAGGGATGAGTTACGTAATGACACACACAACTAAGAATCCAAGTATATTTGAAATGTTTGCAGTAAAATGACATTTCAAAGAAGTTATTTTTTTTTAATCTAGTTTATGTATTTCACTATAGAAAAGAAAAAGAATGTTTATATTTTTAATAGAAATGACTAAAAAATAAAGCTGTAAGAAAAACATGCTTTAAAAAAAACTTTTTCTAATGAATAAAAGCATCCCGTATAAGCTGGTACACTTTAAGTTGTTAATTTTTGTCAGTTGTGCGCACAAAGACTATTCGTTTACTTACAAAATGAAAACAGGTACATGTTAACAAGACAAGCTTTTTACACTCATATTACGCAATACCGATACAAAATAATTTTGTAACGACATTAATAGCATCATGATAAACAACTTCTCCAGCGACAGCTATATATCAAAATATTAACCATTTTTTAGTTATAAAGCGAAGACTTTTAAGGGCCCTAGACCCCTAATTTAAGGGGCCAGCCCTTTTTCAATGGTGTCAAGTGAAAGCCCTTGATATTTTGCACATTTTATGTTATGTATGTGTTTAGAAAAAGAAAATCAACTAAAATTTTACGAGACAAAAATACGACCAAAAATCAGCATTTTTGGAAATATAAAATTTAAATTAATATTTTGAAACTTTATATGGGGAAAATCGTAAAAACAAAAGTCGGAGGACAACGTTCAAAGTATCTATTTTCAAGATTTATCACTTTGAAATACATACCATGGATGGTTTCAAAGCCTTTGCGTGCACAGGAATGCCTATATTTTTTTGAAAAGGGGAGATCACTCGGCACCGGAAGTGTTGATTTCAATGATTTTCAGTTGATGTTGAGAAATTGTAATTTCCAAAATACCCTGAAAATTTGAACGCAATAAAACAATAAACAAGCGAGATATTTGATTTTTTAAAAAACGTCTAGAAAAAAAAAGAATAAAGAGAATTACCAACAGAATCAGTACAAGGTCTTCCGTTGAAAACTGGAGACTTAAATGATATTTTGATGACACCTGTAGAATAACATTTTATTATCTCACAAGATCTATAATTCGTTTTGTGTCTCCATCTCTTTTCAATTGATCCTTTTCTAGACAATCTGTAAAATTCGTGGTCTTTTCAGTTGTTTTCACACTGTTGTCACGCTGAAGTGCTTACAATCGATGCACATTTGCTGTTGATCAAAAGGCTAAGCTTACTGTTGGACCGTCTAAAATTAATTTTAGATTTTACAAAGCATAAATTTACTTTAAACTTTGCAAGAAAATTCAAGTTATGGGGAAATTGTCATGTCAGGTCATATGCGCAAAATGAGTTATAGCATATCTTTAATATACATATTTTATCTATAAATAAAAATATATTTGATCACTCTCTACAATCGAATCATACATTTTGCAAAAGAAAAGGATAGACAACGACAACAAATCTGCGAGGCTGAAATCATATTACCTAACATTATGGGTTGTTTAAGCAGGGGCGAAGATGAAAAATAGTTGTTCAATAGTTTGTATTGATTATTTTAGCATAAGTTTTGGTGCATATTGTGAATCATTATTTATTATCGTAACTGTTGAAATATCTTTTTGTTTTATACAATATTGTTTTTGTGTATTCCATATAAGAGCACGAATACTGTAAATTCCTTATTTTACGCGAGTACTTAATTCCGTCATTTGGCTGTTTTGTATCAAATCGCGAGAATATAAAATTGTTATAATTTCCTATAGTTTAAAACAGTCTGAAAAATAAAAGCGAGATTTTAAAATCCGCGAGGACTGCTTCTCGCGATTTTAAGCGGAAATTAATTCCTCGCGTTTAATTAGAAATCTACATTATGTTAGATTTTCAAATTAGTTTCATTCCTATAGAATTTGGTTTTGCAAAGTCTTCACTTTACCTTCTATACCTTAAATTCTAAAAAAAAAATCAAATATTTTTATTAGTTTAATTACTCCAAAATGATGCCTCTGTCTATCAGTACTTTGATTATTTACACATTTTATCGATAACCTACTATTTTAGCATTGAGACAAAATTAGCTTTGTGCTCTTCTTTATCAGTCTTCGTTGGAACAAACAATGAATATCTCAAGAAGATTGAGAAAAGCTACAAAAAATGGGAGGATGTATATGAAAAGGACGTAAATACTCCATACATAGCTTCGGATTCATGGACTCCTCATTGTGAATCAGGTGAGAAAAGTAGGCTTTTGATATATTTATATATTATGGGGAAATCCATGTATTGTTAGACGACAAAAAGAGAATATATGTTCATTAAGACTAAATAAAAGTGGTACAATGTAGCTAAAGACTAATGACCTGGTTGCCTGATATATAATTTGTTGATGATGAAGGTTCTCGGAGAAAGAGAAGTGCTCCACGGGAGACTATCAGTTACACCCTGGGATCAGACGGAGAATGTGAGAGTGGGAATAGGAAATACTGTAACGGGAACCTTGAACCGGGACAAACCTATCGGTAAGTCATTCTGACATCCACCTCATAATGAATTTCCATCATTTGAGTGTTCAGGGCCACACCAATATAATTTCTTGTTCGTCGGACCCCGCGCGCTCGTATTTTAATAAAACTGTACAAATAATTTTATTATAAATTTTCCGCATCCAGCAAATTCTGCGCTGTTTTCTGTTCTATTTCCGCTCTATCTTTCGTATTTTAAATAGTTTTAATATATAAATCAGAAACAAGTTGAAAAAATATAATCGTCCACACAAATTTATTTATGTACCGCCTAAAAATTTTGCATACAAATAAAAATAATTTTATTATTTAATCGCTTGCCCGCCCCTGCCTTTTTTCATTTGATGTCCGACGAACAAGAAATTATATTGGTGTGGCATTGAAACCAAACTTTAATATTCTTATTTCTCAGTCAGATAATCAAGGACTACTTACTTTCTGTCATGTTTTGATTTTAATTATTAAAATATGTAGTCATGATTTTTTTTTACCGTAAGAATTCAAATATGTCATTTATATATCATTTTCCATATGATAAAAGCAGGCTATGAAGAAATATATTTGAACACTTTTTTTAGGGTTCGATATGCTGTGTGCACATCCGGTGGTTGTCTGGAATCGGAATTCTCCGAACCATTTCAAACAGGTAAGCAATTCCACATGACAAAAACATGTACTGATGAAAGATTTGGATGATTTTCTATATCTTCATAAAACTCACATCCAAGATATCTTTTTTGTAAGCACCAAACCACGTCCCTGCTATAGCTGGATCTCTGACTGCCGTAGTAATTGCCCTTGCTGTTGTCATCGTTGTTATTATCATACTGAAAAAGAGAGGAAAGGGGTGAGCCATGTTAGACGATAACTGTACCTTTAGCATTGTCATTAAAAATAAAAAGGAACACTTCTAGTGCTTTGAACAACCGTGATGCAATTAAAGCTCTATACGTCGGTAAAAGGCTCATCAGTCTTTTAAAAATATTTGAAAAAAAAATAGTTGCAATATCTGTCATTAAACTATCGTGTTTGTATTTATAAGTGTTAGAAATAGAAAACACCAAAGATAAATACTTTTATCTACATTAATGAACTGTGTCACATAGATAAGTGATTATATATATATCACCGTTGCAATGATATGATTAGTCAGTAACTGTACCGATAAAATAAAAACCTGAAACCACATCCCAACATGGTTAGTGATAGCCATGAGTCAACGACATGCAGGTCTGTTTTATTATATTATATTTTATGTTCCTAAGTCCGTTCAAGAGTTTGGACAACGGTGAGGTGGGACAACAAAATGAAGCGTTCACATGTGTGGAGATGAAGGGAGCATCGAAACCAAAGTAAGAGACCACTTATGTCATTACATGATGCAAGAACAATGCTTACAGATTAGTCAATGTGTTTTAGCTTTGCCTTTTAATCCAGTGTTGTTCTTCATGACGTTCACTTTAATTTTAAACTTTTTAATTTGAGTGAAAAGAAGATACAGAAAATGTTCATACATGTGCAACTTGTAAACTATTCAGATCAATATACATGTAACACATATGACATTTTACTCATTTCTAGTCAAGATATTAACAATCGTTCTTCGGCAGATATAATCTCTATATATTTATGAATCGATGGGAAATATTTTGAATATACTGATTATGAAATGCTGCAAGGTATCTCACTCCTCAATGTTGTTGTATCAAAAAAATTTTAAGAAGTGTATGATTGAATTCTGTAGACAAAACATACTTAAGAAATACAAAGGAAAAGTGGGGTCAGTTTTCATCCCTCTGAGTTATGGCCAATTTAATTTGACCTTTTTGTACCAAGTGCAATTTTATCTTATTAGGATTTGTTGCCAGTATTTTTTATGAAGCAAACTTATTTCATCAAAAATTGTTTTTAATTATGCACAATGGACAGACTGAATAGAGGGATTACAAAAAATAATGTATGAAGCTGCATAAATGTTTTCGTGACCTTTTTGCACTTAAAATAGACAATTTCTATAATAGTTAAAATTTAATTTGAAATAAAAGCTTTTTCAATATCTAATATTTACAATATTAATCCATTATTATTTTGACATAATAAAACATGGGGTCAGTGATGTCAAATTTTAGATATAGGGCTTCAAAGGTAAAATTCTTGTAAAATTTTGCTTACAAAATCCAGACATTTTCTATATATTTGCATGATTTTATGCTAAACGTCCATCAAACTCTCAAGATTTAATTTTGTACATGTCACACAGAACCTAAGAATAAATTACAAACCTATCAAATGTTAAAAATATGCGTAATGAATAAAGTATAATAATAAAAAAGTGTAGTGATAATTCATAAAATTGCTTGTTTCTGTCATTTTCGTGTGAAAAACGAACCAAAAAATAGTTCCCCCAAAAACTTGTTCGTTTGTTGAATTCAAATTCAATTCATGAAATAATAATCTTTCTGTGATGATAAAATAATTAAAATCATATTCATTTTACACATAATGATCATGTGCGCAATGAAATCAAAACGCGAGGAGTGAGATTCTTAAAGAGTTGCAAATGCTTACAACATTATGAAATACTATAGGAGAATATGTGTAATTTACTCTCCAAACTCAATTGGCAATTGTTTCTATAATTTTTTTTTTTTAATTAATTGAAATACATATTACTCATACATTACATTTATTTATGTTTGTCGGTTACCTCTTAATGTCATCAACTGTCAATATGTTTATTTTGCAGGGCTGTTAAAATTGCAGACTTTGCTAACTACGTACAGAAATTGCACGCGGACAGCAATCTCTTATTTTCAAGCGAATACAAGGTGATCATTTATATCAATCTTAAACACACATTACTTCGATTAATAATTTTATGACATTGAAATTATTGATGATTATGCAGAATATGCATGTTGAAAAGGTTGTCAAGAAATTAATCCTTCGTTTCATATTAGCTTTTGAAAGAAACCTGCCCAACCCACACCACCAAGGCTGCTGAAGTTCAGGTGAACAGGATAAAGAACCGATATACCAACATTCTCTCGTGTGAGTACTAGTACATAAGTATTGAAGTCCGTTATTTACTTACAATGAGTGTTCCCATCTCTAGATAATACTGTATAACTAAATTTGTTTTCAGCAGAATTACTAATCATACAGCTATCTCGAATTCATTTTTGCAAACCACGGAACTGTTTAAATAAATAACTTGAAACAAGAATTATGACCGTTTTGGGTTGGAATTAGAATGGACATTTTGTAGCTTTAAATATTCAAACTTACTTTGCAATGGATGTGATAAATAATTTCATTACACAGATGACCATAGTAGAGTGAAGCTTCTACCCACGGAAGATGACGAGGGCTCCGATTATATCAACGCTAACTACATGCCGGTATTTACTTAGTTATTAACACTACTACTGCGGCGAACTAGTATTCTCATACCAGTTATTAACTTTTAGACATTCTACCGTCAAGTGAATAATGCAGGATACGGTCCCATCAAACTTAGGTCTACAAAAGAAAACCCGTCAGTAAATGAATAGTGGAAAAGTGAGACTGGTGTCGAAAGTAAACTATTTGTGGATGTACCATAACACTTAAACAAGCGCACTTTTTAATTCAGTCTGACTTTTCCACTTTGTTATAGTATGTTATAGTGAGGCTGAATTTATAAGCTTGTCTAAAATTTATGACCCCGGAGTCTTGTTTACATACAATGTAGTTCTTGTACATGAGCATAACCTGTAGACACAATAAACAACTACTTTTATTTGTGTTCCTACTATTTTGCAAGGGGTATACCTCACCGAGGGAATACATTGCTACCCAAGGTCCTTTGCCATTTACACGTGACGATTTCTGGCGGATGATCTGGGAACAGAATGTCAGCATCATCGTCATGCTTACACAGCTAGTGGAAAGAGGAAGGGTAAATCATTGATTGAAATGAAATTTAACGAATGAAAAAATATTGTGGCTCACTGAAGTGCTTTTGAAAACACAAGTTATCTTTTATCACTTCGTTTTATCGTATCATGTTTCAAATTTATTAATTGTTTATACTTGCAAATCAAATCAACGTAATGAAATACATTTATTATCGAATGCAAAACAATTAATTATTATGATTTTGTTTTAAAGCGGAAGTGTGATATATACTGGCCGGAGGCTTCAAGGGAACCAGTTTACTATGGAGACCTCGTAGTGGAATTGGAGTCTGAGTCTACTTTGCCAGACTACGTTCTAAGAGTGATGTCCATAAAACTGGTAAGTACACTATAAGATAAACTCACTTAAATGCAGTAGTAGATGACTCGGAAAATTATCATTCTAACATTTTATCACAAAGGGAAATCGCGTGAGGAAAGTAAAACAGCTCCATTACTTAAAATGGCCAGATATGGGTTGCCCAGAGACCACCTGGTTGCTCTTAAATTTTGTGGGGGCCACACGCCTGTATTTACCCCACACTGATCCCGGGCCAATTGTTGTTCACTGCAGGTAACATGAGTGTACCCCAAAAATGTATTCCTTTGTTGTACAAATGCATGGAAGTATTTGTATCCATATACTAGTATATCCTGTAGAATGGTTGGTGTTTCTTGACCTCACATTATCAGATCTTGTATATCGAGGAATGTACCCTGTGTAATTAATAGTGCATGACAAAATATTGGAAGTGTCTTGAGTATTCATATGTATGCATGTTTGTCAAGTGGTTTTGAACTGTATATGCTGTATGTATTTGTTGATTGTATCTCTGAATGAAAACTTTGTCGTTCAACTTGCTGTAAACCTCTGCAGGGTGATACCAGGAAAACCGTTAAACAATTTGCATACTTGGCATGGCCTGACATGGGTATCCCTGAAACTTCTGAGGCGATGCTTAAGTTTGCAAAGGAAGTGAGGAGTCACCTTCCTCCGCCAGCAACTAGCAAGGGACCTATGATGGTGCACTGCAGGTAAATCAAGCAGCTTCCGCCGCCAACTCTTGTGCGCATGACAAAATATATAAATATTACTCCACCTTGATGCATCTTACTATATATATTCTAAGTAGAAACTAATCTCTTCGATACAATGTTCATTTCTTAAGGAAATCTGAATTCTTTTATTCGTTTCCTATAAGTTTAATTTCAATCCAATGGTGTCAAATTCAAATAGTGCACAATGTATTAAATAAAGTTTTATTGATATTTTCAAGCCAAAAACATTTTGATCGATGATTTAGAGATGCATGTAAACTTGTAAAGACATTTTCAGCAACTGAAGAAAATTATTATTTTGCAGAAATTTAACAACAATTGTTTCAGTGTTAAAAGCTGTGTGTGAATAATAAAGAAATTATGAATGTACTGTTTTGTAGAGGATTTTATGAATATTGATATATGGTTTTTTTTTTATATTCTTAAAAGTGCGGGGGTGGGCCGCACCGGTACGTTTATTGCCGTGGACTATCTGATGCAGCACGTCCGGACCAGTGACGTCATAGACATCTACAGCTACGTGATGAAGATGCGCAATAATCGACCGAATATGGTTCAGACAGAGGTAATAATGCTATTGATATCTCAAACAAACTCTGTTATTGTTTACTAAAACAATCATAAATGTAACACCATTTTTTTGAAAGGGGGGGGGCTATTTCCTATTGCAACCAGTACGTTATCATAGTGATATACATGTAAGAAGAATGATGAAGGAAGGTACATGTAATTTGTAATTGTACATCTGTCATTATCGTATTTTAGAACAGTCTCCGTAGTAGTTTAAGTAGTTTATTTGTATTTAGTTGTTTATCTTCGTCATTAATAAATGACAATATTCATCAAAGCATGTCTTGTAGTGTTTTATAGTAGTAAAACAAAGCTGCGGGACCAAGATGGAACTGGTTTCCACACATTTTAGCATAAGGTAAATGGACATAACTATATTGTTGTGTTTTCCTTTAAGGACCAGTACGTCTTCATCCATGACTGCATCAAGGATTACGTTAACAAGAATGATGATGACACTGATGATGAAGAGGAGGAAGAAGAAAAACAGGAGGACCAATGTAATAAAGAGAATACCGAATACATAACTTTCAATAATTCTCAGAAATGCGTACGCTGGTTGAAATCGGACTAACTATCTATAGAGTGTATTTGTAAACAATCTAATTATACATGTACCAAATTTGAAAATTTGCTCCACTACAATACATTGTACATGTACGCTGTACAAGTAGACAAAAGAGCAGTCCTGCTTTTAATTAGCTGATTTCCAAGTCTAATTGAATTAGATTGGGTTGAGTTCAACTGTAAATCACCATGTATTAGTCAAAAAATGAGAAGCATTTTAAAACTCTCTTTATCCGCCAAATAATAATACGATTAGGTTGATGTTACGAAAGGGTTAAGCATGAAAAAATGTCAGAATTTATTGCATAATATAATAATTTATACTACAAACAATTCGCTTCTAAATACAGTTATATGTATTGTTGTGCTCTAAGGTTCCATAAAAAATGTGTTCATTTAGTTTGATTTAATCTATCAAAAATATACATAGGTAAGTTTTTCAATGATTAGGTTATACATTTGACAAATTTTTGACATGCAAGAATGTGTCCCTGTGTTGACATATTAGAAACTATATGAAATACATGTATTAGTCAGAATCGTTAAAAATTTAGAATTAAAGCATTAAACATCAGAACATTGCTACCTTGTTAACATTTATCATACATATAATTTTCTGTAATATTTATCTTTCAGCTATATACATGAATGTATAATGCAGCTATGGGAATACTAACTATGCAAGAAGAAAACCGGTGTGACATGCGTTGAATACCAGTGGAATCAATGTTTCGGCATTTTTTGCCGTCGGTGTGCTAGTAGTAGCAAAGAATGCTTTAGTAACCTTTTCAGTTACTTTTTTTAAAATTCGTAACTTATAACATGTTTAAACTGTTGAATCATATTTTATGGGTTCATAATTTGTTCAATGGTATTTCATTTTTTTCTTTTTCAAATGTATTAAGGAGGCTGGTTGTTCAAGAAATTACCCATCAGATCTACCTTAAAAAAGATTATGTAAGTTTTATTAGCCGTAAACTTCTATTCAGTGCAGAAATATTCCTAATATCTTAGCTTAAGATATTTTCCTTTATCTTTTCACAAAATCTCTCCTAATAAAGGAGATAAAAAGAGTGTAGAAATGAGCACGACCATCCAGCCGTCTTAAACACTGTTGTGAGTGATTTTCCTTCTTTTTTGTATCAATGTTGTGCTGGAGTTTTTGATTTTGTTATGTTTTTTTCAATATTTTTCGTTAATTGTCCCCTTTTCTTGATATCATACGAAAGGTCTCAAGAACACTAACATTTTTTTGTTCTTAAAGAAAATAAATGCTTATTTTTGTCAATAAACTTTGCGGATTTACCAACAACAACAAAAAACACCACCATCCCCGACATTTATAGTACAAGTAATATAAATTCAAATTTTTATTAATTATACTTTGTGTTTATTTCTTCTGTTTTGAACATACTTATCAAAATGATTTATATATAATAGTTCTTGATTATCATTTTGTCACCAGTTAAATAAGTTTCATTTCATTCATGCATGTTTATTTTAAGATTTATTGTAATTTTCAGCTTCATCCCCATCGCATGAATTTATATGTACGATTTTGCAACCACTGAGCAAAAGTATGACTTTTTACCCAAACTTTGTTTTAAATTATGATCAAATGACATTCATGTACATGTTGTACTTGAATACATGTAAATATTAACTACTTTTGTAAAATTGTTTGTATGATACATTTTATATTTATATAATAATATTTCATATGAGTTTATAACATTGTGTCTGGCTATTGAATAAAAGAGCGTCCATTTATGTTTTACAATTCTAAGGGAAAAGGCAGAAAAAAATATATATATGCTTTGATATAAATATTATAACATGCACGTCCAGTATAAATCTACACAATTTATAGCTAATTTCACTTTACGAAGCCCGTTACATGTGACGAATCTCTCTCTCTCTCTCTCTCTCTCTCTCTCTCTCTCTCTCTCTAACACAATGTGTGTTTCATCAGATACAAACCTCTTCTGACAGTACATGTGGGAATCGCCTCATTAACAGCCATCACATTAAGGTTGTTTAACACACAAAGATGTGCTCTCTCACACGTGGTTAGTGGTCTACTGTTTCTATAATCTATCAGTTAGTGTTTGTGTTGGAGGTCGTTCAACTATTGCTGCCATTGTATTGTTTGAAGTAAAATCACATATTTTAAAAATCGTGATCATTTTCATAAAACAACACATCCATGCTAAAAAAAATTTATCTCCTTGAATTTACAGTACATGACTTTCTAAAAAAAAAAAAACCCCGAAGAATTCTGACAGCATGTAATTTACTTTGCATCTTTAAAATGTTGATAAATCTTGTACTTTACCTTTCGATAATCCGCCATGAATTTTCTCTGCGTGGAGGGTTTTATTTTTTTAACCAAGTTAGAGTTACATTTCTTAGAATTAATGTCGGTGCAAAAAAAAAAAAAAATTCAATGCTGTGCGCTCTCTCTCTCTCTCTCTCTCTCTCTCTCTCTCTCTCTCTGATACATTATCCAAATAATTTCTTGAAAATCTTTAAATCAAATTGTTTTGTTGATGTTAAAAACCAACATTCAATATTTATTTTCTTCGCCTTTTAAAAGATTTGACTGTTTCCTATCTATTTACACAATCACTATGATTTGTCTGGAGATTATCTGTAAATGGTTTGCCTTTCTTTTTCTTTTTTTAAGCATTCCGTTTTCACTTTCCTTGGTCTTTTTATTCACGTTTTACAGAATGCCCCAAGAAAAAAGAGACCTTGATTTTCTTTTTATTTTAGAAAGGGATAGAAAGTGAGAATGTAGTAATACTAAGTATTGTTCAAATATTGTGGTCGATGTACTTTGAAGCGGCAATGAAAATTATTTAAAAAGTAAACATTCTTCATTGTGTTCATTAGTTAGCACGCTTTTAACAATTTCGTGTGAGATTTCACGGTCGGGGATTAGCAAATTTCTGGGACAGTGTCAGGTGGCATACAATAAAATGATAGATTCGCAGCACTTTCGCGAAAGAGCAGTTCTTCTTAAAAACACCTTCAGGTAAAAACAAAACTGTTATTAACACGGACCAACAATATTTACATAAAAGTTCATCTTTAAGACCCAATGAAAAGAGACACCCGTAGTCCGACTCGACAAAATACATTTATTTTAGGAGGGTAATAAATTTAAATGGTCCATGCGCGCACGTCATAAGTTGTAACAGGTATCGGTAATTAGGTCCTGTGACCTCATTTAATTTTTTTTTTGCTCCGATTTTGAATAAAGCAGCGTTGTCGGTTTGCAAGATCCCAGACAATCGTTTAACAATCGGTGGTCCTCCCAAATCTCAGCGGTTTGTCGGCCGCGTATATCGTAGTTTAATTTCATATATAAACTGTGTGTGAATAAGATAGATCCCCGGTGGGGTGCAGGATATATACAGTGCTCGGATCATTCACTACCCACTGTGTGGCGTGTATGCATATCAGGGGGAATGTTAAATCGCACTGGTCCATTCATACGCTTGCTGAAGTTTTTAAATACTTTCTTTTGATCTTTTTAAAAATTCTGTCGGAATATTGCGTGCAAGGAGAGAAGAAGCCATTTCCTCTCGTCTAAGAACGGCGTAAGAATTGTGGCTTTCAATTCTTTTTAATTTTTTAATTAACTTTTCCTGTTAATTGTGGAATTCCGACTGAGAAGAGGCAGGGTTGAGTGTCGAGAGTGGTGAGGCATGCGGCTGGTGTACACTGGATGCACCGATGCACTCGATGTAAACAGAATCGTGTACAGACTTTCCGGTCAGTAGAGCTGACACTTCAGCGAAAAGAGGGCAACGTCAAATTTTTCATCACTCAATTCACGGAGGAAATATTCAAAATATTCACGAAACTTGGAAATTTTGTTCTCTCTCCTACTTGCTCTTTCGCAATAAGTGTGTTTATTTTTCGGATGTGCCGTGTTGTTAATTAGATGCAGGTTAGTTACGGCGTCTTAAGCTGAGTTAATTTTCATAGCTTCCCCTCTAACATAAAAAACTCGACCTATAGACTCTCATAAAAAAAGAAGAAGGCGCTGATTTTTATGAGAAGCAAGCTCTGTATGACTTATCACAAACGCATGATAAGATCCTTTAAGGGTTAATTTCGTAGTAAGAAGGATGCAAAGTAAAATGAGAGACGCGCGAGTTTCTAATTACTAAAGCTCGCGTTACGTTTTTTTTTAATAACTTTACGATATAAAAACAAAATGCGTGTGCTTCTGTGAATGAATTAAAATTTTTGGTGGGATATACATACGAAAGATGTATCACTCCAGTGTTTAGTGGCACGTGTGGGGAAATTTTTACCGAATTCTAAGAGTGTGTGTGACCACCAGGGAATAGACAGGATGCACCTTGCCTTGTTGTTATCGTATGCTATCATCCTGTGTAACCTCGGATCCGCGGCCACCGGCCCCCGGTCAAAGAAGCGAGGTAAGTCTGACATTCATCAGGAGGGGGTAGGTTTATTTGATCCCAGAAGTGTGCACGATCATATAAATATTCACTTCTAATAAGTTCATCCACCTTTTGAGTGTTCCGTACACACTTACGGGTCTTTTCATCTTGCGTATTGCTGTGTACCCTAAGAAGCAAGGTTCTGTGTACGTTTTGCAAACATGGTCTATTTTAATTCACAATATGGACAATTTGGACAAAGCCTAATCTTTACAACAAGTTTGACCTACACATTTTCTTTTCTATACCCTCTGTAGTATTGTCACTGTTTATTTTTTCCTCACCTGGCTCGACTCAATATCAATTCGTTGTTCTTTTGACTGTGTCCAATTTGCTGTCAACTTAATATAAATGTGGGTCCAGACTTAAAACCTGAGCGCATCAAAATTCCTCTCGGTCACGGCGGGGATATTTTTTGAATATCTTAACCATACAGATAATCCTAGATCTTAACTGTAGGAAGATTGGAGGGAATGTAAATTCTTTTTTTACATAAAGAAATATTGAAATCAAGTATTTTACTGTCAATAGGCCTTATCTTCTGATCATAAGTCCTGGCTGAAATCACAGATTGCCCTCGTCCTTGAGTGACAGTTATTGTATGGGGAGCTTAAATCTATGTCTGTGCTATGAAACTTTTTACAAAGCCCGAGTGCTTGTCATTTTCTGAGCGAGGTGTGAACACAATAAGTGAACATTCCGTTGTGTGTTTTGAGTGCTTATAACTTGACCTGTCTGATGGTGCCCCGCTGAATTGTAAATCTTGAGGTGTTCGTCTGTACCTATCGTCTGCTCTCACCTGTCGTTTGGGGCCCCAAAATGACCACGACTGCACCCTCGCCGCGCAATCTCTCCTATCACTACCTGCAACTATCACTACCTGCAACTTTAGAATCAACAGAGCTCGCAATAAATTGAATGCCATCACCAATTACTTGAATCTAGTCGATTTCTACCATGTTGTTCCTTGCATACTATGCTCAGAGTCTGACAGCTGCCCAGTGGTTGAATTTTTCACCTGAGGTTGGGGTGTCAGACATTTTTTATCTCCTCCTTCCAACACACCTGGTTCCATTCATCAACGTTGCGGTCCTTTCAGATTGCGAGCAGTAACATTATTTTTGTTGCAGAGGAAACATATGTTAAGCGTCAACATTTCAGGCCGTCAAGGAAGAAATAAACTTATCATTTATTTTGACCACCAAAAAAACTATTGTTAAGGGAGCAATGTGTATTCGTAATATTTCAAATCCCATAGTGTAGTTTTGACATTCGCTCATCTTATCAGCAGAAGAAATAGGGTCTGACAGAAAATCATATCCTGTATCGTAAACTGAATGGGGTAAAAAAATTCTAAGAGATATTTGCAAGATAACAGTGATAGCTAAATACATCATGTTCTAATTTAATACGGAAATAGATGGACGCCGAATGACCACTGCAAACAAGTTAAGGTGTTATAGATAGATTTCTTGTGGTATACTTAGCTAAACAAAATTTGTGAATATCCGGTGTGAAAAAGAAGAAACGGTGGAACGTTTTAGCAAGTCGGGTTTGGTCTTGGGGGGGGGGGGGGGGGGGGGGGTGTTATGGGTGGTCAAATGATTGACATAAGTAAAGAAATAAATCTTTAAAAATCTCAAAACTTAAAAAGTTTTATCTGATTAGGTGTCGGGAGGGATTCCAAGATATGGGCTATCAACTTCAACTTGGACGATGTAATTGGTGACGATCGTAACGAAGACCAAACTGATATATAAAATCAGCAGGTGCCCTAAATGTAATACCCTACTAAAGCTCACACACCCAAGTACAATGCGTACAGTTGTAAACCGCTTGCATTCAGGTGTCACAGAAATCGGCAATAGGGCGCTCGGATCACCGCATCGCTTTGACAACTGACAGACGACCAAGAGACCGAATTATCAAATTAATCTCCAGTGTGAGAATTAAACAATAATTTGATGTAACGAAACATAAACTTGTTTGGAATGTCAACATTTATCTTCATTAACAATCCTTTAATGAATTTTCTTCAAACATTTCTTTTTGATGAATATATATTTCCTTTACGATAATGTGGTCCGTTGTTACCGTTGCTATAGCAACTTTTTCTTCATTGTAAAGAAATGGTGGCGGCCCCTGTTAGCTCCAACCTATTTAATTTTGGTCTCATCATGTGGTATTGATACCAGGACTAGTTACTCACTGGGTTTGTTAACAAGGGCATCCAAGGTCAATTAGTGGAATTTCGCCGGTCGCTGTTGCAGGAACTATTCAATCACGGCGTGCTGGGGAGCGATTTCAAGATTGGTGATAAAATATGATAATTTTATGCAAAACACATTGCACAGAAACCTGTTGTCGCTGTTAACTAATATATAGTAGATGCGTAATTTGAATAGATAATTTTCAATCTGAGAGGGAAGGAGTGAAAGGGTAAGCTCCTGGGAGTCATCTTAGACGCATGCGTCATCTCGACCCTTTTGTGTACTGGTCAACTTTTGGCGATCAAGTTATTATTGCGATGGATTGTTATGCTGTAAAGATTCCAAAATTGCCCAAACTGACAGCTTTATGAGAAAGATTTTGTCAATGAAAAACTGCATCTATATCCTTAAATAGTTGTAAAAAGTTGCTATATTTGTCTGGAAAATGTCAGAAAGAAAAAATCGCCTCGAATTTACGACTTACAAAAAAGTTCTTAACTGCCTGTATCAGAAACCCTGAAAACGAATCCGTGAGTGATTTGCCTTTTAAAGATGATATCTTGTATTAAAAGGCCTGTTAAGAATATTTCAATCTGTTGATTTTATCTGGAGGGGTAGATTGCATTGTGCTGATATCGGAAGTAAAAAATAGTCCATGAAATGCTTCATTCATAAATAGAAGCAAGTCTCTTATTTCGTTTGTATAAACTTATACCTTATGAATCATATTGAAGAAATAATCTCTTGTGGTTTTGTAAATTTTGGGTGCATTCATCGGTAAAATCTTAAGTGTACCGGAAACACAAGCACAAACGTGTGTGCTTTGTTGCGAATAGGTAACAAGTGCGTTAAAAATGAGAACCATTAGAACGTCTTAAACGTCAGCGTTTTGCAGATATAGAATTTTTGAAATTTATGAGAGAGAGAGAGAGAGAGAGAGAGAGAGAGAGAGAGAGAGAGAGAGAGAGAGAGAGAGAGAGGGGATTTCCTCTAGTTTCATTCCATAGCGTTTTTTATGGCCATCCGAAAGAAATGAATTTAATTTCGTCCATTTTTGTTTCATTATGTTATTTTACGATCACAATAACTCTTGTCATGATGATTTTACATAAATTCATAAATCAAATACATATCAGATTTATTGTAATAAGTTATACCTAGGAAATTTAGAATATGTATCAAATCTGTCAGCTTTTATAACGTAAACCACCCGTGTCATGTGTACGTGAGAAAAACCGAAAGATATACAGATGTGTTGCCTTAGTGAAATAGGACCCGGGTTTTAAGAGCTAAATATTTCCAACCATTTGAGCAGTTTGAAAACAAAATAGCTCGGTACATGATGGTCGCTTACCCTCGGAGAATATAAGTAAATATAGATAAATTGTCTGTTTCAAATAGAAGTTGGCAGACGTTGTACGCTATCGACCTTGCATCGATATCTAAAGAATTTACATAATTCAAAAAAGCATTGAAAACAAAGATAGTTCTACACAAAAATTAAAACACAGATAGTTCTACACTTTTCTAAGGTCTTTCCGTCGAAAACTGGACATTTTAAATTAAGATCCTTCGTATCTGCAAGACCATTAAAGGATTTGGACATGGATTATTTCCCGCCGTGATGGTCGTCACGTTGTTACGTTATCGTCTGCTTGGCCCCGGGCCCCCTATATCCTCGCATGTCGCCGAACCGAACACAAAAGGGTCGCCCCGGGTTCATCACTGCATGCTATTGAAGCTAGTGGTATAAAAAGAAACGATAGACAGGTTTGAATTGAAGCGATGACATTTAAGTCTTAAGATATTTTTCAATAAATTAAGCAATTTGTCTATCTGGTCAATCTTAACAACTGATCTCGCAAGCTCTATTTTTGTATGAATGGGGGAATGCAACTTATAAAATCCGCATAGAACATGGCTATAAAACCTCTGTATCGCAAGTCAAATATAATCTTAGGAAAATAGTTATTATGACACCTTAATTTAAGAATTGCAGGATTGGTATGGGGATAAAATCTAATCTTGGAATAATCTCTCCCTTAAATATGACAAGGTTTTGGTTTATGGTTTTCTGCTTTTCTCGTCCATAGCTTTGTACTCAGGGTACACCCGTAATTACAAATATTAGAGGGAAAGGAAACAGTTTGATAATATTGGTACAGAACAATTTTTTTTAAGGTTGAGAGTAAAAATGTTTTTTAAAAAAATCCAAAAATCGTGTGCATGAAACATTTCTCTTTTCTGTTTCTAATGGCATGTACTGTGTACGGTGCTAGGCTAAACCCATCCTTGGAGTTATACTTCTATTATATATATACCATAGTACACCTTAAGTTAACTTTGTATGTCCGAACCGCCAAATCCAATTTTCGATGAAAAGGTGATAAAAATTGGACAATAGCATACAAACTATAGACTGCACATTCAAGAATTCTTGAACTTGAAATCAAGCAGGCATTGTTTAATCTACATTGTTATCATCAGTGATCAGAACTGTCTTCACAGTGAAAAAAATGCATACTTTTGCAATTTTCTTCTCCAAAGATATTTTGATAATTTTTTTTTAAGTGTATTTAAAGTGCAGAGATTAAAACGGAGTTTCTTTTCGACATTGAAAATTCTTTTTAAAGAATATGATCTGTCAGGATCGCTTGCAGTTTGGCCAAAGTGCGTCAGTGTTAAGAAATCAATCTTGTCAAACATCTACAATTCATTTAATAGGAGGTTTTAACAAAAATTGAGAGCAAATGTAAATTACAAACTGTAAAGTATTCTGTTGAATATAAAATTCATTTATCAATTCATGACTCTTTGTGTAAATATAGTTTTTACTCTGCAGGAATCTCAAGTGTTGGGGATTGCATTCTTTTCTACAGACAAGTGTTTTGTTAATTTTCAGAACAAATAGTTACAAAAATTGTAAAAGAGAGCATTGACATTGTGTCTACATTCATTAAAAAGGTTTTGCTTTTTGATAATATTTGTTCGTGGAATGAAAGAAGAAAAAATAAATCCGTTGTAAAAAGGGCATTGAAGATAAGTACTAGTAGAACTAGTAAATGACAATTTACGAGCACATTCTGATATTATACTATTTGAAATCAAAAGACTCCGGTGAGGTTAACTTGTAATATGCCCCCTTTTAAAGTATTGCATTAAAACATTATCTACTCTATTGTAACCATGCCAATGAGGAAAGAAATATGAAACAATATTCATAACTTCAAAGCATGCATGAAGATCATGATGCAATAGAGCATATTCATGCCATAGAGCATATTCAAAGACTAAAGAAATACTGTCTTATCAATGCCACTAATGATGCAGTCCGCTGGGCACCTGGCATTCATTAGCTAGTTTCTAGTTTGTAAAATTTCGATTATACAAATTGAGATAAGAAAAGGATGCGTGCAAAGCTAGGATAGTTTGCCCACAATGTGCAGAAAGAATTTACATCGGGATCGGAATTACCAAATTTGGAGGCGGCGGGAAAAACTTCGAAGCCTATCATACTGAAAAATTTAATTCATTAGAATTAACCATGATTTACTGCATTATAAGTACATTTCGGTTACATTTACCATAAGCACTGAGTCTGATAGCTGTAGAGCGTTGAAAGAGCTGAAAAAAACCCATCTAACGTCTGTCATCGACATGTTCAGAACGGTATGATCAAAAAGCGTGATCCGATCGGAACTTTGCATAAAGTAACGAGTAACGCTTTCATTTTTTCTTCTCATGCCTGTACTCAAAAGATTCAAATTGGTAGGTAAATGGTTCAAGTATAATAAGCCATAGAAACTTGATTGCTAAAATCGTGCCTTAATAAACCCAGAGAAGAGCATGTGCTTGAAATCATGGCTGACAGTTCAAAGGACTAAAGTTATGGGATTATCATATTTTGCTATCACCCTTATCGGCCTATAGTCTCCAGATGGGTGTAAATGTTTGATAAGTGATCAAGCTTGTTAGAAATCGCTAAAGAACTCAAGTGATAATTGCTAGAAAAATATCTGTTGTAACGTTTTCACAGTGGGGATATGTAAAGCAGATCATTTCTGTAGATTTTTATTTGGTACTTATATTATTCAGATAAAGCCTGCATTGTTTTCTAGGGTGGGATTAGATGTGATTGCCTATAATATAATGGCCACTAGACACAACACAGATAAGAAGCATTCCTTGAAATTGTAGCACGAGATATGTTTTCAATAACTTGAGAACCTTCATAGAGGTTTGAAAGCAATAAGAAGCTTTCTTGTTATGCCCTTACCTAAGTGCTTTAAGAGCTTCTCTATGTGAATTGGAACCCATATTGGGATCAAAGGTGTTTCTGAATTCCACGTACATATAGGTTAAAGATATCAAGAGATCAGTAGGTCTTTCACGCCCCTTAGAATGTTAAGATGCTGGTGGTCTCCTAATGCTATTCATTGTATGGCTATGTTAGTCAATAGTTATTGTATGTCCAATGGGGTGAAATCCACATTGATTTTACTTATGATACACGGAAAAAGTTGAATTAGAGAATTTTTTTATTTTGCTCTATGCGACTGGCCAATGTAAAATGAAGACAAGAAAGACAAAAATTTTGAGAAAAGATACACATACAAACTGCATGTCATAATTTTAACAGTTTTGTGCTCAGAATAAGTATTTTTTGCCTCTCAGTGAATGTCTGTTTGATATCACTCATATCTCCATTGTGGGTAAAAACCTGTGATAAATGAATCAGACCACAAGGCTTGGTGAAAAACACAGTACAACTCATTGGGTGGATAAAAATCATGTCCCATCAGAAATAATGGAAGTTATGACATTTGAATGATCTCGTGGAACTGTGAACAACATTTCATTTTCCCTGGCTGTGATGTCAATTAATACCGTACTACAAATCTAACTATAGTACATGTGTAGTAGTTTGATCTTTTTCGATATATTTTGACTTCGCGTTGTGTTTTTACATGATATTTCACCCAGATAATTTTGAGTCCGCCTGTTAAGGCTATTAACAAGAAGAAAAACAGAAGAATTTGATAAGTTGAAAATATAATTTATTCGTAATTAAATAATAATTAATTACGATGAGGAGCTAGTGTACCTTAGTGACCAAAATAAATAACAAAAAATTAAAGAACAAAAAAAATAATTTCCCAAAATAAATATGGAATTTGAGTCAACTTAAAATTGCCACAAGGAGGGCGACTTCGTACCTTGATGCAAGGTTCAGTGAAGAAGCCCCGCGCACGAATGTGCTCGGGTTTATATACTTGTTAAACAATAGTGAACACTTTTAACAGAATTGGCCGATAAGAATTTACGTTTTATAATGGATGAAAGAGAAAATGAATAACAAACCCGATGAATTTGGAAATAATTTAAGTAGGTACTACTACACATGTATAAATGTATATACATTTGAGGGTATTTTTTTGTCAGTCTCTTAAATTCAGTATGATATATCAACAAATTAAGTAATAGTGTTGAGTAAGAGACAAGCTCATATGTAATAAATTTTACCAATGTATAGTTAATTATTTGCATCTCTTTTCTATTTTTTTCAATCTTTTTCCAATCTGACTTGAGAAATGTGGTATAAGAACTGTTTTCAAGTTCTAGACATGTGCATTCGCATAAACATAAGAGAAACAAAATAAATATGTGGATATACTTTCAAAAGAATTCATTGTTTACAGAGGTTATGTCCAGAAGAGCATTTTATGTATAATAATTAATAAATTTTATACATCTTTTTAAGTACTAAGCTTACTATACTCTGTCCCAAGTTTTTGCTTCCACCACTTTTTGCTTGATGTTTCGATAATCATGAATACCTTTGTGCTCAAACTATATTCATCCACTAATATGAAAAATGTCCATAGTATCTGTTTTGAAACACCCCCTCTACCCCTTCAGCTTTCAATACACAACCCAAAATAGAAAGTCTACGGGGATTTTGCATTGCATCAGGCATGAAATAGCCCAGATGATAACGTTGAAAAATTGTGTGAGGTATTTCGAGTAGTTCCGAATGGAGAAAAGATGTAAGCATTTCCCATTATAAATCTCCATAAGAAATCTTTTTTCGTTCCTGTGAACTTTTATGAGTGAATAATGAAAATAAGTCAATGAAGATATCTTGGATATTTTCCCTTTTATCGATTTCAACCATATTTCTTTCGCAGGTATGTGTATTTTTATCAAAAATCCTCAAAAAGTGATGGAAACAATAACTTGGGACAGCCAATAGTATAAAAAAGTGCCACATGTATCTATGTTTTTCTTAATAGAACAGATTTTTTTCTACATTTCACACATTTTGCAAATAATTTAAATCAAAATTCTATAGATTTTTTTTCCCTTTTTTCAGAGGTGGATTTAATTGCAACGCTTTATGCCAAAGCAGCAAAGTTACCAGGACTACAAAAAGTGGAGCCGAAAGGCTATAAAATCACATCCAAGTGGAATCCACGCAATTTACCAAACTTTAAGTTTAAAAGATTCTGGAAAAAGTATCATGGAAAATTGACATTTTATTTCTCTGGTCAAATAATTCCACAATCGAAACCTATTCCTATATTTTCCATTTATCATAAACGAAAACTGTTGCCGTATTTTGAAGCATTAGTAGATTTTCAAAAAGGGAGAGTTATAATTCGATATCAGGGTGTGACATCATTCCAGCGGAGTTTCATTTCATTTGATTCAACAATACAATCGATATCAGGGGCAATAATCCAAATCAAAACAGATGAAGTGAAGATACAACTTGATTGTCTTCCTTTGAAATCCGTCAAACTCCAGCAAAAAATAGCGCCAATTCCTCGATCTTCTAAAATTGCCCTTCAGGATTTCAAGAGTAAAGAGAAAGTCATAGTAAGTATAAACTTGAAATTTACAATTTACAGACTGAAGTGACTCAAGTAAGTATTTTAATAAAAGACAACATTTAATGGTGGGAGGTTGCTCAGAGATACTGTATCACCAGGTTATAGATATGTTATACATTTGAATGCCTTGTAGGGACCAACAGTCACTACTATTCTTTTTTTAAACCTGTTGAGATTAGGTTCATATTTTTGTAAAAGAAAAAAATGAACTTTTAGTAGCGTTACAAATTTTAAACATTAACACTTCCCCCCATAATCTGTTTCAAATTTAACTGTTCAAACCAACAATGAGACTTACATTATTTTTTAACATTATTTCAAAAGATAAATTGGTTTTAAATTTTTACTTTAGTCTATTCTCAAATTATAGTCTCATGGAGCCATGGCACAGTTTGGGGGGAAAAAGTTTTGGATACCGTAGCTCATCATTGTATTGATCAGCTGATCACCAGCTAATCAAACACATGCATCATTGTATATATTTATGCTTCAACAATCAGGGATGTTGCAGCAGTCCACTGGAACATAAGAACAAGTCACTAGTTCCTATGGTTGGTTTAATGATCTTGGACAAACTCTCACACAAATGAATTGCAGTACCCGCTAGCTTGTAGTTTTCTGGTCCAGTAGAGCTATGAAGTATGTAACCTGGTATTAAGGGATTATACATGATCTTTATGCCAACAAACTTACACAACTTAATAGTTGTATCCTAATTACACTTTCTTATCATCTGAATTCCAGTGTGTTTTTTAAAAGTTGTTCAACATCCCTGAAATCTCTAATTGGAACACAGCATGCTCTGCAGAGCAGTTGTCTGTATGGTTATACCCAGTGAGAACCTCTTGGTACGATATGTAGGCAAACACCAAACATGATACGATGCTACAATACAGTGCACAATCATCACCGTATACAAGGAAATTTTCGCCCCTGTTTTATTTTTTGCTTCATGCTTTGGTTGGCCCTGGTCGTTAGCAGTGGAATCATATCAGGTAGCTGAGGTCTGCAGCTCCCGGTCTGTAAAAATTTGGATGGTCGTCCATCCGAGTTTTTTCAGACCAGGAGCTACAGACCTCAGCCACATATGAGGATAAAATATACCCTAAGTTATGTCTCTTTAAACTCAATCTTGTGATTGCAAATTCCAAACAGGGCAAAAATTATAACAATTCAGAGTAATTCAACAAAAATAACATTGTGCAAAGACCCCTTTTTTTCATTTTAAACATTTCTTTCGGTACTTTGATTCTTGGGAGTCTTTACTAGAGGGTAATGGTTGATACATGTAAACCAGTATTGTGAATAGTTCTCAGATTTCAAAGGCTTTAAATTTTTTTATGGTTGTTTTTTGATAACCTCTTTTTACCTCAAAAGGGGTTTGTTTCTTACCATTCATCCATTATTCATGAAAGTGTCATTGCATTGTTCTCAAACATAATTTTTTCAACTGGTTCTTGACTATGGGTATGGGAAGTTGTGATCCTAATGTAGAAATCTAGTTGAGTTGTATTTGGACAGACAAACTGATTGTATAAATGGGGGTCCTTGACAGAGGATTATGGGTCACACCTTTTGAAGTTCTGGTTTAATATCAACAGGATTGGTACACCTGGTTGATGTTTGTGAGCCCATACTTCAATCCACCCTTAGTACAGGGTCAAATCTGTGCCCTGGCTATTTAATGATCAAATTATAATAACACTTATCTTTGATTACCGCGAGTTCAACAGCTCAATGTTTGTTTAAAATTTTGAAGGCGAATCTAGTCTGACATTTGTTGACCAGCGTGATCTAGAGGAGACCTGTGGGGTTTGAGTATACCTATTACAGACCTAGGTCTGCAGGAGATCTGCAGGAGAGGTCATAAGATTGCACTGCAAGAGTGAAAAAAAATTATGATACAACCTAGGAAATCTTACTCTCTTTCCCTCCCCTCTCTTTGTCTCTCTCTTTTTCCTAGACATATATCGAAAGACAAATCTGCCTATCTATCTTTCTCTCCTCTGTCTTTCTCTTTCTTTCTGCTACTCTGCCTCACTCTTTCTCTCTCTGTTTTTCTCTGTCACTCTTCTCTCTCTCTCTCTCTTTCTCTCTCTCTCTCTCTCTCAAGATTTATGTGAAATTCTTCAATCAGTTCAAAGATGGTCCCATTATTGGCCTAATAAGCAGGCATTATCATAATTCATTGAGGTGTTGATGATGCTGATTGAGGAGATATGCAGTGCACCAGTTTAAAAGATGACAATAAATTGCTTATTAACTTGGTTTTTATTAGAAACTGAGGTGATATTGAGAGATAAACCTATAAAACCATGCAGTTATAGCATTGTTGTCAGACACACTTGCACTTACTTATTTGCTGAGGTGGTTTGATTTATAAGTGCTCTTTTCTGATAAAGATCAAAACCATGAATTTACAACAATGATTTTTTTTAATGGAATTTTTGTCCCAGGTGTTTAAATTTTACTTCAAATAACTTTTAATCTTGTGAATGCCATTTAATCACAATAGGTTATACCTTGGAACATTGGGGACAAATATGTTTCAAGGTGTCGTAATTTTTATCACCTTAATATATTACCCTCTCTTCCTTACATTGTAAAAAATCTTATACTCGGGTCTTAATTGTAACACTGTAACTCAGATTGGTAATGAGATAGCTCTGATAAAAATCTGGAGTAAGTTTTTTACTCTGGAGAACTAAGCCAGAAAATAGATCAAAAGCCTTAGGTAACCCTATAGGTGTTTACAATCCCTGTATATCCAGTGTCTCACAATTATTTTATTGAGTAGGAATTATTATCATTAAAAATGATTTATCGTAGTATTGTGACCAGATTTCCACCATAGATTTTATTTCTATGAGTCATTACACACCAAAGTGGAGGGAGTTATTTCATTTTGGGTTCTGATGATAAACTTTATGATGAAAGAATGGATATAAAGGTACAATGTCAGGTGTACATTTCACTGGTAGCAGTATCTTATTAACATTTAATGAATTTTCAGCTGGGTTTTTAAGAAATTAATAAAGATATATATATATGTGCCTTTACGGAACTTTATAGTCCACAAAAAATTGTGCGATTAGGGCATTTCTTGAATCAAATGGTTGCATGACAACGCATAAAATGGAATGTGTTTTCCCTGTGCTAGCTGCAAAATAAAATTCTGAATTTATCTGTACTACATGCAAAGCAAAACATTTTTATCAGGGAAAAAAGAAAGAAACAAAAAACTTGATTGAATATCAACAATTGCAGAGAGGCATAGTACATAATGTAAAAAGTGAAAATGAAACAGGATAACCCCCATTCATTTTGTTTTTTATCAATGAACGTAATCTTTATTGCCCATAAAAATATTGTATTCTTGGAGGTAGTTTAATGGATTTTTCATGGTTATTTTAGTGACAGGTGCTTCACAAACACACAGCAGTGCATCTTAACAGAGAACCCTGTAATCATTAGATTTTGCATGGAGGTCTATCCCTTTTAATTTTGACTGATGCTGTATCTTTGCCCAGCTGTTTAGATTTATGATGAGTTGATGAAAAAACCAGGTCATATTTATATCTGTGATTTCTCTGATGAAAAGATGCTGATAGGAGCTTTCAGTGCTGTTGCTTGCATGTGGCTTAAGACTGCTTTTTCTCTGGAAAACTTAGTCATAATGCTGCTGGCTAAGACTAAAACTACATTAATTTTATAAGACCATTGGTTATAAACAGCATTATGTACGTCAGTCTTTCCGAGTCTTTCTCAAAGGAAGTGGCTGATCATTCTAAAAATGCTTGATTTTTTGAAAGAGATAACTGTAAAAATATCAGCACTGATTATAACTTTGTATATATTTACAACAATGATAATCTCACCCCTTGTTTTTAATTGATAAAAGTTATTTATATCTTTTCATTTGATTTTTTTTTATCTTTTTTATAACTAGTGCCAAAATTACAAGAAAATACACTGATAAGTCAAATTATTTTAAGGATTTTTCCATCAAGATAATTTTATTTGTTAATTGCAAAAATCAATCAAAATCATAAAAAAAGATAATGAAGGATGCACCCCCCCCCCCCCCCCCCCCCAGCCATGCTTTATGTATGTACATGTATATAGACAATAATTTTTCCTGTCAGAGCTAAATCTCTGTAGTGTTTACAAAACTTGCGCAACACTACATTTTGTAGATAAGGTTCAGAATTGCTATGATGCATTCATATAGAATTTACTTTGATAAATTATTTTTATGCATGTTGTCAGCATTACACATACATATTTTTTTTGTATCAGAGAGGTTTCATATAATAGTATACAACTCTTCTTTCAGGGGTTACTTTTTGAAGCTAAGGTTTACAGTTATATAAACAACATTCCAACTACCTGTTTTAATAAAGGTAAGAGAGCAGTAAACATTAGGCTACAGAGAAAAAAGTGCATTATGCAATGAATGTTTTGTAGAAATCTTGACTAGACAATTATGCAATAGTGTGGTAAACTCCAGACAAAAATTTAATCATTCTGTTAAAACAATGGACATGTGTTTCCATGCATGTTCCAGTATATAGATGAATGACTTGTGTCTACAGATATAATTTGCCTCTTTACTATGTATTACGTATCTTGATAGCATATCTACAGACATGCTGCTATATTTGAGATGGAGAATTCCATTTAAAGAGGAAGGGTCAAGGAGAGTGAAGGAAAATGTAGGAATAGTTCTAGCCTATAATATATCTAAGCCGTGTGTTCAATATTAGATGCTGGAACATTTCTTTACAAGATGGATGGGAATAGAAGGGAGGGAGGTTGGGGTGTGTCAAATATTGTATATCGTCTTGATTTGTGTCTTCTTGACGAATCTTTTAATCGTGCAGCAGTAGCAGCTTACCAGAGAGACGACAGTAAAGTTTCCGCACAGACAGCGACGGAAGAGTTACGGTCCTTGCAGAGAAGAGTGTCCCATTTAACGTCTGTCGTGGACCAACTGCAAGCAGAGGTTATATGCATTCTTTTCAAAGGCTCATATAAATATTTGTATACAAGGATATCACATTGTTATTACTGAAATTCATAGTGTTGACATATAAATCAAATATTTTTCGTAATAATATATTGTTACAAACTAACATCAACTTTCATTTTTTTATTTGAAATACTGGTATGAAAAAAATTGCTTACTGCTTAGATTTAAGATATAGAAAAAAATTGAGATATTGTAAATGAATTTCAATTTTTGTTCTGAAGTTGATCCAATCCATCAAAATAATTTTTCAAATGTTAATTTCAGAATTTAGATTTGAAGGCAAGACTTAATCTACTGGACACTTGTGTCTGTTACCCACAATGCCTTGTGAACGGTGTGATCTATGCAGATGGCGAATCTTGGCAGAAAGACACTTGCACTTTCTGCACTTGCAGGGTGGGTGAATTTGCATTTTAAATCGGCAGGATTAATTCTTGCTGTATGAGGACCCATAAACTTGATTCTAATTAGACACTGATGGATGCTTTAAATTTCTAGCAGAGTAAAAGTTAGAACCTTTGATAATTTTTAGGAAGGCCAGGAGGATTGTATAAGAAGAGTGGAGCTGCCTCAGTGTCATGGTAGGCATTAAATTTCATTGTCGAGGTCCGTGACATTAAGTTAGAAATTGATGGAACACCTCTCCATGCTACAACTCTTACTCATAGGTTATGACACAATTAATGTGAGAATCAGGTTTTGGCCCGGTACTTTTAAAGAGGTTTTGACAAATTAAAAAGTATGAATGAACAATTACTTTAAGTTTAACTTAACTTAATTCAAGGTACACCAGCAATTTATCACCGGTCCTTGAGGTACAATTAATGGTTAAACAAGTATAGAAGAAAAGAATACTGCCATTTTTGGTATATGAAAATTTGAAAAAAATTAGCTAGAGGTCAATTTTTCAGCCCCTTGTGTAACCTCGCCCTGCCAGAACAATGGATACTGTGTGGACACCCACCCTGACCCCTCTGGCTATCACTGTATGTGTCAGCCCCCTTATGATGGCCCCTTGTGTGAGACTAGGCAGAATCCCTGTGTGTGGCCCCAGGAGCCAGGCCTCTGTAACAACACCGTGGTTCGATATTACTATGACAGATTTGAAGAGGAATGCCAACCCTTCAACTACACAGGTATTGTAATACTATTAAATGCAGTTTGATTCATGCTATATAAAAGGGTAATATTAATACTAGAGCATAGTGTAGTGTAATGTGTCATGACCTTGATGCAAGGTAGTTTTGGCAATTTCAAGGTCATTTGCCAAAAAGTGAATAACCTAGCTAGCTATGTCTGGACCACCAGTTTCTAACTGAGAAATTTTTACAGTTCCTTCTTCACTCAAGTTTGCCAGTGATCTGATATTGTTTAATAATCTATTTTATTCAAAGGTCATTTGGGCATGTTCAAGGTCAATGAGAAAAATGTATCATTCCTGACTTGGTCTTATTTTGTATTGGGATATAATAGGAGGCTGATACCTGACAAAATTGTCTTTGACCAGAAAATGTGTCATGACCTTAAGTCAAAGTTAAAGTTTAAGTCATATTGAAGACTTTTATATTATCCTAAGATGACAATTAAACACTTATGAGGTATATATAGATCTTTAAAATGTTACATTGATCAGCAAAATCAAATTGATAATTTTGATCTTTAAAAAAAACTTTTTGAGTTGAATTTTTTTCCAAAGAGCTTACATTGATATTTGGGCTTGTATGACCTTTTATAAGGCTGTGGTGGAAACGTTAACAACTATGAGAGTTTTGAGGCTTGTCGGGAGGTAGCCATGACAGGAGCGTGTTGTTTCCGGCGGTTTAAAGCTGATGAGAAGGCGCTGATAACAGGCAATCAGATGAAGGAGTCCAAATGCAAGGTAGGGACCATTCTGATAATGAAGGGCCATAATTACAATTTGTCAAATCAGCATGGACATCAAGTAACTATAAGCCTATTACTTTTATGGTATGTTAAAAACATTACTTCAAGCTGTATGTCAGATGTCACACATATATATATATAAGCTGATCATTTTTTATGACGTACTGAAAACATGTTTTACGCAGTATTTCACGTGTTTATTAATTTATTGCTCTTATTTTTAAAAGCTGTAGCTCTCAATTTATTTCAGAAAAGTTTATAAACAAATAATTGCATTTTCTTACAAGGTATGCAGAACTTTATTTTAAAAAAGTTTATTACAATGGAATATTTATGTTTTACTTGAATACATGTGTAGGTGATGTCCCTAAAAGACTGTAAAGCTATTCACAACCAAAAGAGGAAGCACTATACAAAGGAGGTGGTGGCATTCTACCCCAGCCTGAGCTGTGAAGAGGCTGGGTGTATGAATACACAGAGTGGGTGTGTCTATGATGGAACCTCCTACCAGCCTGGGGCTATCACCTACCAGGGCTGTCAGAAATGTACCTGTGAAATCGACGAAAGGTGGACTTGTCAGTAAGTGGTTTACTCTCCAACTTAAATTTGGGAGCTGTAAGTTAAAGAACAAATTCCAAGTTTTTTTAACAAAATGTCTTCATATTGATTTCGAAGATTTTAGATTATGCATGGTTGTTATAATTAAAAAAAAGAATGATCACATTTTTCTATATAAAGTGTCTGTAAGAATTTATTATTTATTGAAAACATGATTAATACTGGCGCTCTCAATGATTTCAGATGTGAGACCATTGGACGGAGAAAGGACATACGTGACATGTCCCAATCTGAACTATCCCAATTTCAAACAGCGGTTCAGCAGCTTCGATTCGAAAACAAGCAGTGGGAGAAGTTCCGAGACATGTACATGGCTCATGGCATGCATGCCAATGGAGGGCCTTATTTCTTACCTTGGCACAGAGTCTTCCTACGAGAGGTGGAGAAGAAGCTACAGAAGATTGATTGTAGTATTACGATGCCTTACTTTGATTTTACTACAGACGTGGGGAATTTTGCAGAAGCCATTATCTGGCAGCCAAACTATTTTGGTGGAGATGGTTCTGGTTTTAGCCACTGTGTGATGGATCATAGTTTCGGAACCTCTGGCAGCTGGCAGCCCTGTATTATGAGGAATTTCCACACAACTATAGAACTCCCCTCCATGGTAGAGCTTGCCCTGGCCCTGTCCAGTGACGACTACACGGAAATGAGCATGAGTCTGGAGAGCTACGTCAGCTACCTCCACCGCTACATAGGTGGTGACATGGCCACCACCGGGGGGCCCTATGACCCGGTTTTCTTTGCCATTCATTCTTTTATTGATATGCTTTACTGGAGATGGCAGCAAAGAGGCAACAACAAGTTCAAATACCCGGCAGCTTTCGGCAATATTCCATTGGTGCCCTTTAACATTCCACCAAGTAGTGTCCTTGACCTAGAGGCTGACCTGTGTGTGACATATGTCCCACCTTCTCTGGGTCACCCTTGTAATACAAGCACTGGCATAATTGGTACCCCTGGGGCAGACAGAGGTGACACCCCCAGCAGTAAGGTGGCTGTTATAAACTATCCTGGATACATCAATGGATTTGACAGGAATGGTTACGATCTTGGTGGATACAAAGAAAATGGTAAACTGAAACTTCATTGAAATCTTTACCAATATCTTATAGATATTAAAATTCAGTAGTGTTTACTTTGCTTGCATTACCTAATTTTGGAGATATATTTAAACATGTACCGGTACTTTAATTTTTATTTTAAATGTCTCTGTAACTGGTATATTTTAAGTTACTCTGTATCAGCTGCAAGGTTTATAACTTTGATGTCGTTGTACATTGAAGGTCTAAACAGGGATGGCTTTGACAGGGATGGTTATGATGTGGATGGATACAATCGCTATGGTTACGACAAGGATGGGTACAACAGGTGGGGATTTAACAGAACAGGGTACGATAGGGGAGGAAAGCAGGACACACACAGGATCTATGACCAGAATGGCTTTGACGACCAGTGTCTGGATATACAAGGTGAGGTGCCAGTCAATTATTCATTGTGCATGTCAGACATAAAATATGCCTTTGAATCAACAAAACTTTCAAAGCTCTCATACTTGGCAAGAAATCTTTGGTTCTATTGGAAAGCAGTATGTAGAAATAAGATTGACAAAAGCAAATCTATACCATATCTTTTTTGTATGCAATTTTCCCGTAGTCTTTTAACAAAATTGGTACATACATGTAAAGAATGACTTCTGTTTCACAGGTCTGACTAAGTACGGCTTTGACAGGTTCGGGTTCACCCCTGCGGGGCTTGACAAGGATGGCTGTAACTTCCTGTATAATGGTCCCTTTGATGTCCTCCACTCCCTAAGGATCTGGGAGCTGTTGTCCCTGCAGGACCGGGGCTTCCTCCTGTCCGTCTACAGACTCTGTCCCTCCCTGGACCCCGTCCCCCTCAGCTGGAGCAGGCAGTTCTGGGCCCATAAGTTTAAGGACGTCTCTGGTCAGTTTTACTGAAACATTCTCTTGCAATAACTGATTTTATTTTTGAGAGTTTTATTGGCCAAGCAATTTGACAACTGAAAAGCTAGTTTTTGATATGTCGTTTGATGTTGCAAAAGACAATTTCTCTGAGACCAACCCATCTGAATTTCATACTATAATGAACAGCTGTTTTGCAGTGATCATTATCTATGAGCAGAGTTTGCTTGCAAATCTTGTGGATATTTTTTGTATAATACCTTGTGTGCAGTTGTTTGCCAAAAATGTTTATTTTCTTGTCAAAAGTATTTCAATTATTTTTAAAGAACATAGTATTGTAAAATTTATAAAGAACATAGTGTTGTAAAATTGCTTATTACCATGCAAAACTGAATGTAGAAATTGCACATAAGCATTCACTTTACATTCTGATAAAAACAAAAATTTCTTGCTCTTGATTTTCAAAAGTGATAATGATATTTCTTCTCAGGTCTAGTTCAAAGCATTACCCCAGAGATCACTCTCAGCATTCCGTCCTCACGTTTCTGTTTTGAGACCACCCCTTACCTGACTCCATGCACTTGTGAGACATCCATCACTAGCTGTACAGAGAATCCGTGTCTCACAGATGTTTGTCCCTCTTACCCAGAAGCCATTTGTCATGTAGACTTCTGCTCAGAGTGCAAGGCGACCTGGTACTATAGCAACCAAGAGGTGGACTGTCTGGAAGACAGAGGTAAAGGGGCTCTCTGTGTAGATATGTATAGGTTTTTAGACTTACTTTAAAGAGAATTTTGATTTGAATAGTTTGATAAAGGTAACAAACTATAAAAAATGCGCAAGAACTATTTTTATGTTTGGTTGGTTGTTTTGTGAGCATATGAGATATATAAATCATTAAACACATGAAGTTGAATGTACTTGTATTTTCCTTCAGTGCATTATATATATGGATGTGACTTTGCAAATGATAGGTTCATTGTAGTTTGTCTCTCGAGATGTCTTCCATCTCCTTCTAATAATCTACATTGACTTCTCCATAATTGTTCTGTGTAGACTTCTGTGATCCGAATCCTTGCCTGAATGGAGGGACTTGTAAGAAGAGTATCTGGCCTACAGAGCCCCAGCTGGTCACTTGCAGGTGCCCCCCGGGTTACGACGGACACCTATGTCAGTTCACCTCTATAGAGGTGTGCAGTCTCCCACTCAGCATAGGTAGGTAACCTCAGAAATAAAACATATCTAGATTTTCATGTTCTTTGTAGGATTGTTAATTTCAATCTTTGCTTGTATTAAGAGGAAACTTAACAAACAGTGTAAGGGTTTTAATGCTTCAAATGTCAGCAGCTTTATAGTTTGTCCATCCACATAATCAATTCTTGAAATCTACGTCTTTTTATGGTCAATGTGAAAGTTAAGAACAGTTTTTGCTTTATTGGTACTTTTTAAAAAAAATAGTTTTCTCATATATGTCATGTTCTTGTTAATGTTTTATCTGTTAACTTCAGGTAGCTGTAATGACAGAGAGAGTCGATGGTTTTACAACCACCAGACACAGAACTGTGAGTCTTTCATTTACTCGGGTTGTGGAGGGAACGCCAATCACTTCCTGACAGAGGAGGCGTGTCAATCACGGTGTGTGATCGGAGCATGCTGCCACAGGAAACCGCTGTTCAAAAAGAGGCTGGTGGGCTACAACCTGGATAACTATGACAGGTAGGCAATGTCTGGCAAAAAGATCACTGGGGTGTAATTGGTGCAAATACTTTGTAAACAGATATCATATACAGAGCCTCGTCGTCACGAATATTTCTCGCCATGTACTAATTATTGTAATATGGTTGTCATAACCAAATCGGGTGTGGATATGGCTTGGTCGCGAAAATAAGTTGTAGCAAACCAGATTATCTTCTGTAAATCGCGGAATAAAGTCGTCGTAAATAATAATTGGTTTACAGAATTGGTAAAATTGAAACAATTTATTTGCAGACTATGTTAGTGAAGAAAAAGGATATTCTTCACATACAGATTATATTTCTTTATTTTTATCCTTGTCAATATGTTTATTTAAATACGTATTTTTACATTACTATTAAAAAAAGATTTATAAATTATTATCAACCATATTTTCTCTCTCCATTTATTAGGGTCTTCCACACACCTTTTTGTCCTTTAGTTAAGACATTAAATTTTCTCAATTAGCATTTTATTTCTTGATAAATAGATATGGCTTTGACAAAGACGGAAACAGCCGTAGAGGTGATATCAGAAACGTCAACAACTCGACTCCATTTGGTTCGGAGAGATTCAACAGCAAAGGCTATGACTGGGAAGGTAAAGGGAGACAAATCTGTAAATTCTTTCAATTTTTACTATATTTGCTAATCAGTCTTGAAAGAATGGAGAAATTTAAGGTAGTTACCATCTATACCTCAAATTTTACTTCTGTGCCAATCAAGAACAAAACTGCTTTTTCTGGTTGATATAAAGTCATGGATTCTTTTAGAAGCATTGGTCTTGATCATTGTGTCAAAAACATGCAAGTCATTAATTCTTTGATTTAAGAGGGCTGGATGGTCGTGGCCATTTTTAGGCTACATTTTTACCTCCTTAAGATGAATAAAGATAAAGGAAAATGTTCATATTTTAAAAGGCTTAAATAATTTGGTTTTTTCTTTACTAAATGTTAGTTTACGATCAAAAATATTTACTAGTGAAAGGATGGTGGCAATTAACATTGCACAGCATATGGTTACAAAAAGAGTCAGCTTGAAATGCTAGTATCTGATTTCCAAGCATTGATATCCATGTTGTTTTTATACAGGGTATGATATATTTGGCTATGACAAGGATGGATATGACAGACTAGGATACAAAGGTGAAGGATATGACAGGGAGGGCTTCAATATCCAGGGATATAACAGGATAGGGGAGTATGACGGGATCCTGGAGTACAACAAAGAAGGATACAATGTCGAAGGATTTAACAGGTCAGGAACAAATCATAAAATTTTGTTCATAAGGGAGAAAAATTTGTTCCAGTTTGTAATATTTGTATCTTTTTGTTTCATAAGTAGAATATATTTCTGAATTCAATTTTCTTCCTCTTTTCTGATTGGTTTAGAGCTGGTATGAATTGCCAAGGCTACAACAGGCGTGGTCTGGATTACTATGGTATGTCAACTGGATACAGCTACAAGTGTAGACCCATGTCCCTGATCCAGTGTCAGAATCTGGAGCGGAACTCCGACATTGAGGTTGTCCAGTTTCGGCCCGGGAAACAGTGTTCAGAGGTGGGCTGTGGAGAGAGGTGTGGCTGTACCTACAGGAACAACACCTATACCTTCGGTCAGGAGTTCCGCATTGGATGCCAGACCTGCACCTGTACCATCCGCGGCTCAGTTACCTGTAGATGCATGAGGTATAACTTCCATAGGAGGGAAATCCGGGATATGACCAAAGAAGAGCTGGAACTTTATCAGACAGGTAAATTTTAGAATACTATAGATGTACCTTTATTTTAACTTCATTGATTCGTATCATTATTGATAGTTCAAGTATTAATATTTGTCATTCTGTTGAATCGGACATAAGGTGTTGGTTTGTTTAATGTCAAGACTGCATATGACTTGTTACATGGAAAGAAGTTGGAAAAAAAATATTTCTTTATATTCCAGGAATCAAGAGGTTGGCAACCAGCACAGGTCATGAGCCTTCCTTGTGGTTCCAATTTGCTGATATGTACCTCAGACACAAACCGCAAGCTGTGGGCTCAGACCAATTCTTGCCATGGCACAGAGCATTCTTAAAATACGTGGAACAACATCTGCAGAATATCAACTGTGACATCACTATTCCTTACTATGACTGGACGATTGATGCTGGAGAGCCCCACAAGTCAGTGATTTGGTCTATGGTGGTGTTCGGGGGGAATGGGGAGGGGCAGACTGGGTGTGTCCCTCATCATAGCTTCAAGGACTACTATCCCCCCTCATGGGTGCCCTGTCTGAGACGTCAGTTCAATAATAGCGTAACATTTCCCGATGCCATTAATGTCCAGCTCGCAGTGAATGATCCTTCGTACACTAACTTTAGGGTACAGATGGAGATGATGCTAGCCTCTGTACAGAGTTATGTTGGAGGACACATGTACTCAGATCTCAGTCCGTACGACCCAGTCTTTATGTCTGTGATAGCTTACATTGACAAGTTGTGGACTCTATGGCAGGAGAAACATCCTGATTGGACAGCAAGCTACCCAGTTGAAATCCGATACAAACCCATGGAGCCATTCAAACTTTCTCCAGATGATGTGATGTACTCTTCTGTACAGATGTGTGTGGATTATGTCCCCTTGACCTACAACACTCTATGCAATATCTCTCTGCCTAGGTATGGCTATGATGAGGATGGGTATGACAGACATGGGCTGGATAGGGAGGGTTACGACAGAGATGGATTCAATATCGACGGATTTGACAGGACTGGAAACAGAGATGTGAGAGGTGTTTTCAGCGTCAATGGATATGACAGAGGCGGATTCAACAGGCAGGGCTTTGATGTCACTGGATTTGACCGATACGGATTCTACATTGACATGTACAACTTGGACGGATTTGACAGTAAGGGTTATGACCGCTGGGGCTATGACAGATATGGATACAACATCAATGGAGTCACTCCATATGGATTTAACAGAAATGGAACCTGGAATCCTGATGCTGATCAGTCTGTTATTAACAAGTTTGGGTATAATATCTATGGCTTCAATAAGTATGGCTATGATAGAAATGGATACGATGTGTTTGGCTTTGATTCTCGAGGTCTGGATAAACACTTCTGTAACAACTTCTACCTGGGCCCTGTGTACATGGTCATCAAACGCTGGGTGGAGTTAGAACTGGAGAAGCTGGATAAAGGCCCGATCTTGGACATCTATCGTCTGTGCCCCTATGTTACATACATGCCTACTTGGATGTACACTGTTAACTGGTTCACTCGTAATGATCAAGTCAATCTGATCAGCACACTGGAGAAACAGGCCCGAGCGGACTATCGATTTGAGCCAACCTACTTGCCCAGGTCATCCTCTGTCACAGAGCTTAACGTGTGGCTACCTGTACCACCTGATCAAAGGTAAACTCTTTTCTATCAAAGTAAAAGCTGTTTTATATTAGAACTCGTCAGGAAGTTGTAAAAAATTTAAATTCAGCCTATTTACTCGTTTCTGAAAGGTAGCTTAGGATATTGATGTAGGTAGTACTCCTTCTTTGTTGTCAGGTTGTGTTTTGTGACCAACTACTTCAGTGGGTGTCCTTTTGGACGGTTCCCTGTCACCTGTCGACCAGACCTGTGTAGGGGGAGGAAATGTCCAGGTACGTATGGTGACATTCCCTTTCTGCAGCTGTTTGCGCAAAACTTTGTATCGCAAACTTACAAGTGAGAAACCTAATAAATACAGATGGATGTATTACAATAGAATTTATCCTATTTTGTAGGCATTCCTGATGCAGTCTGCAGAATCAACACCTGTGGGGACTGCTCTATTGAGTGGTACAATGGATTAACAGGGGCACCTGTTGTCTGTTCAGGTAAGTTATCTTGTATAGTTAACAACAGTGAAGTTTTGTTGCTTGTTCAGGTAACTCTAATGTAAATGTTCCAAAATAGTTTTCCAGAACAGTTTAAATTGAATCTGAAGTGTAGTCCCAGATTTGTTTTTTGATACAGGTTGTGTGACTAACGACGGAAGAGAGGAACCAGAGGGCGCCACCTGGAGGAGATCTGAGTGTGAAGTCTGCAGTTGTCAGGTATCCTAGCAACTAATCCAAACATCATGCTACATAGTTACCAAATGACTATATATTTTTATAGTTCTAGCGGTATACTGTGAAATGATTATGCTTCATAAGGCCAATGTTTGTAGGTAGTCATAGTTAACTGGTTTGTTGGAACAATGTTCTGTTTGTCCCTGACATTAACAATTATGAGTTCTCTTTCATAAATCAGGGTAATATCAAAGGTTTTGTGGATCTTAATTCATTGGCAAGTGGTACATAAAATATGCAACATGAACAGTGATGATTTCACAGTAAATTGAATATGAAAAAAAAAGTTGATTCTGAAAAATATTTCATTTACTTTAGGATGGCATGGTGAGATGTTCCACCACTCTGTGTCCAGCGGTCACCTGTAAAAACCCTGTTCAAATCCCTGGCCAGTGCTGTGCCTCCTGTGAAGGTAAAAGTTAATAATTATGGACATGACTCATTATATATTATGATTAGTTCAAAGAATTGTTTATGAATGTTACTCAATGTTTATCTCTTACCTGCTTATTTCACAGATTTTGTAAACAGATTCAGGGATATTTGAGTTTTCTGTTGTGTGAATTTCAGGTGGATGTCAGTATGAAGGTAGAATCTACGAGCCAGGTGTGACCTTTACCCCAGACTCTGCCCCCTGCAGTGTGTGTGTCTGTAACCGTGGCGACATTACCTGTAGGCCCCGGCCCTGTAAGGACCTGGGAAAGTGTAAGAGCAGCATGACCTTACCTGGGGATTGTTGTCCCACCTGTATGGACTGTGGGGAGTATGCCAACGCCTCCATGTGGAAACAGGGACCATGTCAAAAGTGTAGCTGTATTGTAAGTGGACGATTCTGATACTGACCTAGAATTATTAAAATAACCTAGATTTGTGATAGAGATCATTCTGATACTGACCTAGAATTATTGAAATAACCTAGAGTTGTGAAAGAGTTCATTTTGATACTGACCTAGAATTATTGAAATAACCTAGAGTTGTGAAAGAGTTCATTTTGATACTGACCTAGAATTATCGAAATAACCTAGAGTTGTGAAAGAGTTCATTTTGATACTGACCTAGAATTATCGAAATAACCTAGAGTTGTGAAAGAGTTCATTTTGATACTGACCTAGAATTATCGAAATAACCTAGAGTTGTGAAAGAGTTCATTCTGATACTGAGCAGACTTAGAATTATTGAAATAACCTAGAGTTGTGAAAGAGTTCATTCTGATACTGAGCAGACTTAGAATTATTGAAATAACCTAGAATTTTGATGTAGATCATTGCTGTGTAAGAACATTATTTTTTTATTGTATTGCTTTTTGCAGAATGGCAATGTGCAGTGCTCTGAGCTACAGTGTGGGATACCAGACTGTAAATACCCATATACTCCACCCGGGGAATGCTGTCCCACGTGTGTCTGTAAGAGTTTTCATATCTTAAGGAAAAGATGGACTGTCCTCTCAATAACACAAAAAATTCAAGATAATGGCAAACAGTTTTATAGTTTCACCTCTATCCAGAAACAATATGTCATTACATGCCCTCCTTTCTTTCTTAGCCTGTTACTACAACCGGAGGACCTATGAAGATGGAAGTCAGTTTGACCTTGATGCGTGCACTAGATGTTCATGTCGCCATGGTGATGTACAGTGTAGTAAAACGGCATGTCCTGCCGTCAGATGTCCCAACCCAATCACTCCTCCAGGAGAATGTTGTCCAACATGTACCAGTGGTAAGGGAGGCCTTCTTCTAAAGGGTTTTTAAAGATATACATTACTTTATATGGATAATAGGACTATTGCACAGCTCCTTGGTTCTTCGACTCAAATGCAATGTATCTTGAGATCTATTTATAGAGGTGTTACCATTTATCCATCCAAATTACACGTGTCCCTTAACTTATCTGGTTTTTTTTTTTGCTTGATGGATTTTACTATCCTTTACTTAGTTCAAACCATTTAATATTGGATTAAAATAAATTTTTAAGCATATACAAACTAGGATATGGAGAACATGGTTCACTGTTGTAGGTGTTTGGCCATTAACAGAGCTAGAGGTTGCTAGTTCAAATCCCACTAAAGGCCATGTGATGTGTCCTTGGACTGGGCACTTATCTGTATTTTAATGTCTCAGTCCATCCAGCTTGAAGTAAACCTGCAATAAGATTGTGTCAAATCTCATGGGAATCAATGATTCTCCTCCACTTAGCGCCACAGAAATTAATTACATGTATGCCTTTCAGCAGCTTGATTTAGGATTTGTCATACTAATCAAACCATTGCAAGGCTCGTTTCTAGCTACTGTATACAGGGAAATATTTCCCCCTTTTTTATTTTCTCCCCTTTCGCCCTCATTGTCAGCAGGCGAATTCAAAACAATATTCAAATAACTGTGTTAATTATAAAAGAGTATCTATTTTTTGATTGTATCTAGGCAAACTTAAAACTGGGCGAAACGATTTGCAAGTGAAGAAGGGCGAAAATAACATGGGGCGAAAATAACCCTGTATACAGTATGTGACTAGTAGAGATATGTACATATTATGTTCTGGTGTATTTCAGACTGTGAGTATGACATGCAGACATACAGACACATGGAGTCCTTCCTGGCCAGCTACGACCCCTGTCTCAACTGCTCCTGTACCAACTCCATTGTACGCTGTATCCCCATCATGTGCCCCCACAGAGACTTCCCCTGTAGGAACCCCATCAGGAAGGGGAGTGGATGCTGTGAATTTGTCTGTCCCAGTAAGTAGACTTGTAAACAATCATTTTTAGGGTTTTATTATTTCAATACATATTGAAAGTGCCAATAATATAATTATTAGATAATTGCTTTAGTAATATTCTGGGTTTTATTATCTCTGTCAATAGACTGTGAATATTTTAATGTGCTAATGCATGCAGTAGAATTCCGAATGTCTTGAATTTTTCATTGGGTAGACTTTGAATTTGCACCTAATAATTGAAGTGTTTCTTGTTCACTAAGTGAATGTTGAGGGTGGAATTCATATGATATGAACCATAGAAACATTGCAGTACAGTACCTGAATTGGTATGTATGTTTAACTCTGGGTTGGATGTTTGACAGGCTGTGTTGATGGAGGGAGAGAGTACTACAACGGTGATACCTGGCCATCCCCCCGGGACCCCTGCCAGGTGTGCCAGTGTTCCGAGGGCATTGTTACCTGTAAAACCAACAAATCCTGTATGTACAGGTGTACACACGGAGTGATACCACAGGGGAAGTGCTGCTCTGACTGTAGAGGTAAACATGAGAACAGAATCTTCTCTAACTGCATTTATGAATTGAAAGTAATGTTGAAGCAGAAATTTTCGTGGGAACAAAATTTTGTCTGTTTGATCTGAAATGATTATTTGGAGAATTTAAATTTTGCGGTTTCTAAAATTACCATACTAAGCAAATTACAAGAGGAAATTTCAGTCAAGGATTTAATTTCATAAATTTCAAAATCAATGAATTCAATTTATATTTCTGTGTGAAAAGTAACTAAACTAAAAATTATCATCACATTTCAAGCTTCTTTTAAAATTGTCTTTTCTTCATACAGTGTATATACCAGCCATCAAAATTTAAGTGATGATACAACTCTAACATGAAATCTTGTATGATTTTTAAAACTATTTTATCAATTTCTTATGGCAGACTGTCTGTTCAACGGGCGACTGATCAGTGACGGGCGTCGGTTCCAGGCCCCTGGGGACCGGTGCCAGCAGTGTACCTGTGAGCGGGGAAACGTCAGGTGTCAGAGTTCAGGGCCCTGTCCCTCCCTCACCTGTATGATCACAGAACAGCTACCCGGAGAGTGCTGCCCAAGGTGTAAAGGTAAAAGCTCATTGATGGCTGACAGATGTTCAATAATAAGTTGATGCAGAGACATTAATAACAGAGATTGGCAACTCTGCCATTTACGTGTTTTGTTGTTAAAAAATGTTACGGGACCAACCTTACTTTGAGAACTACATATTAGTAAATTGATATGTTGATCTTAAACTAAAAGTATATTGTTTTTATGAAAACTGTGCATAGGATTTAGAAGGTTTTGAATCAATGAATTGAAAAATAAGATAAATATATAGAAAATTTATAGGCCAGCTATAGAACGTTGGTGAAATCTCGGACTACGGGTAGCCAACTGCCACCTGAAACTCCTCTTTTAATATTGTTTATAAGGCACAAACTCATGAAAATATAATATTTTGAATGTTTTGGTAAAAGGATTTAGCTGTTTTTATTTTGATATATATTTGTTTATTACAAAGATATACTGATTTAAACTGGGAATACTTTACAATAGGGGCCGCGAGATTTTGATCAGTTGCCAATCTCTGTTATTTATGTCTCTGGTTGATGAAAGTCAATTTTTATTTGCGATATTCTTATTTTGCAATTTACTGGAGATAAACTGGTTTGCGATGTCTTAGTTTCGCAACCAAGATTTAGGTTATCTAGAAAATGATATGTCTCTGATTCGTAGCGAGAAATATTCGCAACGACGAAGCTCTCACGAACCTCATGAAAATTTTTAGCACATGAATTGAAGTTGATTAACAGCAAATGAGAGTTGACTGTGTACCACCATAAATTTAAACTGTTCATAATTGTAACTGGTAGATCAAGCATATAATTTTGTGCACTTTATCTATGTATAATGATAAAATATTATAATGCTAAGAAAGTAGAACTAAGAGTGCAGGGATGGAAAGTATTTATTCATAAGTTGTAAAAAAATGCAAAAAGGTACAATTCTGTTTTCATCAGTATCTTGGGCAAAAGTTTCTCCTAGGAGATCTGTTTTTTCGTTCATTAGAAAAGGTTATAATACATGTACATGTATGTAGGTATGCCAATTTCATTTTAATTGTTCATTATTCTATTTGTTTAAAACAGGATGTTTACACAATGGTCAGCAGTATCAGAACGGAGACACGGTATCAGCCAGTTTGTGTGAAAGCTGTGTTTGCAACCAAGGTTTGTTAAATACTGTGTAAAAAGATTTTGTATAAATGAATGGCTGGTACTGAAAAACCAGGAGTAATTATACCCCCACTCTGAAGGAGAAGGGGGTATACTGTTTTACCCCCTTTTGTTACTCCGTAACAAAAATTTCTGTCGCATTTTTCTCAGCAACTATTCATCGCATATGCTTGAAATTTTAACACACTCTTTGTTTAGGCATGCCATGTGGTGGGATATATTTTTTGTACCAATCGGACGTTAACTTCCTGTTAAATGACGACTTTGTTTATTTTAACTTAATTTTCAAACAAATTTTTGTCAAAGATTTCTCAACAACTATATATAATTTGCATGTGCTTGAAATTTTAATACACTATTTGTTTAGGCATGCCATATGGTGGGATCTATTTTTGTACCAATCGGACATCAACTTCTTGTTAAATGACGACTTTGTTTATTTTTAGCTTAATTTTCAAACAAATTTTGTCAAAGATTTCTCAACAACTATGTATAATTTGCATGTGCTTGAAATTTTAATACACTATTTGTTTAGGCATGCCATATGGTGGGATCTATTTTTGTACCAATCGGACATCAACTTCTTGTTAAATGACGACTTTGTTTATTTTTAGCCTAAATTTTGTCAAAGATTTCTCAGCAACTATATATCGCAGGTGCTTGAAATTTTAACACACTATTTATTTACCGGTAAGCATGCCATATGGTGGGATATATTTTTGTACCAATCGGACGTCAACTTCCTGTTAAATGATGACTTTGCTTATTTTGCATATATTCACATCAGAGTGGGGGTATTACTAGTGAGCATTGGCTCACAGATATCTTGTTATATTTCCATCTTAAATACTAAGTATCTTGAAATATGGTCAATAAAGTTATTTAACATTAAATAGAAATATTCCAATGAGATAAATAAAAATATGATGTTAATATAAAAAGTACATGTATATGAAGTTATTGTTAATATTATGAAATTGCAGTTGATTTACCTTTAATGTAAATGTTTTGCTTGTGTTTTGTGCAGGTGCGGTGGAGTGTAAGGCTATAGGCTGTGGTCCGCCACGCTGTGAGCGACCGGTACAGGTGCCTGGGCAATGCTGCCCTGTGTGTCAGGGGTGCGAGTACAGGGGGAGGTCCTACCCCGAGGGACAGAGCTTCTCAAACCCCCAGGATCCTTGTGAACAGTGCACCTGTCAGGTGAGGGAGGCAATAGTTTTTCAAAGACTTATCTGTTACATTTGTAAGAAAAAAATAAATATGTGTTCACTGGTATTATTCTTACAAAACAAACACGATAACTGTAACTTTCGTATAGTTTTTTAAGAAAAAACCCAGATTATATATGTGCTTACTGATTCATAATTCTTAAAAAAATTTATCCTTTTCTTATTTATTTCAATTTTTATGTCATTTTCTCAATATTTTAAAAGCCCATTTTGCAGTTCACTGCTGTGAACAACTGTTTCAGAGTGGTTGATTGCAGTTAAGCAGAAATTTGACATTTTCTCTATGTTTTACAATTCATCTTTTAAGATAGTTTATAACTACCATTTCTGATTGGTAGAATAAAGCGTAGTATGAAGCAGTATTTTAAGTCAATTTTAGCGGTTCATGGTTTGAAGCAATTGCTTTAATTTTCTTTATGTAGTGCTAGTCAATTTTAGTTATTCATGGTTATTGTTTCAGAATGGTCGAGTGCAGTGTAACAGGAAGACAGATTTGTGTTCGCCCCGCCCCTGCTCCCACCCAGAGACCCTTCTTGGGGATTGCTGTCCAGTGTGTGATGGTTGTCTGTTCATGAGGAGACGATTCGCTAATGGCCAGAAGTTTGTCCCTGCAGGAGGGGACCCCTGTAGAATCTGTAGATGTATGGTATGGTCAATTTCTTCATTGATTGTAGGTTGCTTGTTTGTCATTAGGCTTATAGATATAAAAAGAGCATTTTGCCTTAAATTCAGTGAGAATTGATTTTTTAAAATGTTTAATTAGACTTCAATGTCACTGGGCGTGATAAAAGTCTTAAAAGCCAAGTGGTATACCATGTCAAAACACTGACGTGGTATACCAAGACACTGGGTTTAAATCCTGGTTGAAACTTGGTTTAAGACCTAGAAGAAACTTGTTTGTTCACCACCCCTGACATAGTTTTGTGTGCGATTTCATCTTGTAATTGTTCACCACTCCTAACTTAGTTTTGCGTGCGATTTCATCTTGTAATTGCCATTCAATGAATTAACAAAGTGGATGGAAGTAGCTTCAAATGCCTAGTATGTTATATGACTTACAGAGTGGTAATGTGACATGTATGTCAATGGGCTGTCCTCCCCTGAAGTGTAAAAATCCGGTCAAGCCCCCGGGGTACTGCTGTGGAGTGTGTCCTCTGGACTGTGTGGTCAGGGGCAGGAACTACAGTGAGGGACAGACATTTGCCGACCCCAGGGACAAATGTAATGTCTGTACATGTGCTGTATGTATCTTTAGCTAAATTACTTAATTTCTTCTTCAGTTTTGTTAAATACAATTCACGTAATAAGTCGATGATTCTTTTGTTAAAGGCACATGTGAATTGCTTGTAATAATACATGTATTTGTGGTGTAATCCCAGGATAGCTCTATCACTTGTCAACCAATGATGTGTCCAGTTCCCCAGTGTAACAACCCAACGATTCGACCCGGCGAATGCTGTCCGTCATGTCAGATGTGTAGTCATGGTGACAGACAACTACAAAATGGAGAGAGTTATGTCAACCCCAAAAACCCCTGCCAGCAATGCACTTGTCAGGTATGAGTATGTTTAACTTTTATTAACATCATCACACTGTAAAAGTGCACAATTACATATTACACACAATTGTTATAAATGTTTTACAAAGAAAGAGGTAAGTTTAGGTCAAAGGTAGTTATCTTCAAGTTGAATATCTTCAGTCATAAGGGTAGATACTTTTTGTCTAAAAAACTGTAAGGAAAGAAAGTTTAAACATGATTTGGAATCCTGTTTGGCATCTATTTTTAAATCAAATTAGTCCAGTTGTTATGCCACTGTTGAATGCATTGGTTCCGAGACATTTTCAAAGTGTAGCAATGTTTCACTGAACCACTCTTATATAAAAATACATTATTCCAGGGACTTTAAAGAATTGTATAAAATTGTCTTGCATGCTATAGCCTTTATGTTATAATTTTCTTTTTTCTGTCATTTGATTTCATTTTGACTGTATGCCAACATGGTGATGTCAATAAACCATTGAATTGAATATATACACTGGTTCTGTTGACAGAATGGGGTAGTGAGCTGTACCAGTGTAAGGTGTCCCATCCTGAACTGTATTGACCCTGTCTATGAGCTGGGCAAGTGCTGCCCCTCCTGTTCCTCGGACAAGTGTGTCGTGGAGGGGCGGACCTACCGGTCAGGTGACTCCTTCTGTCTTCCCTCTGACCCCTGCCAGGAGTGTCATTGTATAGGGTCAAAGGCAACGTGTGCAAAGAGAGAGTGCCCCGAAACCCGGTGTAGGAATCCAGCCTTCCTTGCTGGCAAATGTTGTCCTGAGTGTAAAGGTAGGAATAAAAGTTTTAAAATTATGCTCTAGAATTAGGAATTTAAGAGGTCTGGATGGTCATGGCCATTTTTAGACTATATTGATCTCCATAAGAAGAGCTGTGTATAGAAAATTCACTGAATGAAAATAACTTTAATTTTTTATTTTTTTTCATTAAATAATTGTTTAAAGCTTTATAAATATCATATTATATAAAAAAAAAAATTATGGTTACCTAAGATCTTGTGGGTAATTTGTTGACCACCTAGTCTCCTTGAAGAAATTTTTCGTTATGATATTGAATTGAAATTAATGATATCATTAGTTATTCAAATGTACATTTTATTTGATGTTCATAGAATCTGTGAATTTGTAAAATGCTGTGTATATGTGTATTTGCAGATTGTAATTACAATGGTCTGATTTACCGTGACAAGGAGGACTTTGTCAATCCACAGGACAGGTGTCAGACTTGTACATGTAGGCTTGGTAATGTTGCCTGTAAAGCCACGGACTGTCTCATCACAAAATGTCAACACCCTGTCACCAACAGGTGCTGTCCGGAGTGTGATGGCTGCTTCTACAAGAGTCGGACATATCGGAACGGGGAGAGGTTCCAGGACAGCAGAGACCCCTGTGTGACGTGTACCTGTAGAGACGGAGACGTCACCTGTGTACCTAAGCCCTGCCCTGCTGTATCCTGTAAGAACCCTGTGCAGGGCCGGTGCTGTGCAGAGTGTGCGGACTGTATGTATCAGGGGAGGAGACTCAAGGACAATCAGCGGTTCAGGGATAACAACAATCTGTGCAATGAATGCGTCTGTAGACAGGGTAGTGTGGCGTGTACCCCTCTACCATGCCCGACAGCCACCTGTAGTAACCCCACTCAAGGAAGATGCTGTCCTGAGTGTAGAGATTGTCTGGTGGATGGGAGGGTCATTTCTAACAATCAGATGGTGCCCAGTCCACCCGGATCCTGTCAGGAATGTGTGTGTAGGAATGGAAATACAGAGTGCCGTAGAAAGCGATGTCCGAGAGCTCAGTGCAGTCATCCAGTGAAGAGAGAATGCTGTGATGAGTGCTCCGATTGTGACCTCAATGGTGTAGAATTCAGAAATGGGGAGATGTTTCCTGACAGCAGTGACAGGTGTAGAGAGTGTCAGTGTGTCAGTGGAAATGTCCAGTGTCAGCAGAAGGTTTGTCAGGATGTCAGGCGACAGTGTAACAGCCCAGCTGTCACTGACTGCTGCCCAAAGTGTCAGGATTGTCAGTTCAGAAATCAGTTCTATCGGGATGGAGAGAGGTTCCCAGATGTGTCCGATCCCTGTAAAGAGTGTGTCTGTCAGAGAGGAAGTGTCAACTGTGCCCAAAGAACTTGTCCAGCTATTACCTGCTCACATCCAATCAGAGGTCAGTGTTGCCCTCAATGTGGGTCAGACTGTCTGTATAACAATAAGATGATTCGTGACAACCAGTCATTTAAAGAGAGTTGCCGGACCTGTACTTGTAGTGGGGGGACCGTCTCCTGTTCAGGGATCACCTGTCCGAACGTCCAGTGCAGCCACCCTGTGTATGACGAGTGTTGTAAGAGGTGTGACAGGTGCTTGTTGGAGGGGAGGATCTATGGAGACGGGGAGCGGTTCCAAGACAGAGAGGATCCTTGTTCTGAGTGTGTCTGTCAGGTGGGATTTGATTACAGTGTATCCTATTCCAGTATTTATTGCAATGATCTTATTTTTTACTTTGATTGTTTCAAGATAATAAGAGATAATTTTAGTAGAAACTATATCACTTACATGTATTATATACAACAACTATAAACATCTTTGCTAAATTTACTCAAATCAATTAAAATACAAAACCTCCTTTTTTTTTTTACTGTACTTTCAATAAATCTACACACACACACACACACACATACAAATAATCCCAGATATATGGTATTTATTTATTTTGAATTCAAAAGTACAGCTTTTCTGGCAATGGTATTTATTTTAGGGTGGTTCTGTGAGCTGCAGCAAGAAGCCATGCCCCGTCCAGAAATGCTCCCATCCAATCATGAACCAGTGTTGTCCTGAGTGTACTGACTGTTTGTACGAGGGCGTGGTCATTAGACATGGAGAATCCCATCGCAAGGATGCTTGTCACACTTGTTCTTGTAGGGTGGGTGTTATTTGATCTGTACTAACATGGAACAGTTGTATTAAATTTTAATTATAACTCTGCTCATACTGTAAAATGTGTTGAGTACATAGACTTATATAGAGAAATCTCTGATTTTGCAAAGTTTGGTAGAGTACCCAGCATTTCTTAATAAATCATTGTAAATTACGGTTTTCACAAATTCAGTTATAACAAATTTATGGCTATAACAAAAGTAATGTTTAGTCCAGTAGAGGTGAAAAATAACAAAATGTTTCACATCAAATTTATTTATAGCCTTAAAAGTGAGCAATATAAATTAAATACTATTGTTCAAATGAATTTAACTCCATACACTTTTCTCAATTTAAGAATCTAATTATTATAGGTTTCCAAAGAAGGTATTTATATTTAATGCCGCAATAAACACAAATGGTAGTCATGTGGAAGAAACATGCAGATAACAAATTTGCTATGGTTATTGTTACGAATTTGTTATGCGGATAAAAAGAATTTCGAAAACAACAAAGTAAATCCAATGGTCCCTAGGAATTTGTTATAACTGAGTTTTACTGTATCATGGATATTAACATTTTTGCTGCCTTTAGTTTTATGTTAAGATATCTTCATAATATTTAAGGTTTTGATTAAAACTACCAAAATTACAAAATATGTAAATACTTCCATTACTAGCAAACATTTTATATTTTTAAATGCTCATTATGGTTCAGAACTAAGTGATTATAAATAATGAACTGATTATTTTCACCTTACTGGTTTCCAGCTGAATTTCACCAAAAGAATTAAATCAATGAAGGAATTTTTCACCGGGAAACATAATTGGTATTGTGTACTCATACTTGTGGTGTATACTACTTAGTGATAAACCTTTGCTTTATCAACGAGTGATGCTTTATAAAATACTTACAGTCAGAACTATTTTTGATACAGCCCCTAGCTTTTATGCTTCAGTGACCTAGTTTACGAAGATTTGCCGGTATATTCCACATCACTTTTTCTGCTTCCCAAACATTTGAAATAAATTTCGAGTATTAGAGAAAACATAAGTTTGTTGATGTGATGAAATGTGACTACATTTTATTCCTCTTGTCTGTAGTTTGGATCTGTAGACTGTGTGAAGGTGGAGTGTCCGCGGGTCACCTGCTCCTCCCCTTACACGGACACCTGCGGATGTCGGAGGTGTGACCGCTGTTCCCACCAAGGTGGCTCCTATGACAATGGAGTGACCTTCCCCGACCCACAGGACAAGTGCCGCCAATGCCAGTGTTTGGTGAGTAGGTGCAAACTCTTAATACAATGTTGCAAGTTATAAGATGCTATTTAAAGATAAGTAATTAATAAACAATGAGGGTAAACAATTTTAGCCCAATACAGACCTAAGATAGAAACTAGTTCGTGGTTGCAAAAGATAATTTCCTAGCACCAAAGCAGGATTTGATTTGATGCTTGTTACCATTATCCACCGTATGGGCGAGTGAAACTATGCACATGTATGTACTTGACAGGGCATTGAATTAAAGTGTTATAAGAAGTATATAAACTTAAAATGTTATTTTTACCACAAGTTAGACAGCATGAGTACATGTGATCAGTAATTTTGTTTTCGGCATAGAAACCTTAGACACCCATGTAGAATTCAGAGGGCAACCATTTTTAGTATATTTAAGGAATGAATTCAATATTTATTTTTAATTTGTTTTATGCTTTATAAACCACGCAGCAAATGTTATTCTCATTTATATACAATTTGAGTCGAAATACTGAGATCATATGGAGTTGTAGCCCTCTCTCTCTCAAAAAAAAAAAAAAATCGGGAGAGGGCTACATTATTGCAGCTAAATCAAAATATTTACTGCCGAGTTGTCTTCTTCAGACAAGGTACATATTATTCGTGCCCATATGCCCATAGTCAGGATCTACCACGTACATGTACATGAGAAAATGCCAGTTAGTCCAATGATTTAAGAAATTATTATATTTGCCTTGTTTAGTTGCAGTGTATTTAAGGACAACAGACCCAATTCATTTCTACAATAGATTTTTTATTCAAATTTTTATATAATGTTAATCAGTTAATGGCGAGTGAAAATCAATAAAAAAAATTACATGATCACCGACTTCCTTATTTTACTGGGGGCGTTTCAAAATTTGGGTACGAAATTCCTCAGATATAATAGAAAGTAATGGGAATTTTCTGGGGTGTGGTATAAAAACTGATAT
>CM065919.1:53125219-53127719 GCA_033439105.1 Magallana nippona
CACATTGTCTGCATTTCTAGTTCATTCTCAAAAGTTGATATAGAAAATGTGATTCCCCGCACAGGTAAGTGCTAGTTGTCAAAGCACACCAGCACATTTCTTGTGAAGGGATACCCAAATTCAATAATTGTAACCTAACACATTGTCTGCATTTTTAGTTCATTCTCAAAACTTGATATAGAAAATGTGATTCCCAGCACAGGTAAGTGCTAGTTATCAAAGCACACCAGCACATTACTTGTGAAGGGATACACAAATTCAATAACAGTGGTAACCTAACACATTATCTACTTTTCTAATTCATTCTCAAAAGTTGATAAAGAAAATGTGATTCCCAGCACAGGTAAGTGCTAGTTGTCAAAGCACACCAGTACATTATTTGTGAAGAGATACACAAATTCAATGAAAATTAAAGTTAAAAATCTTGATTGGAACTTTCAGTTGATTCTTAATTGTTGATAGAGAAAATGTGATTCCCAGCACAGGTAAGTGCTAGTTGTCAAAGCACACCAGCACATTTCTTGTGAAGGGATACCCAAATTCAATAATTGTAACCTAACACATTGTCTGCATTTTTAGTTCATTCTCAAAACTTGATATACAAAATGTGATTCCCAGCACAGGTAAGTGCTAGTTATCAAAGCACACCAGCACATTACTTGTGAAGGGATACACAAATTCAATAACAGTGGTACCCTAGCACATTGTCTACATTTCTAGTTCATTCTCCAAAGTTGATGTAGAAAATGTGATTCCCAGCACAGGTAAGTGCTAGTTGTCAAAGCACACCAGCACATTACTTGTGAAGGGATACACAAATTCAATAAAAATGGTAACCTAGCACATTGTCTACATTTCTAGTTCATTCTCCAAAGTTGATATAGAAAATGTGATTCCCAGTACAAGTTAGTGCTAGTTGAAATAGAACACCAGCACTTTACTTGTGAAAGGATACACAAATTCAATCAAAATTGTAACCTAGCACATTGACTGCATTTCTAGTTCATTCTCAAAAGTTGATATAGAAAATGTGATTCCCAGCACAGGTAAGTGCTAGTTGTCAAAGCACACCAGCACATTACTTGTGAAGGGATACACAAATTCAATCAAAATGGTAATGTAACACATTGTCTACATTTCTAGTTCATTCTCAAGGCTTGATAAAGAAAATGTGATTCCCAGCACAGGTAAGTGCTAGTTGTCAAAGCACACTAGCACATTACTTGTGAAGGGATACACAAATTCAAAATAAATGGTAATCTAACACATTGTCTGCATTTTTAGTTCATTCTCAAAAGTTGATATACAAGGTGATTCCCAGCATGGGTAAGTGCTAGTTGTCAAAGAACACCAGCACATCACTTGTGAAAGGATACACAAATTCAATGAATAAAAAAATATACTACATTTGGATTGAACCTCACATAGGTTGATAGAGAAAATGTGATTCCCAGCACAGGTAAGTGCTAGTTGTCAAAGCACACCAGCACATTACTTGTGAAGAGATACACAAGTTAGATAAAAATGATAACCTAGCACATTGTCTACATTTCTAGTTCTTTCTCCAAAGTTGATAGAGAAAATGTGATTCCCAGCACAGGTAAGTGCTAGTTGTCAAAGCACACCAGCACATTACTTGTGAAAGGATACACAAATTCAATCAAAATGGTAACCTAGCACATTGTCTACATTTCTAGTTCATTCTCCAAAGTTGATATAGAAAATGTGATTCCCAGCACAGGTAAGTGCTAGTTATCAAAGCACACCAGCACATTACTTGTGAAGAGATAAACAAATTCAATAAAAATGGTAACCAAGCACATTGTCTGCATTTCTAGTTCATTCTCAAAAGTTGATATAGAAAATGTGATTCCCAGCACAGGTAAGTGCTAGTTATCAAAGCACACCAGCACATTACTTGTGAAGGGATACACAAATTCAATCAAAATGGTAACCTAGCACATTGTCTGCATTTCTAGTTCATTCTCAAAAGTTGATATAGAAAATGTGATTCCCAGCACAGGTAAGTGCTAGTTGAAAAAGAACACCAGCACATTACTTGTGAAAGGATACACAAATTCAATAAAAATGGTAATGTAACACATTGTCTACATTTCTAGTTCATTTTCAAGGCTTGATAAAGAAAATGTGATTCCCAGTACAGGTAAGTGCTAGTTGTCAAAGCACACCAGCACATTACTTGTGAAGGGATACACAAATTCAATATAAATGGTAATGTAACACATTGTCTGCATTTCTAGTTCATTCTCAAAAGTTGATATACAAGGTGATTCCCAGCATGGGTAAGTGCTAGTTATCAAAGCATACCAGCACATTACTTGAAAAGGGATACACAAATTCAATAAATAAAAAAATATACTACATTTGGATTGAACCTCACATAGGTTGATAGAGAAAATGTGATTCCCAGCACAGGTAAGTGCTAGTTGTCAAAGCACACCAGCACATTACTTGTGAAGAGATACACAAGTTAGATAAA